>OY748305.1:1389819-1763450 GCA_963556515.1 Nudaria mundana | reverse complement strand
GGACCCCTGCGGCACCCCGGCATTCACTTGCAAAAAGCGAGAAGCCTGGCCATCGCAGAGGACCCGCATTCGGCGTTCGTTCAGAAAGCTGACCATCCAGCTGCACAGTTAAGGAGGTAGACCATATGCCAGAAGCTTGGAAAGGAGCGAAGCATGCCAGACTCTATCGAAGGCTTTGGCGATGTCCAGGCTAATCGCCAAGGACTCGCCGTGCCTTTCCATAGCCTCACCCCAGACATGCGTTACGAATGCCAGAAGATCACCCGTTGATCGTTTTGGCCTGAAGCCGTATTGCCGATCATTAATTAGCGAGTGATCTTCGAGGTATCGCTTGAGCTGCTTGTTGATGATGAGCTCAAACACCTTGCAGATGACTGAGGTGACAGCTATGGGTCGATAGTTGCCTGGATCCGACCGTTGTACGTTCGCCTCCTTTCAGACCTCCGGCACGATTCCTGTGGAGTAAGACAGGCGGTACAGACGAGTTAGTACAGGAGACAACTCAGCTGCGCATTTCCGTAGTACCACCGCCGGAATGCCGTCAGGGCCACTGGCTTTCCGCGTGTCGAGAGATCGCAGCACTGCCCGTACATCGCATTGCCTGAGTACAATGTCAGGCATAGTGTGGCCACAGTTGGCGATGGCGGGGGGCTGCAGGCCACGATCGTCGACCCGGGAATTAGCCGCAAAGAGGTCTGCGAGCATATCCGCTTTCTCTTGGGCTTTGTGAGCCAGTGTTCCATCTGGGTAATGCAGCGGTGGCAGCGAGGGCTGACAAAAGCTAGATTGCACGGCTTTGGCCAGTTGCCAGTATCCATGGCTGCCCGTGGGATGGGAAGTGAGCTCCTGACCAAGCCGCGCGACGCAATGGGCATCCACTCTCTTAAAGGCCCTCTTGCTGGCCCTTTTGTGGCCCGGTTGTACGCTGCTTTGAGGTGGCCCACGTTTGGGTCGCGCACAGTCCGGGCCCTGATCCAGGCGCGATATGCCGACTGTTTTTGTCGAACAGCTTTGGCACAATCTCGCCCGAACCAGGGACGGGCTCTGCGGATACTGGCGACATCAGTGAAAGGGATGTAATATTCCATCCCTAAACTGATCTCGCCAGCAATCGCCGAAGCGCTTTCCGAAGGAGCCTTTCCTACAAAGCAGCGCTGGCCGTCCCAATCGGCTGACGAGTAGTGCCATAGACGTCGTGCCATTTCTACAGCACGTGCAGGAGGTGACACCTTCATGCCAGCGTGAACCACACAGTGGTCGGAACTACCCAATGGGCTCCTACCGAAACACTGTACTGGGCTGGGCGACTCGTCAGCAGTAGATCCAGCAGAGCGGGCGCGTGATCTGACCTGTCTGTTATCCGGGTGATCCCCGCATACCATCTGGGTCAGACCGTGGGAGAGAGCGAACGCGTGGGCGGCCCTACCCGCATGATCAGTCCTGAGGGACCGCAGCCATTCAACGTGATGGCCATTGAAGTCCCCCAGAAACACTAGGTCAGCGTTCGGGAACCGCACCTGCGCATCATCAGCCGTCTCGCTGAGGTACTGGAAGAGCTTTGTTGTCTCAGAATCCCCTGTGTGGGAACGGTAGACGCACACGTAGATCTGGCTCATAGAGCCATAGTCTACGTGCAGCCAGAGGACGGAGTTGGAGGGGTTCTCTAGGCAGCGCAACCGGCTACAGCAAACATCCGCCCTAACGAACACGCACACCCCGGCTTTATCTCGAAATTGTTCCTTGATGACATAGCTGGGGAAACACAGGTAAGACGTGTCGTCAGGGCGGCGTATTTGTGTCTCTATGAGGAACATCACAGCGGGCCGTGCCGTCTCTAGGTGATGGTGGACGGCATCGAGGTTCGCATGGAGTCCACGGATGTTGGTGAACTCCACCTCGAAAAGTGAAGTTGTGAGGTTTCCTGGGACCGCTGTGGAACGTTTTCTTTTTTTATGTTGCACTGCCATAATAAATTTGAAGAAGGGCAGGAAGACAGGGCGACATTTGGTACAGCAGTAAGTGACAAAGCGCAGGGGCTAGCTTCGTCTGGAATTGTGTGGTTAAGTCGGAGCCGACCCGCCGGACGGAAGGGCTCCCAAACCCCCCTGATGCAAGGCCGCCGCTATCCCACACCGGTTACCACCCGGAGCGGCGATCCCAAATCAGGATTATGTGCAACATGTGGGGCAGCCTCCTGGGGTGGTTGGTCCCAGGCGGGCCCCATGACTGTGTTGCGGGCGGCCGCGGCAATGCCGTTGCTAAGGGTCTCCCTGGCCGGCGAATCGACCCACACTAGACTCCGCTTCGTCCCCACTGGTCCCATGCCTGCTGCACCATACATCGTCCCGGGCCCGGCGGTGCAGCTGCTGAACCCCTAACGCAACCCAGCCTAGGCTGGGTTACTTAGGGGGCTTTAGCACAGCTGCACGGTGGTACCCCCCCGGACCAACACTGTTGTACCACCTGGTAACCACGTAGGGGCCGAAGCCACTCCATGGGTACCGTAAATTAACGAGCCTCGTCCGTTGATCACCAGGTGCGCCACTAGCAGGTGAGGTCGCTGGGGCCCTAAAGATGTTGGTAGAGCCCCTTTGCACCCCATCTTTCATGAACTCAATTAAGCTCGGAGTATTGGCTGTTGAGGGACGAGATGTTAAGGGAGATCACCTGGGTCCCCCTTGGTCTAATCCTACCTATGGAACTCATCTACGATTGGAGGGCTTTAACTAGTAACCTGTGCTCTGAGAGAGCCTTGATCCTATCAAAGGGGGTCTGGGCTTGGCATAGTTTGCCGTATAGGATGGGGATTTCGTCCAAGTCGATGTTCTCCACCAACTTAGTGTAAAGAGGCTATATACTCGTACCTAATTATATCATCTCTTTGTATTGATATATCTATGGAAGTGGTAACCCTTGGCAACCAAATTCTGTTACGTCTTGTCATGATATAATATTCGATCTCAGATCCATTGTATTTTTACCTCTAAATATAAAACTCTACTTATTGCTGTGCTTTAATCAAGTGTTATATTGTTGACATATCACCACAATATAAAAACTTAATACTTAGCGATGTGTGCGGCCTGTTGGCTCACCGTGGGGGGCGAAGGGGTGGAGCGCTGTGGGCTCGGCTTGCAGTTCTTACGTGCTCTGGGTTTTATTTTGGCTACGAAACGTCT
This sequence comes from Nudaria mundana, assembly GCA_963556515.1. Classification (NCBI taxonomy): domain Eukaryota; kingdom Metazoa; phylum Arthropoda; class Insecta; order Lepidoptera; family Erebidae; genus Nudaria; species Nudaria mundana. The sequence continues at coordinate 1,760,271 of OY748305.1, read as the reverse complement.
GGTCCAAATACCCAGAGCTCCCTAGCGACGGACAGGGTTTCACAACTGTGAACCTAGCCGGTCTAGGGGCATCAGCCAGCTGGCACTAGTATTTAGGGCAGTACCTACCTCACGGATCATAAACCCGCTCAGCTGATCCCAATATCAGCTGGGCTAGGCTCGGTCAGTAGTCAGCTGATCCATAGTCCGGTTAGGCGAAGGCATTAGACCGACATTGGTGACCCCTGACGGCCCCGAACAGCTGATGAACCTAAGCTTATTAGGATGGCCGGTACGTCGGATGCCTAAATGTGCTGACATGGTAAAGTCCCAAAATCGTATAAAAATCCTATCCCAAAGTCATATAATAGGTACTGCAGCACGTTGGTACATTTGTAGCTCAATGGCGCAGCACAGAAAAAATAGTAGGTTAACCACACGTATGGACAAATAACTACACGACATGTTATGTTGTTGTTTTTGATATTCGTTAATTGCTTCTTCTTCTTCTTTTAAAAACGTGGCTCCATCGATAATGATCGATGATTCGCCAATGTCAAGGTAATGCTTGATTAGTTGATAGTCCCGCACAGAAGAACTAATTATTCCTAACTAGCTCCAGGTGCAGGACAAGAAACGTTGTTCGGTATGTGAGTATCTGGGAGCCCGATTTTTGCGGAGCGCCAGAGGTAACCTAAAAAGCCACCAGCCATGCGCTCAGCAAAAATCGAACTCCGTTAATTGCTTAGTAGATTATGAATATTACTCTATTGGGACAGGGGTGTGTCTGTCTGTTACATTTCTGTCACTGTCACTTCTGTGACTATTTTCAGCTGTCATGGGCTGTTATCACGGCTGGCTGTCAGTCAAGTGTCAGTCATAGATTGTTGTTTGTGATGGACTGCGGAATGTTCCAAAACAATATTTTTATGTGTAAATAAGGTGTAAATTTATTTAAAAATGAAAAGAACTACACAGTTGTTAGATTTGTACTGGGAAGATATAATAGTTGGAAACGTTATGCCATTTTTGACATTACCAGACTGTTTCAAATTTCGCTGCGTTTCAAAGACTTGTTTACAAATTACATACATGTACTTCGCAAAGATGAATTCATTGAAATTAATGAACAAGCGACCTTCGCCTGAAGCATTCAGAGTAAGTAGATAGTCCAGAGTCCAGACAAAGTGCAATGACAAGAATACGCGGTATACACTCCTCTTTTCTCTTGATAAAACCAGTTTTAATAAATTAGAGCTGTGTATTTTTTTTATAAAATATAGTTCTATAAAGCAAAACAACCTTTTCAAAAATAAAATAATCTGTTTACAGGTTTTCACCATGTCATGTTCGCGATTAAAATTAATGAATATCCGTCGCTGTATGGAAATAACAGATAATGACTTGATCCCAATGTTGTTAAGGAATCCAAGTCTACAGAGCCTTAACTTGAGTCAGTGCAAAAGCTTATCAGCAAAGTGTTTACAGCCAGTGATACTTTATTGTAACAATTTAAGGGTTTTAAAGTTAGCACGCTGTAGCTGGTTAACTACCGGTGCAATGGAAGCATTAGCACTGCATCAGAGTATGCTAGAAGATGTTGATTTATCATACTGTGCATCAATATCGGAAAGCTGTGTTCTAATATTCATAAAAAAGTTTAAACATTTGAAAACTTTGAATTTAGAAGGGAACCTACAGATTACTGATAAATCATTGAATGCTCTAGCTAAATATAGTATGGCTCTAAAGATGTTAAATTTAAGTGGCTGTTCTGAAGTATCAGATAAAGGCATCAGGTAAGACAATTACATATATTATTTTATATAACATTTACTAACTGGCCCGGCGAACTTCGTAATGCATTTTTCTTTTCATAAGAACTGTCTTGACAAGGGAAATAGGGACTATTAACAAATAGGGGTTGGTGATAGAAGGGTGAAATTTTAGGTTTGTTTTTTTTTTGTAATGCCACACTATTGAAAAATAAAAAATTAAAATTTTATTATTATTATATTATTTATATTATTTATTAAGGGGTTTTTTTGAAGCCCTAAAACAAAATACATCCAGTCTAACTATAGAGCTTTGATATCGCCCAAAGGGTTGTGGAGGTCAGATGGCAGTCGCTCCACATATCTTCAGACTGGGTGAATAGATTTAAAAAAGAAAAATTCCATCTACGATTGTTGCTGAGTCAATTTTTGACGTGTATTTTTGTTCTTCCTAAGTCCCACATATATAGGGCAAGCCTACTGTCTGTCATTATCGGGCACTATCATGATAATTCACCGAGCCTTTTCCCAACTCAGTTGGAGTCGGCTTTCCAGTCTAACTGCGATTCGGCTGAACTTCGATATTTTCCGTGAAGCGACTGCCATCTGACCTTCACAACCCATGGGCGATATCGAAGTTCTGTAATTAGACCCCACGGATTTTTGATTTAGGGCTCCAACTACCCCTAACGGCTGCCATAGATGTTAGTATGACCACCGGGACCGACGGCTTAACGTGCTCTCCGAGGCACGGAGGGGGTCTCGGTGTCTTAAGAAATGGTCACCCATCCTAAGACGATGTTGCTTAACCTTTGCAATGTGTTAACATTGTCGGTTACCACTAGACCACGAGCCCCTCGGGCACTATATACAGTAGAAAATAACCTATATTCTAAACCTACAATTCAACAGCCAGGACAGACATTACATAACTCTAACCTCAGCATTGGTCTTAAAGGACACCTTATACTCTTATTTAAAACATGCGGAATCCAACAATAAAAGTAATATAAATGAAGGAAAGATTAGATGATGTTGATATTGGTCATTGTATCTCAGTAATCATCTGCATCTGCTGCGCCTGCAGTGGCTCAACCAATGTTTTTGTTTTGTACCTATGGGTCACTGCACCAGCCAGTCGGAGTGCATATGCGGCGGCATATATTAATATTTTTTATTAAATAGGTAGGTAGGTAATAAGATGTGTTGTTTAATAAACTTTTTTTTTCTTTCTTTCTTTATTTCTAGTCAGAGCATTCCCCATGTGAGGGTAAAGTCGTGATTTCAGTTTTTGTGATTGGTAAATTTCAAAGTTCCTTACCTTATATCTAAATCTACAGATCTCTGGGACTTCACAGTCGAAACCTGGAGGGTCTGATGGTTCGTGGATGCACCAAAGTAACAGAGAACAGTCTGAGATTGTTGAGGAACAGAGTGCAACTTGACAGGAGGCCTGCCTAGTCTATACCAGTCCCGATCTATGTCCAGGTGTAAACTGAAGGTTGTAAAGGGTTCGTAGCATGTCGTCAGAAACGCAATTGGTCATAAACACATTTCGTCAGATAACGCATATTGTCAGAAAATTATCTCGTCAGATTCGTAACTCGACAGATACGACGGAAAGATGCGGCAAAGTCCGCCGGAGCCCTTGGGACTTCTTAGATTAAGTATATATATATATGGCAGTTATGAATGTGATATTATTTTAATTATTTTCATAAATTATTAGGTACCTATTAAGTGTGTATATAAGTGATGTTACGGAAGTTCGGTTTCGGTAATTTATTTAACCGAAAGAAATGAGTTAATGAACTCATTTCTTTCGGTTCCGATAAACTAAATTATAAACTCCGGTTCCGACATAACCAGTTCCGTAACATCCCTGTATATTTATAGGGTAAGAAAGTAGAGTTTTAAAATTATGAATTAAATTTATTTTATTAAATATATTTTATTTTATAAGTGATAATTTAATTTAATTTTTTATAATAGTAGATGAAAATACTATTTACACTTCTAAAAACTATACTGTAGGTACCTACACATTAAAATCTACACTATATACAGGCGTCAAAGAACTACTCCGCCTCGTCGCCGACTGGCAATGTTCCCAGAAGGCTGGCAGAATTGCCACGTTGTATGGCAATGATTCTTTGCACTAAAAAGTAACCAGCCTTTTGGTCTTGAGAAGAGTCGATCATTTATTTTATTATATTATGAAGTAATAGTAGTAGGTACATACATAATCCCAAAGTTGCCATAATAAGAAGCGCAAGCAGTGGCGTAACTATACCATATAGAGCCCGTGGCAAATTCTTTGATGGGGCCCTATCAGTAAAAAATCGTCACGTTGTACTCAGTTTAATTTTAATAAACTTCGAGATTTCCCTCCATGGGACCTTTTTTATATTATTATTCCGCAGCCCTGGGCCACGGCCGCACTTACGTCCATTGCCGAGCGCTTCCGGTAGACACTGAGAGAATTCCCAGTGGCGCCGGCGGACCTTGGCCACCAGTGTGGCCACTGCGTGGTGGTGGTCAGGTGATACCCCGCATGTCTGGGGTCGGCTTATATCCCGCGTAGGTGAGTGAAGGCGTGTGTGGGGTGAAGCCCCACATCACGCAGCCCTTCTAGCCTGCTTCTGTAAGGTGGGTTGCTAATCCATCGTCCTCAGGACCCGATCATGGAGGTCGATGGTCCTGGGCGTAGTCACGTCTGCGGCGCCCTCGCCGCACACTTTGGAACTCAGCAGGGAGGGTACGCTCCCTCACTCTACCGGCCGCCTCCTTCACGAACATAACCTGCTCGCAGAAGGAAACGGCCCCGTTCCACTGGCTCTCGCTAGAGACCATGGCTAATAGCATGGCCTCCAGCGAGAGAGTATCTACGCCCAGGCAAACAACGAGGTCCACCAACGTGTGGAATACCGTGTCTTCGCCGGAAGCCTCGCAATGTTGACACGCGGGTGTGACCTCACGATGCATGCGAAACAGATACTCTCCGAAGTTTCCGTGCCCGTTGATGATCTGTCACACGGTACGTGAGGCCACCGTGCTGCCTCTGCAGCCAGTCCTCCATGATCGGTCTCACCGCCACGATGGTGGTGGTTCCCCACTTAGGTCGCTCAAGCCGCACCTTCCATGTCGACATGAGATCCTGGCGGAGTTGAGACCGCTGGGCCTCGATTTCTCGTGACGCAGGCCTGTGGTCCCGCTCCAGCGCCTCCTTGTGCCATTGAAACAATGACGCAAGGGCTCTCGGTTCATGGGAGTCGCGGCTAGGAGACATGCAGCCTCTAGAGATCGTGCGGTACCCTCTTATTGTCCTGACGGCCAAGGTCTTCAACGATCTGTGCAATATAGCAGCGTTGTTGGCCGTCAGTCTCGCCGCCCATACGGGAGCCCCGTATACGGCCATACTCCGCACGATCCCCAGGTACTCCATGGGCCCTGGCAGCGAGAGCCCTTGCGTCATTGTTTCAATGGCACAAGGACCACTGGCCTGCGACTCGAGAAATCGAGGACCTGCGGTCCCAACTCCGCGAGGATCTCATGGAGACTTGGAGGGTGCGACTTGTGACCTCACGTATCGTGCGACGTAGCATGGATGCTCCGGTACTTAGCTATCTGTCTCGCATCCATAGTGAGGTCACACCCCGGTGTCAACGCTGCGAGGTTTCCGACGACGACGTCGAACTCCACACGTTGGTGGAGTGCTCAGCGTAGGCGAGTCAGCGCCTGGACCTCGTAGTCGACGCGAGCGGGTCTGTTTCTACAAAATCATTGAGCGCCGCTCCGTTATCCGTATCGCACGCGCTGTGCTGGTACAGTCTTTGAAATAAGTTGGTTACAAATTCTCCACACAACAGTCTAGACGTGACATATGGGCTGATTGGCTGACGCCTTTGTTCACGTCGTCGTCTTTTGGTTAAGTAATATATCAATAAATAATCCATTTCGACTGTACACCCGCGCGATCAAAATTATACTAGCGTCGCTGCGATAGACGGGAGCCCGTCGCGTGGACCCGCGCCGGGCAGGCGGGCGCACGGCGCGGACATCCGCGTCGGGCACCCGCGACGGGCACCATAGACTGCATTCTTCTTCTATATCCTCACTGCGTTTTCTTCAACATATAATACCTGTTTTGTCTTAATGCAAAACAGTCATATTATATGCTTCCGAAAACGCAGCGAGGATATAGAAGACCTGTTTGTTATCTGCTGGTGAATAGAAATACTAAAGTAACACAAGAATGCAATGTGAATATCTAGTGTTAAGAATAAAAATAATACTTTTGAGAAATTATTTTATTCATAGGAAAATAAAAGTAATTCTAAATTCTGGAACAGCAAAAAACAATCAAAAAATAACTATTATTGTAGACATGTTTTACCTAAATAATTATTGTAAATAATTTGTATCTTTGTTACTATAATTCTTATTAATAAAATTGAGATCAATCATCTTAAAAAGTTACTTAAGTAATTAAAGGTTATTATATTACAATGCTTGGAAATTATTATACAGAGAAACTTTCAAGGGTTCACTACTAACCGGTTTGCTAATTTGTTTACAGTAGTATTTAGTAAACGTTTCCACACATTTCCAATTACCCTTTTCTAAAATTTCCTGTACTGGTCTATTGTCTAACCGTCCTCGGGAAGCTACTGCTGACCTAATACTGCCTGGACTGGCATCAATTTTGGCCAACTTAAATGCTGACCGCACCCATCCTGCAATCATTGTTTTTGATGCAGGCCTACTTAACCCTGTGATGGAAATGAATAATGAATTATTCTGACCTCGAGTGGCTTCTGATATTTTAATTAGATTTTTCACCTGTGACACTGGACAAACTGCAGTATCCTGGTGTTTTAGGAGCCAACCCGACTGAGGTCATGTAACCTGCGGCCTGATGCCAGCAACAACACTAAAGCAGTACGTCTGCTTTGGTCAAAGAGGGAAAGTGTAGGAGGGGTTGCCTTTAGCCACTCAAATAAAATATTCACATCCCATATGGGTAAATTAGTAGGGGTTTGTTTAGATTGGGAAATAGCTTTTAACACCTGATGAATAAAAAAGTTGTTAGAAAGATTTTTAACTGTTGCTGCGCAATATGTGGATATAGCAGATTTGTATAATAAAATAGTATTGTAAGAAAATGTATTTTGCAAGTAAATGTTGGCTAAAAATCTGGCAATCTCTACCCTTCCATGCTTGAAGGTTTAGTTTGTCCACAGCGGGTCCCTCCGTGATTCCGGATGTAGAATACCAGTGTCCTGTTGTCGGACTGAACCAAGATGTGACCATTCTGTATCTGGGAGCCCTGGTTTTTTAATACTGCAAACACTGCATACATCTCCTTCAGATTTGAGTGCCAGGCCATTTGATTCCTGGCCCACATGCCTGATATGCACCGGCTGTTCAGTACAACTCCCCAGCCCGCATCCGCTGCGTTTGTGGTTAAGAAGTGAGTTACTTCCTTCTTTCGAAGTGGAGTTGGACTGCCCTCTATTGCATCCAACTACCACACTAAATCTTGGCGCACTTTGGGGCATAGTGCCCTCTTTTGATTTTTCTGAGTGAATTTTCTCAGAAAAATCTGCGCACTGCGGCAATATAGGCGGCCTTGAGGGACCGCATGGTTGGCAAAGTTTAACCTGCCGAGTAAACTCTGAGGCTCTTTTAATGAGCAGTTGTCCTGGTCTAATACCTTTGTCAAATGGTACTTTAAACCTAGGACCTTCAGGGCGGGCAATGCTACTGTCTCGCTTTGAGTGTTCTACAGAAGCCCAGAAGCCCCAAGTACTCTAACATGTGAGTCGGTTTGGTGATTAACTTCTCGTAATTCACATGCCACCCCAAAGATTCCAAGAGGGTCAGTGTTTCCGCAACCTGAGTCACTAGCTTGGATTTGTCCTGGCAAGCAAGAAGGAAATCGTGTGGTAAACAAGAAGACGTATACCCTTCTCCCGGAGCAATTCGGCTACCCAATTTTTAACTGCCGCAAATGCTCGTGGTGCCGATGACAGGCCGAATGGTAAAGCTGTTAGTTGGAGGACTTCTCCATTGTATACCACTCGTAGGAACCTTCTGTGTGTCTCCGCGACACTTAGGTGGAAGTAGGCCTGATGAAGGTCTATCTTCACCAGCCAATCGTTTGGTTGAAGCCAAAAACATTTTGGAAAAGAACCCTGGGTTCGAATCTGGAGGGGTCTCCAAAATTCCTATGTCTTTTAATGACTACCATCTGTGTCATTTCCGGGGATATTTTGGTAGCAATGCAGTGAGGCTTGACAGCTAAAAACGCGCGATGACTAGTCAAGCGCCCTCTGGTGAGCGAAATAACAGGAAAGTACTAGGATTATCTATGGTTTTGCTGTGGATATAAGTGAATTGGATAGAATCATAGACTGCATTCTTCTTCTATATCCTAGCTGCGTTACGGAAGCATATAATAAAATACTCAGGGTACAACGTAAAAAATTGAATGAATTTGAATTTGAATAGTTAATATTTAGATATTGTAACGAGACTACCACCGAAGATTAACAGATTGCGTCACTCGCCATTCTAGTTCGTACTACTGAGTTAGTACCGAAGACGTAACTAGATGGCGCTACGGGTAAATTTAGAAGTCGGTGTCAAGATTCTCGATTCGGTCAATGACCTCTCCTACATATTATTGATGTTGTTGTGAATTCCTTGCTACGAGTAGGACCTAGGAGCGTGTGCTGGATACCTCAACCACTGCTTGAGTATCCATGTGACCTCTTAGGACTGACTCAAGGACGGTATACGGCCATCCACCTCTGCTGGGTGCTATATACCTACTTGAGGGCGCTCGTAGGAAAGCCGGATGTCAGAGGCTAAATTTTTTTGTTAATTATATTTCCTGAATCCCATCCTACGAGTACTTCTTTGTTGACCCGCCGCTCCACTACCCCGTTCTACACTGGTGCCCTCTGTGAGGCGATTATGGCACCAGAGTAAAGACCACGTTCTACAATATTATTATAAAGTAGATAGCGTGTTAGTATACTTCGCGTCACGTAAAAATAACGCAGACCTTCAAGTTACGCAATAGACGATGTATCGATCTATGTGGTGGTCATTTTGCTTACCTAAATGTGGAGGCTTGTAACTAGCGATTTGGTCATAGTTATTTAAATATTCATATTTTTAATTAGTCTGTAAGCCTTCTGTTAAATTCAATAAATAAATAAAATAAAAATAATATATTTGAAAAAAAAAATTACACTATTCCACAAATATTTGAGTGAGTTTTTTTTTAATATATTACTATAAGTTTTTTTTGTATGTTTGTATGAAGGATTGTATGTTACGCATTATTATTTATTATTTGTATTTTCTGCTCTCTAAGTAATCTAACGCGGTGTTTGCTTCTCTTTTGTCTCATGTAAAATCTGTACCTATCTGGGTCTGCTGGAAGATAAGTCATTCATTGACTTAAGCACACCTTTGTGCATATTGTTCTTAAATTACCGATGTATGATGTAGTGTACAATAAAGAATAAATGAAAAAAAAAGTTCCAACAATCGAAGTGCCGACAATCGAAAGCATAAATTATCCTACTAATATTATAAATGCGAAAGTTTGTAAGGATGTATGGATGTTTGTTACTCTTTCACGTAAAAACTACAGAACGGATTTTGATGAAACTTTACAATAATATAGCTTATATATCAGACTACCTCGGTGGCACAATGGTACTATGTACGGACTGCCACACTCGAGGTCTCGGGTTCGATTCCCGGGTCTGGTGGATAATGTATAATTATCTTTAGAATTTTATCCAGATAATTATCCCAGAGTCTGGACCTTGTGCCCGGTAAATGGCAATAGGCTCGCCCCCTATTACATGGGACCTAACATAGCTGGCGAGATGTGGGTGTGTTTGTACACCTCTGCCTACCCCTTCGAGGAAAAAGGCGTGATGCTATGTTATGTTATGTTATGTTATATCAGAATAACAGATACGGCGACGGGAACAATAATCACCCGGACGAAGTCGCGGGCGACCACTAGTATAAAATAAAAGTAACAGCCAGTAAGAGCGAGAGTACCTATGTGCAACAAACACCCCTCCACTCTCACCCAGCATTATTTTTACGTGAACACTAGTATACCTAGTTTTATGTAGATTATAAGAGAATGTTGATCCCGTTAGGTTTAGGAACACTAACACTTAAGGCGCTACCTACCACTACAACTTTGATTTTGTTGATGTTTGTACATATCCTAAATCATTACTGTGTTTTTAAGATTTTAGTTATACGACTAGTATAAGTAAATGTTATATTTTGTTAAATATAGTATAATTATTTAAACTAGTGTGTTATTCATTACATATATACTTACCTAATATTATAAACCTGAAGAGTTTGTTAGGTTGAACGCGCTAATCTCAGGAAATGACGGGATGCCCAACATATGGGGACATAACACTCCCTGCAGTAGACTACATGGGGATCGTACGGTGGGCGTATGGGCAGTGGGACTGACGGCCATCAACGTGTCTGGTTTAAACAGACCGTCCAACCTTGGCCGTCAGGATAATAAGACGGTACCCGTCCATAAGACCTGGAAGCGAGAGCCCTTGCGTCATTGTCTCAATAGTTTAGTTAGTTTGGGAGGAAAACCGAGGACAGACGGACATGACGAAACTATAAGGGTTCCGATATTTTTACTACGAAACCCTAAAAAGGTGTTAGCCTTGCTCGATCAGGGTGACTCAGGGTGAGTGGTGATGAATTGAAATGTTGAAAAATAAATAAGTATTTTATTGTGACAGCTTAGTCATTTCACAGACGATGCCGCGTGACACATCTAGTTTAAAATAATTCTCTAGTTATAGATAGGAATTGAATATTCTAACCCATTTTAATTAAATAGTCGCCCATAACCGATTAACATTTAATCATCACTTTGGCTAAGGAACGTTTGACCGTTCGGCCTACTTAAATACTTAAACATAGGTTAAAGTTACATAATTGACATATTCATGAACTGCATTATTTATTAAAGCTTGCCTCTAGGTATAAACTGGGCATTGGAACCTACGTAGTACCTTTAACCTATTCTGTCGCATTGGCAAGTTGCAGCAAAGACACTGAAAGCATTGAATTAAATTCAAAGGCAAAAAAAGGTAGGTAAGGTAAAAGTTGCCATTGCTATCTTGACAGGCTATAGTCCTAAGACCATACTGCCTGACTCAATTTCAATTTTAAATTTTCTAGCAGTAAGTGATTTTTTATAAAAAAAAACCGGCCATGTAAGTTTGGGACACGCATAGAATAAGGTTCCATAGTCACCCACAATAACTTCTAGAACTCCTGAACTAAGAAAAGTTCATTATTTTTACTACCATCATGGTTTTTTCACATTTTTCGAGGCAGCGGTTTAGCTTTTAGAGGGGGGGGGGGAATTTTAACAAAATATCTCCCAAATCGTAGCCTATCCCAAACAAAGTATTTTATATAATTTTATTTTAGTACTGTGTGGGTGGCATGGGAAATATCTACTCAATGATATACCTAGATATCTATGCAAAGTTTCATCTTTAGAATAGAATAGTCATTTATTGGCATAAAATTTAAATCAAAATTAAGTCAATTACTAATTTCAATAATAATTCCAATTCAATAATGAATCATTCCAATTCATGTCAAACAATAATTCCAAATTAACATTAGTAATGCCTATTCAACAATCAATAATTCCAATTTGATGTAAGTGGTGACAGACCAGTAGCGGTACTGTCGGCCTTCGCTAAAGTCTTCGAAGGGGCAATGCACACGTCCATCTATGCACAGATCAGATCCCAAGTGACTGATGCTCAGCATGGTTTCCGGCCGGGTCGAAGTACGTCCACTAACCTATTATCCTTCGTGACGGACATTACGCCCGTTATTGATTCCGGGAGGCAGGTGGACCGTGCGTACTTCGACTTCCGGAAAGCATTTGACGTGGTAGATAATGACGTGTTACTATCGAAGATGGCGGCGTTTGGGTTCACACCACACTTGCTCCAATTCTTCGCGAGTTATCTCGGCGGGCGAAGACAGTACGTGGACTATGGTGGGTATGAATCTGGGTCGTTTTTTACGAATAAGATCGAATTTGGGACCTTTGGAATTTATAATGATGATCAATGATCTTCCTGCGGTATTGCGGCACGCTAAGTGTCTGCTCTTTGCGGATGACCTGACAGTTTCTATTACAGTAGCAGACGTATCAAGCGCGGGTCGACTGCAGGAAGACATTGACAGCATTGTACAGTGGAGTAACAGCAACAAGTTGTATTTTAATGTCTCGAAGTGCGGAGTAATTGACGTATGGCAGGACTAGGTCTCCACTTGCATACGATTATCAGATGGGGGTATCACTATTCCGCGGCTTAGATGTGTCCGTGACTTGGGGGTCGAAATGGTACCAGATTTAACGTTTCGTAAGCACATCGTTAATATATGTAGTACCTATATCATTCAGAAGTTTGGGATTTATTATAAGAACCTGTAAGGAGTTTAATAATATGTTAGTCGTCAAAATGGTATATAATGCGCTTGTCATCTCGTCGAGTCATCTCGAATCAACAGTCAATATCTGGAGTTCGCACGAGGTTAAGTATAGCCTAATGTTGGAAAAAATCCAGAATAAGTTCACTCGCTTCCTATATTACAAACAATATGGAGTGTACCCACTGTACCCGCTAATGTACCCTAGCCTGTTTGTGCTTGGCATGGTGGGGTGTGTGAGGCTGAGCGTGCGGCGCGAGGTGGCGCTGGTGGTATACGTATGGCGGATCCTGCGCGGGCAGTTGCACCACCCGGATATATTGGCGAGGTTGCAGCTGTGCGCGCCGGACGGATACGTAGGTGCACGTCGCCAGCCCCCCACGTTTAGAGTCCCCGTAGCGCGAACTAATTTACTCCAGTTCGCCCCTATATGGCACGCCATAGAACTTTTAAATTTAATTACTATTAGCGAAATCGACGATTACTGCACCTTCCCGAGACTCAAGATAGTTGTAGAAAAGTATGTTTCATTGAAGTAATTTCAGTTCATTAATTATTTAAAATTTTGTAAATTACAATTAGAATATTTTATTTATATTGACATTAATTAATTAGGACTTAATAAATTGATTTGACTTAATAAATAAATTTGACATTCAATAATTACTTTAAACAAGACATAAATGGATTATGTATATAAATTAATTTAATTATTATTATTACCTACCTATTTTATTGCAATTGATAATTTCTCATGTTTGATGCATAATTTTTAAGTTATAACCATGTATTTTACTTGCAGTGTTGTATTGAGATTATCCTGTAATAATACTGTAATGTCTTGAAAAATAAATAAATAAATTAAAAAAAATTCTAGCACATACCGTTTGGGAGGAGAGCTGAAGACGAATGGACATACAGACGGACGGACATAAGAACTCTACAAACTAGCCCAAAAAAAGTCGTGGGTATCCTCGACTAGTTGAGTTACGAGTATATTTGGCAGAACATCGCGTCACCCGGCAGAACCTACCGAAGTACACTGCATAGTTCCCTAATCACCTAGCATTCCATTAACCTCTCCAGTTAAGCTAAGAGTGTTTGTGCTAGGAGTGGGTTCACGTCAAGTGTTGTGCCCGAGGATCAAAACTCGCGTCGATACGCAAGGATCATCTGGATCCCATCATGCTTTGGACACTGCTAATCCAAATATGTATCTGATCTACTTTAAAATGGTTGATTATTTAACCCTTCACACGTCTGAGCTTTTTTCGTTTTTAGGGCTTTTTTGTTGACCGACCATGTAAAGGCCGATTTCCTTCCCTAGGAAAATCAAAAGTGCCGACAGTCAAACGGTTAATAATTTCATGTTCAGTGTGCAAATAAATGCGATAGCGATCATATTCCAGTGGTCAGTGTTTGTTAATAGTCATACAACAAATATTTAACAAAGTTGCTGATTACCGAGTGGATTAGTTTACCCAAATTGGTCCAGCGGCGTACGTGTTAGGTACTCGAACAAACAAATTGGAATGAAGCAAAAATCGTTTTTGGCTCCGCCATTACTTATATTAGTCACACTGTGTTAGTTTTCAACCGACTTCCAAACAATGAGTATCTCATGTTTTATTTTTAATGTTTGTTACCTCATATCTCTGGACTGGCTGAACCGATTTTAAAAATGTTTTTTTTAATTAAAGCTACCACTTCCCATGTGGTACCATTTCTATTTGGACGCATTTCGGTAATTTGTAGTCGGTTGTTGTGTCAATTTTTAACGTGTATAGCTACACATATTGAACAGCAATACTTTTCCATTAGTTTTACTGTAATTTACACTGACCGGCAGAGGTGAATTACATAGATATATACACACCCACAATTTGCCAGTGATTATTCAAAACCGGTCTGTAATTCAAACCTAAATTCCCATGGTCAGAGCAGATATATAACATCTGCTCTGACCATGAGAATTTAGATTGACCTACCTACAACTAAATGGAATCTCGGCAGTTCGAGCATCGAGCATGGCATCATCAGCACAGTAAATATAAGGTCCTACCTACTTTAGTATGCTGTGTCATTAGTTAATGTTCTTTATATATATGTAAATATTATCTGCAGCTTACTGTCTTGAAATAAAAATGTGGAATATGCTTAAGAAGTTCGGACTGCAGCATTGTGACCTGCCGACGACTTTAGGGAACGTTGCATTCCTGTTAAGACCAATGGCTTTAAACATTGACAGCAGAAATAAAACTCGTAAGTTAGAAATATAACTTCTCCTAAATTTATTTTCGTCCATTACAGACCTACAGGTCGTAATCAGTCATAGGCTCATAGCGCATCTTTCTTCATCAATCTATTCATACAATTGTTTATTCTATTGACAGCTTAACCCTCGTTCGGAAAAAGACACCACAGTTCAAAGATTTCTCTTTTCAGCAATTCCCTGGTATGTCTACCTGGCATGCCTCATCATAGCTTCTGGATATTTCTATGTGTATCTGATATCCATAGCCTGGTACTTAGTAGTGTGGTACCCGAAGAATGGTGATCTGCTTGTCGCTCTGATTGTCTTCTCATTGGGAACATCCAGCGAGATTGGAACTGTCAAATTAGTGCTAATGTTTGTCTTTGTGTAAGTATATTTTTAGATATTATGTGTTGGTACCCACTTTTTGAGAGGTTATTTAATAATGTGTAATAATCTTTTCATATTTACATCTCCTCTCTGGCCTGCTGGAAGAGATTCCTTTAGGAACAAGTAGCGCCCTTGTACTAACTGCTCACTGTTCTGTTTGTATTCTTATTATTGTGTGTTCTTCTCTGTGTGTTGTACATAAATAAATAAATAAAAAATAAATAAATAAATGTGTACCTACTCACAATGTCCATTAGTAATCATCTATTATAAATGAAGTCTATTGCTATACTGGCGAAACGTAGGCGTAATAAGCGCCTGTCTACCTCTTCCGGGGGGTTTGACGCGTACCGTCCCATTTGCATTTCGTCACGAATTCAAAAATGGTCCCATTCGCATTCGATCCCATTTGCATTCAGTCCCATTCGCATTCGGTCCCATTCGCATTTTGTCCCATTCGCAAAATGGTCACACTCATATAAAAGTTTCATTTATCTGATTATTGTTTCAACTGGTAGGCTTGAAAATAAAAACATAATAATATAGCTTTAAATAATTATGTTTTTTTTTTCAAAATTACACATTACAAACTGTTTTTATATTTGAATATCCCAATGTCTGCTTCCTTTGTCAGTTTGTAAATGAATAATTACAAGTTCGGTCTTTTTTTCTATCAGTGTTAAGTCGGCGCGGCGGTGCCAGCCTTCTAACGCGTTTGTGGTCCTATGCCTTTGACCTGCACAGCTTAATATTGTTGGTGATAATTTAGGATACCATTGATTTTCATAATAATGTTGAAATACTATGAAATATATATACATTATATACTACTAATAAATTTATACGTTTCTTGACTCATAAAATTAAAAGTAAACAAATGTGTAAAACTAGTGCCATTTATGATATCGGCATTGCAATACAGCTATTTAGAAACAATCTAAGAAATTAAAGCTGACTAACACATAGGAAGGGCGTAATACAACGAGTTTATGCTCAATTATTCCACTAGTTCCAGCCAACCAAATTTCAGAAGCCTGGCGAAATATACTTGATTCAGCACCTGACACACAAATAATGCAAAGATTTCATCCTCCTCAGTATCCTCTAAATTATCGCCAACAATGTTAAGCTGTGCAGGTCAAAGGTATAGGACCACAAACGCGTTAGAAGGCTGGCACCGCCGACTTAACACTTTGATAGAAAAAAGACCGAACTTGTATTTATTTATTTACAAACTGACAAAGGAAGCAAGACATTGGGATATTCAAATAAAAAACAGTTTGTTTAGTAATTATAGACGCAACAGAAAGTATAAGGATATCAATTTTGATAAAAAATACAAAAAACTTCTAACTTGTAATTCAATAACTCTGCAAGAATTTATGAAACAAATTATATTTCTACAGTTGACAAAATAGTACATAATAGATATTTACGAGTATAAATGGAATTTATTCACAATAAGAATTACAATGTACAAAATATACATAATTATATACTAAAAATATTTACATTACAAAATGTCGTTTAAAAAATCCTCCGCGTCATTGCCGACTGGGAAGGTTCCCAGAATGCTGCCATCTGAAAGCATGTTTTCTACGTGCTGATTGAACGCTATCACTGCCTCTTCGGAGTTGGTAAAAGTGAAACCTCTCATCAAATCTTTGATTTTGGGGAAAATACAGAAATCATAGGGTGCTAGGTCGGGGCTATGCGCAGGATGGGTGGCGAGTTGTACTTTTTCGGAAGCTAAAAATGACTTTGTTTTGTTGGCCGTGTGTGAAGCAGCGTTGTCATGATGTAGGAGAATGCGGCTTTTGGGTCGTCTTTCGCAAACTTTTTCATACACCCTGGGTAAACAAATGGTAGAATACCACTCGGCATTAACACTCTTTTGATCTTCAAGTTTAGGAATTGTACAGATGGGACCCGTAGCTGAGAAAAAAAACGCGATCATTTTTTTACCAACGTTTCTCGCCTGCCTCTCTTTTGTTAGCTTGTTCACATTTTCAAACACCCATTCACAAGATTGCTGTTATTTTTCGGGTTCAAAACAATAAATCCACGTTTCATCTCCTGTGACAATGTCATAAACAGCATTTGAATGTCCGTGATCGTACTTCAGTAGCATCTATGAGCACCATTCCACGCGAGCCCGCTTCTGCTCCGCTGTCAGTTCATGAGGGATCCAACGACAACAAAGTTTCCGAACTTTCAATTCTTTGTGTAAAATTTTCTGGATTTGACTCATACCAATCCCCAATAGTCCCCGAATTGCCTCATTGACGACAGTTGAAGGCCGCCCTTCACGAAATTCTTCATGTAAAGAAACTCGACCTCTCTCAAATTCAGCAAACCATCGCCTCACGGTGCAGACGAGCGGCACAATCTTGCGGAGAGAGAGAACGTTTAAAATCATAAAAAAACATCGCTCTAAAATCTTTTCGACTTAATTTCATTTTCGTTGCATACGTAGAACTTTGATGTGTGATAAAAAACAATTGACAAATGATTTCCCGCCAATTGTATTTTTTATTACTAAGAAGGTTGCAACGTTTAACATTCGAAATTCAAATAGTTCCGATTAGCTAGAAGTGCAAAACTTTTAGTGTGCCCCATGTATACATACCCGGGTGACATAGGCTACTTTTTTTCCTGGTAATGTGTTCCCACGGCAATCGGGAACGGGAAAACTTTATCACGCGGACGCCACGGCGATCAGCTGGTATGATCATTCGAAATTCAAATAGTTCCGATTAGCTAGAAGTGCAAAACTTTTAGTGTGCCCCATGTATATCAGAAGAAGCAATGGACATGTCCGGAGAAGATTGCCGGCACACGTTGTTTACTAGCTGAAAACGGGTGGGACTACCATCATTTAAAAAATAGATATAGTCTAGTATTGAATCTAATATTTGGTTTCCCCTCGTATCGGTTTTGTAAGACCAGTTAGAATGGTGACCTTTAAAATCCCCTAATATAAGAGACTCTCTGTTCTCCGTAGAAAACAAGTAGTCCCACGTCTGAGGATTTGTCGAAGCTTCCGGGGGACAATAGTCAATGCTGGCTGTGTTGCCGCGTTGGATGGCGATACTTATTCTTTGGGTCAGAAAAAAAGCCAGCCTTCTGGTACTGAGAAGCATCGATATATATATATATATATATATTAATAATAGGTATGTATCATCATCATTTTTATAATAAACAGGATTGTTATTGTTATGTTGATTGTGTAAGAATAATATTGATTTTGAAAAAATACACATAATTACGAGTATTTAAAGCTGTTTTTATTTTCAAGCCTACCAGTTGAAACAATAATCAGATAAATGAAACTTTTATATGAGTGTGACCATTTTGCGAATGGGACAAAATGCGAATGGGACCGAAGGCGAATGGGACCGAATGCGAATGGGACCATTTTTTAATTTGTGATGAAATGCGAATGGGACAGTATGCGTCAAACCCCTTCGGGGGTAAAGACGGATTTGTGTCTGTCTTTATAACATCACACTACGACCAATAGTAGCGGAGTAGCAATGGCAAATGTTGCAAAAATGGGGAATATTTAATTCTTTTGAGAGCGAATGAAGTCGCGTATATTCCATGGCTAATAATATAAACGGCACGGATTTTTTGTGTGTTTTGTTTTAGGACTAAAGTGAGGCAAATAGTCACTGATACTTTAGCTAGCGATGAATCTGTAGTCCAAGGAAGTAGATTCTCTAACAACATTCTGAAAGTCATGCGGGATGTAAAGAAGCGGGCACTTGTCTTTTGGTGCGTGATGATATTCAACGGAGTTGCGTATATTTTTAAACCAATTCTGACGCCCGGCCGACATTTAATGGAGGATGAATTGTTACTTCTTGGTAAGTTCACACTTTTAGGATACTTACTATAGATAAACTCATCGAGGCGTCTTTATAACCTAGGTACCTACTCCTATTCTATGAAACACTATTTTTAGTAAAGGATGAATCATCTGACAGCATTTGAATGGAACTTTAATAAATTCTTTATTCGCAGGTCTTGAACCAATGTTTGAAACTCCGAACTACCAAATATCATTTTTAGTAATGATGACAGGTGTGATATTCACTTGTTACCTCCCAGCAAACATTACAACCTTTCTCATCGTCATCAATGGATATGTCGAAGCACAAATGGTAGCTCTCGCAGAAGAAGTACTTAACTTGTGGAAGGATGCCAAAAAACATTATTACAAAGTAAGGGAAGATGACAACGATTTCAATGGAGAAGATGAATATTTGAAATGGAAAATAATTCACGAATATGTAGACAAACACTTGAAAGATATAATAAAAAATCATTCGTGTAACATGGGCCTATTGCGTGAAGTTGAAGATGTATTTCGCGGCGCTATTGCTCTGGAATTCATTTTATTAATGATGGGAATTACTGCAGAATTACTTGGGGGGTTAGAAAACACATATATTGAAATGCCGTTCGCTTTAATGCAAGTTGGCATGGACTGTTTCATCGGACAACGAGTTATAGATGCAAGTGTTCAATTTGAAAGAGCCATTTACGAATGCAAATGGGAAAATTTTGATAAAGAAAATATGAAAAAAGTACATATTATGTTACTAAGCTCACAGAAAACAATGAAACTAAGCGCTGGAGGGATACTTGTCTTAAGTTTTAGTACTTTAATGCTTGTAAATAGATCCATATATTCGGCATACACAACACTGAGGACGACCATGAAATAGACGCACTAGTAAAATTTGTATTTAGAGCAAAAAAAGATATTTTATTCAAAATATACTTGATCAATGAAACAAAGATACCTATTTAAAATTATAAGTAAACTAGCAGCACTGTAGAGATCTAAAGCCCTCGTGGAATATTTGTCTGTCGGTTACGGCTAGTCTTTAGGCTAGGGGCTCGTGGTCTAGTGGTAACCGACAATGTTAACACATTGCAAAGGTTAAGCAACATCGAGTCAGGCCGGTTTTAGGATGGGTGACCATTTCTTAAGACACTGAGACCCCTCCGTGCCTCGGAGAGCACGTTAAGCCGTCGGTCCCGGTTGTCATACAAACATCTATGGCAGTCGTTAGGGGTAGTTGGAGCCCTAAATCAAAAATCCGACCGGTCTAACTACAGAACTTCGATGTCGCCCATGGGTTGTGAAGGTCAGATGGCAGTTGCTTCACGGAAAATATCGATGTTCAGCCGAATCGCAGTTAGACTGGAAAGCCGACCCCAACTTTAGTTGGGAAAAGGCTCGGTGAATGATGGTTACGGCTAGTCTTTGAAACGGTTGTATTGATTTTAACGGGATTTTTGCGGGTGCAAAGGGGCCCTTCTTACATCTATCGGGCCCTAGCGACCTCACCTGCTAGTGGCGCACCTGCTGATTAACGGACGAGGTTCGTATATTACGGTACCCATGTGGTGGCTTCGGCCCCTACGTGTATACCAGGTGGTACAACAGTGTTGGTCCGGGGGGGTACCACCGTGCAGCTGTGCTAAAGCCCCCCAAGTAACCCAGCCCAGGCTGGGTTGCGTTAGGGGTTCAGCAGCTGCACTGCCGGGCCCGGGGCGGTGTATGGTGCGGCAGGCAGGGGTCCAGTGGGGGCGAAGCGGAGTCTAGTGTGGGTGGTGTGGGTCGATTCGCCGGACAGGGAGACCCTTAGCAACGGCGTTGCCGCGGCCGCCCGCAACATAGTCATGGGGCCCGCCTGGGACCAACCACCCCAGTAGGCTGCCTCACATGTTGCGCATAATCCTGTTGTGGGGTCGCCGCTCCGGGTGGTAACCGGTGTGGGGTAGCGGCGGCCTTGCATCAGGGGGGTTTGGGAGCCCCTCCGTCCGGCGGGTCGGCTCCGACCTAACCACACGGTTCTAGACGAGGCTAGCCTCTGCACTTTGTCACTTACTGCCGCACCAAATATCGCCCTGTCTTCACGCTTCCCCATATTTCACAATGATAGTGCAACAAGATAATAGACGGTACACAGCGGCCCCTAGAAACCCCACAAAGTTGACTTCGTTTGAGGTGGAGTTCGCGAATATCCGCGGACTCCATGCAAACCTCGATACCGTCCACCATCACCTGGAGACGGCACGAACTTCTGTGATGTTCCTAACGGAGACACAGATACGCCGCCCTGACGACACGTCGTACCTCTGTTACCCGGGCTATATCATTGAGGAACAATTCCGTGATAAAGCCGGGGTGTGCGTATTCGTTAGGGCGGATGTTTGCTGCCGCCGGTTGCGCTGTCTGGAGAACCCCTCCTACTCCGTCCTTTGGCTGCACGTGGATCATGGCTCCATGAGCCAGATCTACGTGTGCGTCTACCGCTCCCACACAGAGGACACTGGGACAACAAGGCTTTTCGAATACCTCAGCGAGATGGCTGACGATGCGCAGGTGCGGTTCCCGAACGCTGACCTGGTTTTCCTGGGGGACTTTAACGGTCATCACGTTGAGTGGCTGGGGTCCCTTAGGACCGATCATGCGGGACGCACCGCCCATGCATTCGCTCTCTCCCACGGGTTACCCAGATGGTACGGGGGATCACCCGGATACCTGACAGGTCAGACCACACGCCCGCCTTGCTGGATCTACTGCTGACGAGTCGCCCAGCCGAGTACAGTGTGTCGGTACGCGCCCCACTGGGCACTTCCGACCACTGTGTGGTGCACGCCAGCTTCCAAGTGCCACCGCCTGCTCGTGCTGAACAAATGACTCGACGACTATGGCACTACTCGTCGGCAGACTGGGACGGTCTCCGCGATTACTTTGCGTCCGTCCCGTGGAGCCAGCGCTGCTTTGTAGGGAAGGCGCCTTCAGATAGCGCTGCTGCCGTTGCTGGCGAGATCAGTCTAGGGATAGAATATTATATCCCTTTCACTGATGTCGCCAGCATCCGCAAAGCTCGCCCTTGGTTCGGGCGTGAATGTGCCGAGGCTGTCCAAAAAAAACAGTCGGCATATCGCGCCTGGGTCAGGGCTCGGGCGGCACGTGACCCGAACGTGAACCGCCTCAAAACGGCGTACAATAGGGCCACTAGGTTCAGCAAGAGGGCCTTCAAGAGAGCGGATGCCCAGCGCGTCGCGCGGCTTGGTCAGGAGCTCACATCCCATCCCACGGGCAGCCGTGGATACTGGCAACTGGCCAAAGCCAAATCAAATTTTTGCCAACCCTCGCTGCCACCACTGCGTTTTCCTGATGGATCACTGGCTCATAAAGCCCAAGAGAAGGCGGACATGCTCGCAGATCTCTTTGCGGCTAATTCCCGGGTCGATGACCGTGGCCTGCAGCCCCCCGCCATCGCCAACTGTGGCCACACTATGCCTGATATTGTTATCAGGCAATGTGATGTACGGGCAGTGCTGCGGTCACTCGACACGCGAAAAGCCAGTGGCCCTGACGGCATTCCGGCGGTGGTGCTACGAAAATGTGCTGCTGAGTTGTCTCCAGTATTAACGCGTCTGTACCGCCTGTCATACTCTACAGGCCTCGTGCCGGAGGTCTGGAAGGAGGCGAACGTACAACCGATCCCCAAGAAAGGGGATCGATCCGATCTAGGCAACTATCGACCCATAGCTGTCACCTCAGTCATTTGCAAGGTGCTCGAGCTTCTTATCAATAAGCAGCTCATGCGATACCTGGAGGATCACTCGCTAATCAATGATCGGCAATATGGCTTCAGGCCAAAACGATCAACGGGTGACCTCCTAGCATTCGTCACGCATGTATGGGGTGAGGCTATGGAAAAGTTCGGCGAGTCCTTGGCTATTAGTCTGGACATCGCCAACGCTTTCAATAGGGGCTGGCATGCTTCGCTCCTTTCCAAGCTTCCGGCATATGGTCTACCTCCTCAACTGTGCAGCTGGATTGCCAGTTTTTTAAACGAGCGCCGAGTGCGGGTCCTCTGCGATGGCCAGGCTTCTCGCTTCTTGCAAGTGAATGCCGGGGTACCGCAGGGGTCCGTACTGTCACCAACTCTCTTTCTTCTGCATATCAATGATATGCTTTCCCTCGGGAAGATTCATTGCTATGCAGATGACAGTACATTGCACGGGAGTTACTCGGTTCGTCCGACGGCGGGGCGATCTGTGATAGAGGAGGAGAGACATCTCGTGGGTTATCTCGAACGAAACCTCGACAGTATCTCCCAATGGGTGCCGAGAACTTGGTCGAGTTCAATGCCCACAAAACACAGGCGTGTGCATTTACAGCGAAAAAATCCCCTTTCCTTCCCCTACCCACTCTTCAGAATGCAATATTACTAATGAAGGACATTAATCTAGACATCCTTGGCATAGACGTTCGTCGAGAGCGCAATAACACAAAATACATTGAGAGATGTATTGGGCCTAGCTTCGCGGAAACTACGAATACTGAACAAGGTAAAGCGATTCTTTACACCGCACCAGAGGTGTCTGCTGTACAAAACGCAGATTAGACCCTGCGTTGAATACTGCTCTCACCTCTGGGACGGCTCCGCGAAGTATTTGCTGGACGCACTCGACGCTATGCAGCGACACGCTGTTCGCATTATAGACTGTCCGGAGGTAACGGGAAGCCTTGAGCCGCTAGCCCAGCGCCGAACAATTGCTTCCTTGGCCGCGTTCTACCATATTTACCACGGTGAGTGTTCTGAAGAGCTCTTCAACCTGATCCCACCCTCGCCCTTCCGATCCCGAACAACGCGTGCCGGACAGAGATGTCACTCTCATACCGTGGAAACCGTCTTCGCGAGAACCGAGCGTTTTATACGTTCGTTTCTCTGCCGAACGATGGTGGCTTGAAACGCCCTGCCTGCGCACGTGTTTCCTCCAACATATAACCCTGGGTTCTTTAAGCGAAGCGTGAAGAGGCACATCACTGGGTCGTCAAGTTGAGGGCCACTCTCTATAGTACTCCTGTGTACTGTGAGAGTCGCCCTCAATTGCCAGACGTCGCCTCAGCTTACCATCATACTAGGAGTAATGTAAAAAAAGCGTTGCTGACAGACACTGTGAGAAGTAATTTACACTAATATTTATTGTAAAAAAAAACTGAGTTCCATATAAAACATACACTGAAATGCAAACAGTGATAAATCATTGTAGTTCAAGGAAACAATTAATTTGTTGACTAAAACCAATAACATGTTCTGTGTATATAAAAGTGCAATCATACTCCACATTTTTTAAAATAATCTACTTTCAGTTTTGTCGCGGAGGACGATATTATATTTCTTTATATGTTGTATTTATATTTTGTATTTATATTTTGATTTGAGAAGATAACAGAAAACAGTCAAAATGAGGGAAGGTCTGAAATCTTCTACAAGAAGACTTTGGAAAAATTTCCGAAAATTTGGTTTGGAATATTGTGACTTTCCGACAATGTTATCAAATGTATCAGTTATGTTAAGTAACTTAGCTCTCTATGTAGATGGGTATCAAAAACGTAAGTAGGTGAATTTAGTACCTACACGTAACATACGTATCGAGTCTTAAGCGCTGTCTACACCTATCGGACGCTACTCGCATTGGTGGATTCGGGAATCAGCCAATGACAGTCGCGTCTGATAGGACGTGTCCGATAGGTGCCGTTGAATAATTGTTTTTTTATAAGTATAGAATACAAGCAATCGCGAATACTATCTACTATCACTCTCGATCTAACCCCCCAGCTAAGGTAAAACTTTGATGATGGTCATGATTATCATTGTGATTTGATGCGTACTTATTCGGATATTCACCACGTATTGTTTGGAAGTCGCGGAGAAACTGATATTTTGATGATATACATGGGGCACACTAAAAGTTTTGCACTTCTAGCTAATCGGAACTATTTGAATTTCGAATGTTATATTTTTTAAACGTTGCACCCCTCTTAGTAATAAAAAAAAACAATTGGCAGGATATCATTTGTCAATTGTTTTTTATCACACATCAAAGTTGTACGTATGCAACGAAAATGGAATTAAGTCGAAAAGATTTTAGAGCGATGATTTTTTATGATTTTAAAAGTTCTCTCTCTCTCCGCAAGACTGTGCCGCTCGTCTTCAAAATGCTTTTGGGAGAGAAGCACCTTGTTTGAGCACCGTGTGGCGATGGTTTGCTGAATTTGAGAGAGGTCGAGTTTCTTTAAATGACGAATTTCGTGAAGGGCGGCCTTCAACTGCCGTCAACGAAAATAATGTGGCTACTGTTAAGCGGTTAATTGAAGAAAACCCGCGGATTACCTATGAGACTACTGGGACGAGGACTATTGGGGATTGGTATGAGTCAAATCCAGAAAATTTTACACGAAGAATTGAAAGTTCGGAAACTTTGTTGTCGTTGGATCCCTCATGAACTGACAGCAGAGCAGAAGCGGGCTCGCGTGGAATGGTGCTCACAAATACTACTGAAGTACGACCACGGACATTCTAATGCTATTTATGACATTGTCACAGGAGACGAAACGTGGATTTATTGTTTTGAACCCGAAAAAAAACAGCAATCTTGTGAATGGGTGTTTGAAAATGAGAAGAAGCCAACAAAAGTGAGGCAGGCGAGAAACGTTGGTAAAAAAATGATCGCGTTTTTTTTCTCAGCTACGGGTCCCATCTGTACAATTCCACTTGAAGATCAAAAGAGTGTTAATGCCGAGTGGTATTCTACCATTTGTTTACCCAGGGTGTTAGAAAGTTCTCTTCATTTTTAGCTTCCGAAATAGTACAACTCGTCACCCATCCTGCGCATAGTTCCGACCTAGCACCCTGTGATTTCTGTATTTTCCCCAAAATCAAGGATTTGATGAGAGGTTTCACTTTTACTAACTCCGAAGAGGCAGTGATAGCGTTCAATCAGCACGTAGAAAACATGCCTTCAGATCTATGGTCCTCCTGTTTTAAAAAATGGTTCGATAGCATGAAAAAATGTTTAAAAAGTAAAGGAGAGTATTTTGAAAAGCAATAAACATAATATTTTTGTTTTAACATGTTGTTTTTTTAAGTTACGTAAAACTTATAGTGTGACCTACGTATTTCTTGAAATGAAGAATTTTTTTATTGAAACCATAAAATGTTATAGGTGGCTCCATATTATACGTCATTTTAACAGCTGTACTTACCATAATCTACGTGTATGTGTTCGTAATTTCTACGTTTTGGTTCATTTTCTGGCGCGCGAAGGAGATTGGTGAACTGTCCGACGCGTGCATTATGTTTTCCTTGAATGTCACCAGCCAAGTTACAATCATCAAGTTATATTACATGATGTGTTTCGAGTAAGTTACAACCAAATGCAACTGCTATGCAACTTGCTTTTGAGGCAAACTTAGGTACTATATATCGTTTCATCATTGATTAAATCAGCCCTACGTATAGAAAGACTTGGGGCTAAATGGAGCGAAGATATACTTGTGATAGCAGGCTTAGTAGTGGCGTGTCAGGCCTATGTCCAGTCGTAGACAGCAGTCGGATGATGGTGGTGAAGATGTTTGCCAGAGCAACGTCTGCTGACCGGCAGTGGAACTGATTTATGGAATCATTGCCTTTGCGGGTGAGGTTTGATTTGAATAGTAACTGATTACCTTAATTTACTTATAGACAGGTCTAGCACATATGATGGTCAACCATTGTGCAGAATTTTTTTTAAATATGTAATTTGGTTACGTAACTGAGATTTTATGCGATATCAGTCGGTTGAAATCGACGCTGCCATACTCTTAGGACAGAAATGTTGGTAGAGAAATACCTATGGGAAGATTTAAGCTAAGGACGAAAAGTTGAGAGAGGAATAGCAGGAGAAGTAAGTCTCCGAAACTCCGACGTACCGTGTGAAACACAGCATACATATTAATAAGCTCTCTGACATCGGTCGACGCGGACGATTTAGTCCTTAAATGATACCAAATCGACTGGATTTTAAGGGAAATGGGTTTAATAGGTTTAATATTTTATATACAACTGGGTTATCCTTCAGAGGTAGTGCACGAGGGATCTGACAACGGAAGGTTGGAGGGCGAGAGTTTAAAAAAACTGTTGTTTAAGTTACGCTTTTTCAGGCGAAAGTTCAAAGCATTGACCAAAAAATACCTTGAAATTGACTCCCGTATTCTTAAAGGCAGTAGATTTTACAATAACATGCTGAAGTATCTGAGATCGGTCAAGAGACGCGGCATCATCTACTGGCTGACTCTGATGATAAACGGTGTGGTGTATATACTCCAACTACTAGGAACCCACGAACGGACGTTGCCAGTGAAGAGTTATATTATCTATGGTTTGTGGATGACATTTTTGACGTCCAGGGCGAGCATGGCGGTAGGAAGAGTTTGTCGCCAACCAATAATATCGCAGTAAATTTCAAAAAAGAAGTTCATTAAGTCACGACATCGATATTTTCTACGATATCATTTGTTATCGACAAACTCCTCTAACAGCCATGCTCGCCCTGCTGTGTTCATACCTTTCAGACGTCTGCGCATGCATAGACAATCAACTTTCGTACTCTAATTGATGGATTTAACCTCTGTTCACACTACGCCTCGCTACTACGTCTCGCGTCTATGCGCGGACATCTCCGCGCATAGACGCGAGACGCGAGATAGTAGTTTTGCGATCTCCCATTGGCCGATTCCTGAATCTACCAATGAGATTTTCGCCACTGAGTGGACTTTTGAGAGCTCGCAAGTCTACTGTCTATGCGCGGACTTACGCGTAGTATGAACTGAGCTGCAGGAATCCATCTATGAGATTCTCAAGACTGAACGGACTCTCATTGGCGGATCCCCGAATGTGCTGAGAGTCCGCGACTTATTGGTAATAAGGACAAGGCTAATCTATACGTACATAACGTATAGTTTAGTCCCCTTATTCATAATGAAACGCTAATGAATTAAAAAACCATATTAGTTAAAAATGCTCTACTGAATCTGTTTAGTTCCAGAAGAGCTCACGAGAATCTTTTGTCTCTGTCTGGTGTACAATACGTAGAACAGATTGTGCCCCTTTTATGACAATCGGTACCTATTTTAAACCTCTGATTTTATGAATAAGACCGATTTTAACGATATTTTAAACCTCTGAAAACTCATTATGAATAAGGGATAGATCTTTTTTTTATTTTCTTCCGTCGCCTACTTACTTTACTTATAGTTTTTATCTCTCTGTCTGTCATCCAACAGATTTACTTAGTTTCCTAACATTTATAAATCGCAAAAAAAAACATCAGCGGATTTGAACCAGCATCTTTCTCTTACAAGGAGAACGCTTCACCAGTTCAGCTACCGGTGACCTGTTATATAGTTCTGCGACGGTATACCTTTCGTTAACATAATATATGTAATCCTAAAATGTTTTGGCACAATGAATTTGGCATACTTTTTTTGGCATAATTATAATTGGTCATAATTGATTTTTAGCAGCATATGTACTGTGGAATGTTTTTAGGCATAGTGTACAGTCGCCTAATAGTATATATTACTAAAATTTAATAGGTATAAATTAATGAAATTAATGAAAAATAAAAAAGTAACTTTAACCAGTATTTCCTATATTATATAGTGTCAAAGTAGGTTTAGGTGCGGCGGGGAGGGGCCACCCCTAAGCTGGCTCTTAATTATTTTACATAGTTACTTATTCTGCGTAAGATGATTATGACTATATTCATTATAGTTTGATACGTTTATGCCTTTATAAAGCTATGCTTATAAATTTTATGCTTAAATATGATTATGCTAATTTGATTTATGATTAAGACAAATATGCAAAATTTGTTATGGATAAAAAAATTATGCATAAATATCATTAGTCTAAATTACCATATGCCAAAATATTTTATGGTTATTTTTTTATGCAAATGGATAGTGAACCTTCTGCGACATAATGTTACTGATTCCTGACTTCACGAACTATACTCTGTGTACAAGTTTTAAGCGGACTCGAAGCTTTCAAATACAAACGATACTATCAGATTTACTTTATATTTATCTTCTAGGTCTAGAGCCAATGCTGGAATCACCAAACTATGAGATAGCTAGCATCTTGATCTCTACTTCGGTAATGTTTGTAGTCTACACGGTGTCCAATGTTACTTGTTTTTTAATCCTCATCGTCGGCTACATTGAAGCCCAAATGCTATCTCTGAGTGAAGAAATTATAAATTTATATGACGATGCAGTCAATAAATTTAAAAAATATAATAAAAGCAACAACAATATAGAAACGGATATGAATAAATATGTCGAAGAAAGTCTGGTAGATATTATAGATAAACACACAATGAGCCTCAGCCATCTTAAAGAGATTGAAAATTTAATGAAAGGCCCAAATGTCATTGGGTTTCTTTTTTTAATATTTGGCTTGATAGCGGAATTATTGGGTGGGTTTGAAAACACATGGCTCCAATTGCCGTTCACGATGATGCAGATAAGCATGGATTGCTATTTAGGACAGAAGGTTTTAGATGCCAGTATGCAGTTCGAAAGAGCAGTATATGCTTGCAAATGGGAATGTTTTAATCACTCAAACAGAAAGATTGTGTTGCTAATACTGCAGAATTCGCAGAAAACGATGACTTTATCTGCAGGAGGTATGGTGACGCTCAACTTCATTTGTTTAATGACTATAATAAAAAACACATACTCTGCGTATACTACTCTAAAATCGTCTTTGTAAAAAGTGTCATGTGAGAACACGTTTGAATTACATTTACATTTGAATTGTATATGTATACGTTTTTTTTTTTTTATTTGAATTAAATAAAATTGAAGTTGACAATTGCACTTTACATTAAATTGACAAACAATGGTTTGATGTTTGTCAATATACTACATACAAAAATAATATAAATATTTTTATAATACATAATTGGTAATCAAACTTCATTTATTTAAAGTAGGTACTAAGCTTTATTATTAAAAATAATCACAGATAAAAATATATTTACATTAGCAATACCTCCACGTGGTTTTATTTACTCCGTCCCCATACCCACAGGGAACCCCAAGTCTCTCCGAGCTCGGCTCTCAATGAAATTTGTCTTGTTAGTTGTTACCATTACCAATAGTGGAAATTAACCAGCTCTCATTGTCAAGTGTAGGATATTTTATATTATTCAACAAATTCAAAACTCCTATCCGAAAATTCATGTATTGCTGTTCGTTTAACGTTTCAACGTCTGGTATAAGGGACATTAGAAAACTTTTTGTGGCGTTTGAATGTGATTCTGTTTCTTGTGTTGGCCGGAAACGTTTTTGTGCAGGTTTACTCGCAGTTGTTGGAGTATTTTTTAACAAATTAGTGAAAGGAATCTCATGTTTAACTTCTATAGCTATTTCTTCCAAATGGTCTTGTTCATGGTTTTCGTTACAAGAGCTCATAGACTCGTTGTCGGACGGGTTATCGTTGTCGTTGCTAGTTTGACTTCGACTGCTTGTAGGATTATCTAAGAATGATAAATATGGGAAATATGATGTTTTCATAACCTTTTTGGTACCTTTGTTTTCTGCAACTTTGCGAGTTTCTTTTTTGTAATAATCACGGATGTGTCGCCATTTCTTTGATATTTCTGAAACTGGAACAAAAAACATTCTATAAATATTTTAAAACGCTGTTATGGTTTTTACATTTGTATAGTTACAGTAAAGAGGAAACGTATAAAGACCGTTAAGGTCCATAAATATAATGTAAGTGTAGATAAACTGCGGACGAAATCACGGGCGTCCACAAGTTTAAGCATATTACTAGGCACACTAGCAGGTTCCTTGCTATTGAATCTATTTAAAAAAGAATCGCCGTTCGTTTGTCTCGATAAAACTTTGGAATGCCTAGTCCGTTTTGGTAAAATTGGTCTTGAAATATTTCTGAAAGCCCAGGGAAGTTTAAAAAGTAAAATAGGTGATACGAGGTTCGTCGGGACAGCTAGTTAATAAATAAAAACATTATCAATGTCACCGTAAAATACCTTTCGATGATAATCTATCTCGCGAGATTGTAAACTGTTGAAAAACTCTCCAGGGCCATCCTCACATGCTCGTGGTGCTCTTCCTGACATACGAACGAGGCTCTGTCAAGAATACCCAGTGTCCAGAATCGGCAATAGACTTGCACTGCAAAAATATAAGCGTAGTGGACACCTCTTCGGGGATGAAACGTAATTTAGTATGTGTGATGGTAATCTATCGAAATGAAACTGTTAAATCACAATCTGTCGCGTGTTAGGGGGTGATTCATTGGCGGCCTAAGGGTCAATTTATACTAGCGCATAGTCGAAGCGCATCGAAGCGTCAAATTCGTCAAAAGCATCAAATACAAAGCGAAGCCGCGCAAACGTTGGTCACGCGCAGACGCGCAAATTCCGAAGAATGCGCGCGTCTTTTTAACATCTCAGAAGTATTGTGTGCGTTACGCTGTGAAGTTAAGGTTGTTTTTGTTATGTTATATGACTCTGCGCTAGTATAAATTGACCCTAACAGTCTAAACCGCCAATGGAGCACCGAAAATTCTGCCGACTTGAAAACCGGCAGACTTATTCGCTGTGTCGTTGTGTATGTTTAAGGCTGCCTTTCGACTAGAGATGTGCTATGTAGCTATGCTGCGAGGATGTGTTTGTGGACCAATGAAAATGATTGTGCTATGAAGTAATGTGTGGACAAATGAATATGATCGGTGGATGTCAAACGCATCCATAGCAACGTAGCGCAGCACATCTCTGGTCGAAAGGCACCCTTAAATTCAAAAGACGGAGATGGCGAGCCGACAGTCTTTATGGTCCTGATTGCTCGGCTTACACTTTAACCCCTCCTCCACAAAATCGGCCATGATGGGAAATCAAATTGGACCATGTTTGCCCCCATCATCGTCGATTACGTTCGTTATACATTCCACCGT
This sequence comes from Nudaria mundana, assembly GCA_963556515.1. Taxonomy (NCBI): domain Eukaryota; kingdom Metazoa; phylum Arthropoda; class Insecta; order Lepidoptera; family Erebidae; genus Nudaria; species Nudaria mundana. Next base: position 1,728,475 of record OY748305.1, on the reverse strand, counting down.
CGCGCGTCGCCGATCATGGACCATTGTACAACCGTGATCGTCTGTAATAGCCTGATAGCCCAATATAGCCGTTTGTGTAAATAATGCAGTCAGTACGCCGCCCGTTGTTAATAATATTTTAGGTAACAATATTTTCTCCTCAGACACGAATTAAAATTGACAGAGTAATGAAATTGTTAGACGTCAACAACAACAGTTATGGCACCAGCAGCATGAACATGGCATCGCAAGCTTTTGTTGATAACCACTATTCAACACATTTTTTTAAATTTCCCGCCATATTATTGGTTTTCGACAAACTCTTCCTACCGCCATGCTTGCCTTGCTGGAGTTACAAACAACAACTTGCTGCTTTGCAATTATACTTATTGGAAACCCATCGTCTATTTTCTTATTTTGTTATTTTTTTGCATTCACAAATTTGTATTTTACGGTACAATTATAAAATTAATACTGACCCTCTCTTTCTGTCATCTGTTCCTTTTTTTTTCGACATGTTCTACACAAATTTATGAATATTGAAACCGCAAATATTGGCAACATATTTATCTTTAAAGGTGTGAACAATTTTGTCTCGGCGTCCATGTCTGGTCGCAATTTGCGCGTCTCTTATCGTATCTTTTGATAGTACTCTTCTGTTGGAATTATTTGTACTGCAGGATTTGAGATATCCTTTTGCTTTATTATAAAAACTTTCTGGTTAGCAATATTCATTACATCGTATTTTCTTGCATGATGGTAATGCTTGCTTGTTGGTCCCCTACGTTGAGTTTTAATTGTATTATACTCGTCCAACAATTTTATTACATTTTGTATTCTTTGAGTTGTCAATTCTAATTTTTTACTATTTTTATTCTGCCCGCTGTAATAGTTTTGTAACTCTATGGTAAATTCATCTTCAGTAACGTCGTATACGGCGACAGCGTATACGACGACGCGTTGGTCAGCTGGTATATCTCAGTTTAGTTGATATTCATGCTCAATTTCCGACATTGTACGTTAATGTTACAAAATGGGATCACATAGGTTCACACACTTAATAAAATATTAAAACACGGTAATGTACGGGATTGAGGCTATGTGGTTCGGTGATTAACACTAACTTATTTATATAGCATTCAAACTGCACTTCTCGGGTTAATCAGTGATTACCACAACAATTTTATATGGGGTAGCGAAGTCTAAAGTTGTAAGTTATTTTCAACATGAAATCAATATTAAAATACAATCAACAAAACATTGTTTACACCTGTTTGGCTGTTTACACTTTTACACTGTTTGAACACGACACCCTAACATTACGCTACGACATCGACACTACTATAGGAGGCATGTTACAACAACGGTGAAATTACATTTAAATACCTATTTCTTTCCGCAGTACAAGCAACCGAAGTAGATCGTTGCATGCGCTGCGTAAACCTTAACGCTAACACATTCTACAAAAGTAGCTTTAGGTTAGGATATATGAATAGGAAGTAAAAGAGTAGGCATCATATTGTAACTTACCAATTTTGTCCTTTTCCTTAGATTTGGCATCAGCCCAACCTGGGTAGCAAGCCTCAGCTATTTGCTCCCACGCGTTTCGTCGTGCTAGAACATTATAATGCTCCGGATCTTTCTTATACCATATACATTCTCTTTTATGTACTTCTTGTACGAAATCATCTGTGTTGATATATCTTGAAAGCGCCGTCATATTGTTACCGACTGCATTCGAATAAATTTCACCACAAAACTGACGTGACAGCGTGTGTAATATCCGCGTGACGCACGCCGATTGCGGAACGCGACGTTGCCGTTTCCTCCAACCTGCGAAGCGGCAACGTACTTTCCGTAGGTAGACACCGATACCGATTGGAGCGGGGGTGGGTCGAGGTCGAGCGCGGAGCGAGCAATTTTTTCAAGATTGCTGTGTGCGTTCCGGAGGAGCATATAATTTATTTTTGACCGACATAATAAACGAAGCTCTCAATACGTCAATTCTATTTTGTATTTTACTATGTAACTATGTTTATTTTGAATAATTATTTATTTGCTATGACATATCCAGACATATAAATTCTTATGACATTCTCACACAACATTAGGTATCTAGCTATGGGAAGAGGGATCTTACTACTGATTAACGTTTTGACCCAGGAAAAATTAAATACAGACATTTTCTTTTAGAATTGATAAGTGTAGGCACTGGTAGGTAATCTAAATTTAGTTTTGCGTGGTATTCGGTCCGTTGCGTTCTCCGCCACTTGAATTTAAGAGTTTGTTAAATAACTCGTTTACTTTTCAATAATAATTCTATTTTATTTTGAAATGCGCTGAGATAGCTCAGTGGCAGTCCTAATTTAACCTTTCATGGTAATCGGTTCATTGTGTTATGTTGAATTAAAAAGTGAATTTCGTTTTTTGAATAACTTGTTTAATTTTATTTTTAGGGCCAATTTTCTTAAGGAATTCTTTAAAGGAGGCCACTTGTGGTCTACATTTAGCTTTGCGAGGTATTCAGTTCCCTGCAAAGATATTCTACAAAAGATCATAGGTTCACTGCATTAGCCACAATCTTATTTCTACTTATGAATAAAATGTAAAACTACGTCAAATAAAACCATTAGGGGAAGGGGGCATAACGAGGACGCGAGGCACGACGGAGCCACCCACATGCACAAGCAAAAGCAACAAAACAGGTGCCCATTTTGCATATTATTCTGTCTGGCAATGACCAGCGTCCAACTGCACGCGTTTTTATTTTACGACATAAAACCTTTTTCGACGCAAGTTCACGAAAAAGGTAAGTATTTAGATTACTACTATCGTATTTTATCTTCATTTTCCAGCAATATTTTTTATTGTTTTGATTTTAACAAAATTAGCCAAGTACCTACTGAATTGTTTTATTTATTCATTTTTAAAACCAATGACAGACATGGGGTCATAATGGGAACGTAGCTATGGGGCACGATGGTGTTCTACATGAAATAAGGGTAAGGTGTCTCATAACTCAACTCCAGGTAACCTTAAACCTGTCTTTTCCAAATGGAAGATGAGCTTTTGAGATAGATTAGAAAAATAAAGAAACGGTTTTTTGAACTAACCACTGTCGACTGTCACTGCAAATATAGTCGCCACCTCAACGAACGCACGTGGGCGAACTGGCGTGGGCAGTGCACCCGTGACCACGGCTCTTGTAACAGGGCCGAAACGTCGGGTAATAAAGAGGTATGTATATATCTCAATAATCGCATAAAAGACCCGTTTGTCTTAAGTTTGTAACCACAAAATAAGTTCAAGAAAGATTTAGCTGGTGTGGATTAGCTAAAAGGGATTCTGAGACGTTACGAGACGAGACTTTACACACATCTGCTAATAATTCTGTGGAGCAAAATAACCACTTGAACGATGAAGTTTTCACGAGGGTTTTCTTGAAATTAATACTAAAAAATAATCTTATTAGTAACTTCACCAAATTATATGCCAAATAATATATTATTAGGTAACCAAGGGCTTGTGATTACTTTTAATTAATGAATACATTCCGATTATAGTTCTTTTGTTAACTTCCTTTATGGTCCCCGTTATGCTCCCCCCTTTTTTTTTTAATTCCCCAGCCCAAGGTCGCGGCCGCTATAACGTCAGTTACCGGGCGTCACTGGTTCACACGCAAAGGTATTTCCAGTGGCGCCTGGCGGACTTTGAATACCTGTCTCTACGGGGGTTTGTTCGGGATGAGAATCCCGCGTCGTTGGGGTAGGGTTTTATCCCGCGTCGGTGAGTGCTGTGGGGCAAAGGCCCTTAGATCAATCAATCCTCCTATAACCTTAGCGTGTAGAATCCTTTTATTAGTTCGTATTGCGCTGCTGACTTCCGAAGGATGCCACTACGTCGCTGTACATTGACGCTTTTGGTTGAATTATTGCGACATCTTTTTTTGTGAACCATCAATGTATAAGCTTGTTTATTTTCTAGATGGCATTGTAAAAGCATACCTATATAATTATATAGTACTATTAGAGTGCCAGGAATCGGTGTTGTTTTTGTATTGAATCCAACATCTAGGGTACACTAATTTCGGGCGCCACCGGGAATTCTCTCAGTCTCTACCGGAGGCGCTCGGCAATGGACGTAGGTGCGGCCGCGACATCGGGCCGCGGATTTAAAAAAAAAAAAAAAAAAAAAAAAAAAAAAAAAAAACTAATTTGATCTAAGTGCCCCCCAGACAATGATGGTCTTAGTTTACAAAGCCAAAAAAAAAAACAACAAAATCTATATAAATAAAAATGAATTGCCGTTCGTTTGTCTCGTTAAAACTCGGTAACTGGTGGACCGATTTAGCTAATTTCTTGAAATATTCATACCAACTCAGGAAAGATAAAGATTCAATTGAGGCGGTAAGATGTTCGTCGGGAACTCGGGACAGCTAGCAGACAATAATAATAGATTACAAAAAAAAATTCCCAAATTTTCACAAAATTATATTTTGTGTGATAACACCTGCTACATGTTCCTTACTGTTGTTATATTTACAATATTTTATATTCTACACATTAGTAACAATTATTAACATTCATAACCTTACATTAAACCTTACCAAATAGATTACAGTATGGGACCCACGTCAACGTCGAGACCCCCCCACCTGTTAACTATACCACTATGTGCGAAGGACGCATTCCAAAACGTGCCACAACTAAATAATAACATAAAAAAAATGTTAATAACATTTGGCAATAAATTACTGGGATAACACGAAAAATAATCCTTATGTGAAGCGTTAGAAACAATCCTTAATTATTACATAAAAAAAATTAAAACCTATGTAAAAAAATGTAATACAAAATAATTACAAATACAAGCCGCGCAAGATGACAATGGGATCGGCGGCCATGTTGATGACGTCATAGTGACGTAGATTAACCTACAATACTGATTTGTTATACGTACTTTTTAGCGATTGATGACGTCACGGAGCGGTTATTGCGACAAGGTTCTATCCCACTCACATCGCGCGGCTTATTAGTTTTTCGTTCTTAGGCCTATTTACGGATTTCGTTCTGTTTGCATGCTATTATACATATTATACTATTATATATACCAGCTATGTATATGTTATAAGCGAATATTCACAATGTACAAGCGGACAGACGATTAGAGGCACTTCAGAACTGATTCGAGACAAACAAATAAAAAACTTACAATAAATTATTAGTGTTTTAATTAATTATTACGCAACTTTAATCACTGGGGGACTCTGTTAGTTTACAAAAACTTCAAATATTTCACACCAGCGCCTCTAGCGGGAACAAGGGGAATTGTATAAACTTAACGCAAGCGAATTCACGAGCATTAGCCAGTTTTATATAAAGATCTATAACAGAAATTATTTAGTTTAATATTGTGCCTTAGTTCATAGGCACAGATTATAAAACTGTCATTATCCTTTTGTAAATCCGTCAAGATACCAAGTTACTATTTGAAAACATCTTCATATGAATTTTTTATTTATTTTTTTACGTTAAAGGGTGACACAGATCCGTAACAGCTTAGATTTTGTATAGTACTACCTAAAGTAAGACCAATTTAAATAATTTGACTTTTCATCAAAATAAATTAAAAAAAAAAAAAAAAAAATGTTAGGACAATCCACACAACGCCATCTAGTCTCAAACTAAGCAAAGCTTGTGATATGAGTACTAGATAAACTGATATAAATACTTATATACATTTTTTTTGTAAATACATACATATTATACATAGGAAACATCCAGACTTCGGTACAAACGTATGTGTCATCACACAAAGTTTGTCCCGACCGGGAATCGAACCCGAGACTCCGGCGTCGAAAGCGGATACACTACCGACCACGCCACCGAAGCAAATACTTTTATGAATACCTTTTCACAATAAATGCATTCCATGCATTTAATACGATTCAGAGATGTTTGAAATCCTGATCAATTTATTCAATTTAATCGTATGTTTAAGCTTGTCAACTCATTACGAAGTATTTATTTTGATTAAATGTCAAATGTGGACTATAAAATTGGCCTTACTTTAATGCTGGCAATTTCTTCTACGTAAAGTATTCGTAAACTATCCAGCAAGTCTCCAAAACAAGTGACAATTCGTCACTATACACAAAAATAAACTAATCACAATATAAATGGGGGCCGAGTTCCGATACTTTACACTTATATACGCAGTACTGACGAACAATTGCACATATACAACCAAAGACTTAGATTATCTGTATCTTTGGGACATGGAAAAGTATATATTAAATTTATGATTTAAGCACACGCCGAAAACTCATCATTTTCCAATCTACAGTTTCTCTCAAACCTCACTAAAACTGTTCTAGTGATATACAAAAATTATTGCACTATAATTATGCTACATGTCACCGATGTTATCATTCTTATAAAAACACAGATCCAACATACATTTGTTTATTTGCAATTTTGTACTTTTACTTATCTTACCAGGATACTGCGATACGACAAAAAACTTAACATAAATATAATATAATACAAGGAAAAATCACCCATATTTTTGGGTAACTACGGTATACAGCTGCCTGTGATACGCGACATGATAAGGCAACTTAACCGGTGTCCATACTTACATTATATTATATCCTTTATATACAAAAAACTAGTACTTAAAAGCGAATTTTTTATTTGTACTATACCTTAAATATACATATAATTATATATACAATACACTCCATTATTTGGTCAATGTTATAAGTTCCGAGCATTTCACTGGATATAGACAATATTTTGTTATGGAATGCCAAATTGTCTATTCATTATCCTCTCTCTATATGTCAAAATGTCATCTGTAACTTTATGGGCAATGGTGTTAGACTTACAAAAGAGTTAACATTTAAATAAAGAATTAGATAAAACATTGCTATTTAAAAAAAAGTAATTAAGCGTTCGCCATTTTATGCTTAAATGTTATTTTAATTTCGACAAGGGCAGCCCGTGTCCTCTGAGGTAGCAGTCTGAAACGAGTCTGAAATTTTATCAGCAGTCACTGATAGCTAATTGTATAAGAAGTAACTTGGCAACTCTTTATCCCGATAACAAATTCTCGTGAGAATCGGAAATCAAGCGCTGTTCACACTCGGCGCATAGACAATAGACTTGCAAACTCTCATTGGCCGAAGCCTGAGTCCACCAATGAGATTTTTGCGACTGAGCGAACTTTCTTTGGCCGAGAATCCGCCAATGACAGAGTTCACAAGTCTACTGTCTATGAGCGAACAGTGTTTCAAGAACAAGTTCCACGCGGGTATTATAAAACTTTTGTCTACGATTTTTCACTGGCGTACCATAGACAAGTTGTATAACTTATTGGCTGTATAAATGATGTTACAGATTTAATAGATCGATAACAGTAGCTCGTTATTAAACTTTAATATTCTATCCGGAACGGATACTCGCCGGTCGCTACCGACGCATAGTAGAGTTCAACGGTTGCATAGCCAACGGTGGTGGATGATTGATATAACCATACGCATATACATTAGGTTGCTGAGCTCTGGGATCTGTGGTCCCATATTGGACATTGGCCGGAGCCATCATCTGTAGGTTGTTGAACTGCTGCTGGGGTCCAACTGGTCCCACTGGTCCCACGCCGCCCACTCGGTACCCGTTCAATCCGTACTGGCTGATGATATGCGAGTTCAGGTTGGGCGACATACGTGATGTAGGTGCCATTTGCATGTGTTGCATTGGACTTAGATTGCCTGTGAACAGTTAAGTCATAAGTCATAGTTATAGAATTAGACGAAATTTTTTTAAAGTAAAATTTCGTTACGCACTTTTGTCTTGGGGAGTAATCTGGTGAATGCGTGACGAAATCTCACCAAAAAAAAGTGTGATAGGGCGGACGCGAACGTAAGTTGAGAGGATCATATAATTTAGTGAAGATAGAAAGAGAGAGTTACAGACATAGAAAGACATACACCAAGCCTGTATCACCGAAGGGGTAGGCAGGGGAACGCTGCATCTCCCTTTAATACACATACCACTAAATAGAATCCCCGAATCCCCTTTCTCTGTTATCTGAACCTAAATACCAAAAGCCAGGACTGATGTTACACACCAATAATTTCTGCAGTCGGGGCATTGAAAAAACCTCTTATTATATATAGTATAGTCTAGTTTGAATAGTACTGGGTCACTTTCGATAGTACTGTGTGTTATAAAAGTAGCCCTCAATCGCCAGACGTCGTTTTGGCTTTCCATCAGTAAATAAAATCATGTGTAATACATACTGGTAGTGTTCCTAGTGTTCCTAGGCGAGTCTAGCTGGTTGTGCGGCGGCGCGTAGTACTTGGCGGCCGCGTGGTAGTGGCCCCCCGCCGGCGGGGTGGGGGGCTGCTGGGCGTACTGGCAAACATACATACAGATATTAGTACGTCATGACATATAGGGTAGAGGACTGTCTAATTAAATCAGCTCCTTTTTTATCTATTTAAACACTAGTACGGTGTCTGGCTTGTGCTTCGCGCTGCACCACGCCATAGGTTTTGGCCTATAACTTTTGACCCCTTAGGGCTAGGTAAAAATTTTCGATTTATTGGCTTGCCTCCAGATCGAGGGCTATCCATTGAGGGGTCAACCATCATTGGAGCATAAGCAGTTCTCGAGAGCTAAGGTCCCCACTTAGCTCTCGAGAACCGCTTATGCTTATGCTTATTAAAAATTTAATTCCCCATTTATATCTCATGTAAATCTAAACCATTTTCGAATCCACCTGAAAGCACACTATAAAATTTATTAAAATCGGTCCAGCCATTTAGGAGGAGTTTATTGACGTACGTGTGTACGTCAATAAACTGCTCCTGCTAAGAAATAAATAAAATATAAATAAATATTTTGGACCTTCGTACACAACATCATCTAGCCCGAATTAAGCTAATTTAAGTTTGTGGTATGGGATCTAGACAATGGGAGATAAACATGGGTGTGCATTGTCTTACATAACTTTTCAACTCCTATCATCGGAGGTCCGAAAATGTTTCTCATACCATTTGAAATTATAATGATCGTTATTCATAAAAAAAATTAAAACTAAATATTAAAAAACATAATCATTTAAATTCATAATATAACAAATTATAAACTTAGTTTTTACTAATATTTGTTTTAATATATTTGTTTATACTAATGATCGAAACTCATAATCATTCGAATAAATAACTATAATATTCATAAATGTGTTTTATTCTAATATTTGTTTTTATAAATTTCTTAATCATAAGTTTTTTCATCCATATTATAATGTCTATATTCCAGTGAAAATCAAATTGCTATCAGAAACGAGATGCTACCAGACAAGTAGGTTAGGTTAGGTTAGAACTGTGACGACAACAACGCGCAAGCCGAGCGAGCGAAGCGAGCCTGCCGCGGCAGCGGCCGGCGAAGCGCCCGATAATTATCTGTGATAAAGTAAGCTATACTGAACAACGACGTTATGAGTTGAAGTATGTTCGTAGTAACAACATTATTAATTAAAGCAACATGATAATAGAATGTTATGAAGAAAAAAGATCTGAAAAAAAAACAGTATTAATAAAAAAAATATAATCACGTTATGAGTTCCGATGATACTCGTAGTAATAAAAATGTATCAATAAAAAAAGTATGAAAAATAAAATTATGAAGAGTTATGATTATGAACACAAATCGGTAGTAAGAAAAAGAATAGGATAAAAAATTTTATGTGAGCCAATATGGACCCGATAAACATACTTATATATTTCTAAATACATGCATATTATACATAGCAGACACCCAAACTCCGAAACAAATACATATTTGTGGGTCACACAAATATTTAATTTGACCCGGAATCGAACCTGGGACCTCAGAAACGGCAGTCGTATGTATACTCACTGCGCCACCGAGTCAGTCATTTATAGACCTAATGTTTAAAGTTTATTTAGCAGTCAAAATAAATTACTGTCCCATGTAATAACTCCATGTGGCGAAACTAAAAAAACGACTGATGAATTCTAGCCTTTTAAGACATCTTATATCCCCCTTTTTTCATGGGGTGGTGTCATTTCGGTTGAATTCTAGAACTCGCGAGATCTAATACTAAAAGCACAGGTGTGATAAAGTGGGGAATACATCGCGGAATATGAAATCCCACCATAAAGGTTTTATGTACCTAACAGCCCTTAAATCCATTGCCAGGCATTCTAGGATTCTAGGTACGGCCTTCAAAGTATAACCCCAGGGTGTCAGCGTCTATCTACATCCACCATCTTCGCTCACCTGGTGCGGATGTGGAGGATGGTGTTGCGGCGCTTCGGCCATTTGCTGAAGCTTGGCGAGTGAACAAGATGGCGGCCACCCGCTCGCGTGGTACTGCTGTTGTTGCTGGAACGACAAGTAGCCGCCCTGGTATCCGCCCACGCCCACTCCCACGCCCACCCCGGACGAGCCCGGTCCTGATGTGACGCCCTGCATCACGCCCGAACCACCTGCATGGAAAAATGGAATTATATTATATAGGGAAATTATAATATTTTGAAAGAGACGCATGTGCAGAAGAAGCTACACACGACGGAAATGAGGATGCTAAGATGGTCTGGTGGAGTCACAAGACATGACAAAATCAGAAACGAATATATCCGTGGTAGCTTTGGAGTTGCGCCCATACAGGACAAGCTTACCGAGAGCCGTCTGCGATGGTATGGTCACGTCATGAGACGACCCGAAGATCATGTGGTCAAAATGGCCCTCAACCTCCCAGAAAGACTAAGGGGCACGGGCCGCCCCCCCGGTATGCCCCGGCTGATTAAAAAGGAAGATCTGCAGGATCCTGTTACCCAGGACCGCGCCACTTGGCGCCGGCTAATAAGGAGAGCCGACCCCACTTAAAGTAGGAAAAGGCTAGGACAAAGAAGAAGGGAAATTATAATATTTTAAGATTCCACACTGAAATTCTGTAGGGCAACTAATGCATTACATTTCCACTAAAATCATTCATTTGAAGTTCACAATGGGATTTTAGGATTTATAACTTTATTAACACTAGCGATTTAACAAGTTTTTAACTAATAGACTAGCCTCTAACAACCGACAGAACTTCCGAAATAAGATGCCTATCACGTTGCCCAGTGGTGAAATACGCGAATAAGTGTGCAAGGTTAAATGAAATTTCATAATAACAATATACAGAATTTTAAAATTCGTTGCGTTTGGATGAGACTGTGTTCAGCAAAGACGTAATAAAATTAAGATAGCATTCGGTTCCTAGCGACGTTCGACGAGCGACCGCGGCAAGCGACAGTCTGCTATTTGCGAGTCATTCTGTCTGACGTGCGTCAAATTTTGACATTTTGACATTTGGTATAAAACGTACCATGTGTATGCAAGTTCGGCGGGGTGGCCTGCCTCCTAGCGGGGGGCGTGGCGGCCGTCCGCAGACCCTTATCGCCTCCCCCTCCTCCGCCTCCAGTAGCGCTGCTGCCTGCGCTGCTGCTACTCCTGGAAACAACCGACAAGTTATATTATTACTAATCTTCTAACGCATCCCACTTCTGATGTCGGAGAGCAGTTTCTGGCAAATCTAAGTATTTAGATTAAAAAAAATTAAACGTCTATTTGTAATTCCAAATTACCAATTTTTCACTAAATGCCCACTAAAATCAGTACTAACATTTAAAAAAAAATCATTTTTTTTGTGTCTGTTAATTTGTTATAGCTATTTTAACGGGACTTTCACGGGCCAATAGCTAATGTTATAAATAGTAACTTAGGTTACTGCTTATCCCGGGAACATGTTCCTTTGGGAATCAGGAATTAGAGACCAATTCCACGTGACCGAAGCCTCGAGCTTACGCTAGTATACACTTCAATAGTGTATGTGTAATACTGTATGTGGGACCAAGTTATTGACAAAATACGGGCATAGTAGACGACATGATTTCGGTGGCGTAGTCCATGTAACGTATCACGATTTCGATACCCGAGTTGAATCAAATATTTTCTCTCAGAGTTTGGTGTTTTTTCTATGTACAAATTCTGCTTAGTTTGAGACAGAATGGCGTTGTGTCTTAATATATTTTGATACTACATACCTATTTCTGTTATTAATTTTCTGCTGCTTCGGCAGTTGGTTCGGTTGACTCATAATGGACGGTATATGTATCGAAGAATACTGAGGGCTGGGTGCTGGGTGCATATGCATCATAGAACACGGCGAGGCTAAGTCCGATCCTATGCTGGTCGGAGATTCTAGGCCCAGCTGGCTTACATCTAACTCGCAGGTGGGATATTGGACCGAATGTACAGAATTGCTGGTCGAATCCGGTGTATAAACACCCATAGATTGTAAAGCGGGACTCACAGCCTCGCATAACTCCTCTTTGCTACTGTCTTTGGAACTGTCTTCCTTTTTCGAATGGTGTCGAGATTTCTTCTCGATATCTGTCTTCTCCTGTACACACGGCCCGTTCTGATTATACGGTGTTTTACATGCGGATGACGTCATCACTTGTGGACTTTGTTGTCGGTACTCCGCGCAACTTGTCACTACTTCTTGCTGCTTGACTTGACGTTGCATCATTTGCTTCATCTGTTCCGCTGTGGTTTGCGAATGCGATTTCTTATCGCTCTGCGTTTGACAGCCGGTTGTAGATTTCGACTGTTTCGATGGTTTGCACTCATTCTTTTGAGAGCACTCGGACTTAGAAGGGGCTTTAGTTTCTTTAAAATGTGGCAAACCCGTAGTTGCGTACAAGCTGCCGCTTAACGCACCGTAAGTAATGTTATGAAAGTCTTTTTGATCGTATTTGGGAAGCAGTTTTTGAGGTGATTTTTGTACTTGATCTAGATGCGGTAAATTGAAGCCTTGCAGTTTGTCAAGATAGTTTTTATCGCTGACGCTATTTTTCATGTCGAATATTCTGTTGTGTTCCCACGTGCCCTGTATCCTGGTAGGGTCCCACGCCGGCCACTGGTACTGCCCAGAGTGATAGTTAGGAATCTGATTCATTGTATAGTCTGCTTTGGGCATCAGCTCGTTGTCGTATTTGAATTTTGGTAGCATTTTGTTCAAATCATTTTGGTCTGGTTTCAAATTCAATTGTGCAGAGCAACTTTTGTCATGTTTCACTGAAGCGCTTTTAGAGTCACATTTTGCATTGGATTTTTCTTTCTTGAAATAATCTTGCTTTTTAGGCGCTTCATTAGTTGTTTTTGCGTCAACTTTACTCGCGATGGGCGCAGAATTGATGACATTTATTGGTACTGATGTTTCCGCTTTTCGGTTGATAGCATTCTGTTCTGGAAAAAACATCTTCGGCTCAGGTGTGCTTCTAGGAGTGTCGTTCTTACATTTTTTATCAGTTTTCTCCAATTTACTGTGAGCGGAATTAACTCTAACGTCCCGCAGTTTACTCTTCTCTCTTGGCTTTTGATTAGATTCGTTCTTATCTGTCGTGTTAGTAGGTATGATACTCATAGAGCCAGATAGTGAGTTTTGTATAGCACTATTGTTAGCGAAATTCACATCTAAATCTGATCTTTCCATCCCAATATTGACAGCGGCGTTTGCGCTTTGACATCGCGGTAAAAAATTGATATCTGTCACATTTGGGACTTTCGGTATGACAGGATTGATTACTGGTGACGATATAGGATGAGGCACTTCTAACTTGGTAGTATTTTTACTGATGACAGGCGTTGAGTCCATACTATTGTTTATAGCACGACTTTGTTCACTGGACTTTATTAACATTTTGTCAGTCTGCACGGCTTGAGATTCTTTACAGATGTTCGCTCGGTGATTCAAATAGGAATGCTGTGCTGTGTTTATCTGTTGGATTGTCATCGAGTTAGGTACGGGTGTTTGAAAGGTTTGCAACGGCGAAGGTTGCTCTATTATATTTCTAGTAATTACAATCTCATCTTTTCTATTCATTAAGTCATTTCGAAACGTAATTTCATGTTCTCTAGCTACAATAGGATTTAGTAATTTATTTCTATTATCTACATCAATAAAACTATCTATTTTGATGGGGTCCAGCTTTCTAGTACTAGGTACTTCTCTTTGAGGATCCAGATTTTGAATAATAGCTTCTATTTTATTTGGTGATTTTTTGTCATTACTCTTAACATCGTCTGTGTTCTGTTGTATGACAGATTCCTTTCTAACTTCACACTTTTTCTGTTGATAAAACACTTCAGTGTTGACAGTTTCGGGCGATTTTCTTAACTTAGGAGACTCATCATTGAAGAATGATTTATCATTTTTCTTGGGTGAGACTCGTGGATGCGGCGAGTTGCAGTTTTCAGACTCGCCTTCGACGACTATATTGTCGACTTGGTTAATTCTCGGGACGATCAATTCTACTGGCGGCCTGACGGCGTTCACATCCTCTTGTACTTTAGGATCTAACACAATGTGTGCATTTTCCGTTGACACAACTGGTATAACTTTAGACGGACTCTCTTTTTCTTCAAATTCTTTGGGTTTATTCTCATTGTTCTGAGGCACAGGAGCCAGTATATTTGGTTTCGGCGACGGCAAGGGACAACTCTGACTATTATTATCGTCTGATTCAGATATAATTATAGTATCTTTGTCATCTAATACAGCTTTGTCAGGGGATTTCATTTCGCCGTTCATAGATTCCGCCGGTTTTGCCATTTCAGTCTGTTCTTCGGTTTTATTTGAATTTTCATGCGTTTCCTCTGTATCTCTTTTGTCTTCTGATTTACTTTCAGTATTTGTGTCAATAATCTTATCACTAGTTGCGTTAATAACTTGGTCCTTTTCCGCGATAGATTTAGGTGAGTCCATATGTATACTGTCAAGTTCCATATCGCTTGTGTGATGGTCAGTACTGTTCTCATCAATATGTAATGGTGACACTGGTTTGCTGACGGGTTTGCTTTCTTCTCTTTCTTCAACATCCATCTCGTCATCTGCCTCTCCAGACGAATCTTCAGAGCTCGCTTCTGAATTTTTACTTTTGTCCCGACTTTTCTCCTCATTCGGTTGTTTATTTTGCGGAGAAACATTATTAACTTGCTCCTCTGTAGGTTTGGTTCGATCTTCCATAGAGTCGTGAATTTTATAATCATTGGATTCCACTTTTTCAACTTCATTTTGTTTTGTTTTCTTAGCCTCTGGTGAATTGCTTCGAACGGTCTTATTAATCTTTTGTCTTTTTCTAGGACGACCTTTCCATACATTTGTCCTTTTTCTCCTCTTTTGTGTTGATTCAATTTCCATACTTTTTTGGCTCTCCTGACTGTCGGAGGCATAGGCATCTTCTCTGGTGCTCTGCCTTCTGTCTGGCGTCGTAACATCTTCAGCAATGTCATTGTGAATTACTCTCGATGACCTTCGGGCGACACTTTTACTTCTCTGTCTCCTAGGTGTATCTTCCTCTTTTAGATCATCTTCAATATTAGATTCAGATATCTTTCTACTAACGTCACGTTTCCTTTTCCTGTTGCCGTCATTAAGTGATGGTGTAGTTTGATACGCGCTTTCGCTATACTTAAGAGGTTTCATCCGTCGTCTACCTGATGACGTCACTTCTACAGGGGTATCTTCAACTTCTTCAACCTTTGGTTGTTCCTTAGCCACTGGAACTTCATTTTCAGTCGCTGTATCCTCACTTTCAGTCTTCATCTCCTCGTTCTCTGTATCCTGGTCAACAGCAGATGCCTCTTCAGGAGATCTGAATGGATTTACCGCTGGTGCTAACAGAGGCGTCCATCTTAAGCACTCTGGGTCGATTTCCAGTCTAGGTTTACTCTTCACTTTTTTCATATGATTATCAACTCTGTTCCAGTCTATGCACAGTCCTAATTTGCTTGTTTCATCATTTGGAATATATCTTACAAAACCTAATAACTGAAACGTAATAGCAATATCATTCATATGCATGCCGGCTGTATGCGCTATGTCTTCAAATGTGAATGATTTATCTTTGTGGTAATAGAGGTATTCGAGTATAACAGACTTCCAATATGCATAGTAGGAGACTCTGCCAAGGTCTGATAGTGGCTTTTCTGGTGTGCCCGGTTGTCCTTCCTCTTTTGATAGTAAATAACCTGTGAACAAAGAACCATAGGTCATGAGACTACTCTCTATTTCAATGCAGTTTTCAGGCATAGACAGACTGATTCAAGAGTGACCCCTGTGTCACCTATGGGGCAGTGTTAAATGGGAACTATAAAAACAATATCACATGTGCGGAGCCGCGAGTATCAGTTAGTTACAGCATCTTATTATTATAAGAATGGTTTTTGTGTGTTCTAAGTTAATAAGTAAACAAAGATTCCACCACTCACTAAAATGGATGAGAAACCGCCCGAAGCCTTGTCTCTGGTACTGCGGCATGGTCATTATACACGAAACATTATATTTCTGCTGACAATGTTTTTCTTTGGAGAAGTAGCCAACTAGATGACATCCTTTGCTGTCGTTTTTCGTTAACACGTAGAAGAGGAACGGTTCGACATCGTAGTATAGTGTTTTGTGGTCTAGAAATAGTTTAGCGAGTAGGCACAAGTTTTGACAGTATATTTTGTTGGCGTTTCCATCCACTTCGAAGACGGATATATCTCCACAGCGGTATATTTCTGTTGCTGGCGGGTGGCGCCACAGACACTTGTCGAGGTGGCGTGTGAGGACGGCTCGACTCTTTGCATACTTCAAGCAGAACTCGCATAGGAATAACTTCGGTAACCTGAAATGGGGAAATACTACTATACACGACACGAACACAAGTGTCTTGGGCTAGTGGTGTCTTGTACAGTTGGTAGATCGTTCCTTCTGCAAAAGGGAACACTCGCTGTTTCGAGTTCAGTTAGCTATTCATATTGTAAAATTATTTAAATACTATAGTTTTAGGTTTTGCCCAAAAAAATTATTACAAATAATATTATGTTTAAGTAATTCAATATCTACCTGGCGTACTCCTGCGGGAAAGGGCTCGAGTACCACGTATCAATCTCCCACTGTCCGAACTGTATCGCAGAAGGACAACGGGCTGGTCCCGCCGGAGGAACACTTGTAGGGTTCGTACTTCCAGAGGGAGTTACGGGAGTAACAGCGGGTATTACAGCGGGAGTAACAGCGGAAGGGACAGTTGCGGGAAGTTCAGCGTCACCTCCCGCCGCTGCTTGAGCAGACTCCCATAGTGTGACGTCACCAGCTGAAACGCCCTGCGGCCGTCGGACGCGTTCTGCCGATCAAACGCAACAGTTACACCCTACGTCGGTTTACCAGTAGTATGTTACACGAAATAGGGAGTCTGTAAAGTTCTAAACGTCTTTGTGGTTGTTTGTAATTAGCGACACATTTAAATAATGTAATGCAGAATTGTTTTTTGTTTAATATAAACGGAATCGATTCCAGTACACAGTCTCTAGTGAAGTAAAACAGAAGCGGTATTGAGAATATTTTAAGTACCCTCAGCTGATTTAGGCCGCCTCTACCTTTCTATGTGGACAATAACAACAATGGAAATATACATATTATGTTATTGTACAATTACCAAGTATTGTTACTGAAACAAAACTTGACATTTTTACTGATTGTATGATTGATAAAAAAATGCAATTATAGCCAAAATGGAAAAGGGAAGATTTTTATAATAGCTAGATATAACTGAAACTTAAAACTAATGTAAGCGATAAGTTGCCGCCCAGACCCGGCCCGCCCGCCCGGACACGGCACGTCCGGGCGGGGTTGCCGGGCGGGCGGCGAGGCGCGAGCGAAAGTGCAAGTGTGGATACTGCCGATACCCGAATAACAAATGGTTGTCATCGGCGCTCGGTGTCCGCATGGAGAAGCGACAGTCGAGAGCTCGCGGCTCACTCACCCGACCCGAACAGAGGCAGTCCCGCGCGACACCGGCCAGCAATCAGAGCGCGTCGGTCAGATCCACCACGACACTTTCGCCGCACCTCCCGCACCGGTGTCTTACCCGTCTGATCGCTGGCCGGCGCGCCGTCCGCCCGCCGGCTCGCCAACGCTACGCCGCGACTCAGTTTGTCGGCGGCCTCCGGGCCGGGCGGGCCGGGCCGCCGCCAGCCGGCCGCCGCCGACCGGACCAGCTGCGACGCGGACAGGCGCGGCCCCGGCTCCTCGCTCGGGGCCCTACTCACGACGCGGGGCACTACCGCTCGCACGCGCGACCTACTGCGAGATCTCGCCCTCGCCACCACGGGCTTCTCCTCCTCCTCCTCTTCCTCCTCCTCGTCGCAACAGTAGACGGGCGCGGGCTCGGGGTCGCGCGAGGCGCTAGACGTTCGCCGCAGCTCCGCCTGGTAACGCCGGAACGTGCTTCGCGTCTCCTTTAGCACGGCGCGGTCCTCCCGGTGCGGGGGCGGGGGCGGCGGGGCTAGGACGCGCGCGGGCCGGGGACGGGAGGCGGAGCGCGACGCGGACTGCACCGAGTAAAACTCTGACAGGCCGTCGAATAGCGTCGTCAGCAGGCGCTCCCCGCAGCGGCTGCGACGTCGCGCCGGCCGGTGTCGCTCGGGCGGGGGGCGCGCGTCCGGCTCGGGCCGGCTATGCTTCTGCGCCTCGGCGGCGAAGCCCCACACGCCGCCGGGCGCCTCCGCGGTGGCGAGGCGCTCGAACACGGTGGACACGGCGGCGGGGACGGGCGGCTCCGACTCCACCGAGGAGGCGCGAGACCCGACCGAGGGCGGCGAGGGGGAGGGGGACGAAGACGTGAACGCGGAGCTCGGCTCGACGGGGGACACGCGCGACTGCGACGAGGGTGACGCGCGGGACTGCGAGGAGGGGGAGTGCCGCGACTGCGACAAGGGCGACGCGCGCGACTGCGACAAGGGGGTGAGGCGCGACTGCGAGGAGGGGGAGAGGCGCGATTGCGAGGAGGGCGAGAGGCGCGACTGCGACGAGGGCGAGAGGCGCGACTGCGAGGAGGGCGAGGCGCGCGGCTCGGGGGACGAGGCGTCGGGCGAGGAGTGCGGCTCGAGGCGCAGCTCGAGGCGCTGCACGCGCGTCACGCTCACCCCACCCCAGCCGCGCCACTCGCCCGACGACGCCCGCCGCCGCCGCCGCTGCTTCACCAGGTTGAACGCGGAAAACCGGAAGAACTTTTGTTTCTCGCGGGACATTCTCTGTTCGGGACGCGCGAGTGTCGGGGCGTTACCGTCGGAGGGCTCGTCGTCCGAGTCGGTGCGTCTCGCGGGCGGGCGCGGCTTCCTCGCGCGCGGTGTTCCTGCCATCGTAGACCTGCAACAGGAGTAGTCAGGTCAGCGTTAGGTGGCGCGGCTAGGGCACGCTAGGGTCGCAGTACGTACCGCTTGTGTGTGGGGCGGCAGGCGGCGCAGCGCCACGGCGGGCGCGCACAGCGCGGGTGCGCGTGGAGCGAGCAGTCGGCGCAGGTCACACACCAGCCCGCCGGCTCCGAGCACAGGGAGCACGCCGCGCACGATCCGCACGACCAGCGGATCGACTGCTGTGCGACAAAATGTATTCAAGCTTTTGAATTGCTGAGAGGACAAAAATTGTCTTCCACATGATATTACACATACCTTTAAAACAGGTATTTCATTATTATCCAATAGATTGAGGCACGAGGGATGGGCGTAGGACTTGCACTGTTGGCAGCAGATCAATGATTCACCAGCCCCTAGCCTGTTTCTGGCATCCGTTCCAAGGCACTCAATACAAACAGGAACTCCACCTTGAATTGGTTTCTATAAAACAATAGACACTTACAATTACCAAAATATAAATAAATAAATTTTGCCTGGTGGAGTTGTAATGTGCAAACTTAAAAACCGGTCAAGTACGTCAATCCTCTATAACTCTTGACTCACCTCTATAACTCTTGAACTAACAAAGTTATTTGATCTGTTATAGTCTTCCTTTAAAGTTCATTACAGGGTTTACCATCATCATCATGGTTTTTTCCAGATTTTCCGTTTAGTTTTTAGAAGTTTTACCAGAAAAGAAACTAAAAAGTTCTCACAAACAGATAGTGAAGTAAAAACGAAACTATAAGGATTCCTAGATTTTAGCACTGGTGGCCCACTTGTGTTGCATGCATGTGTTATGTGTCTTCATAGTGGCCTACAGGACAGGTGGTATATGCAATGTTAAGAAGTTAAGTACCTATCAAATAAGATCAAAATTTGAAATCAAGTGGATTCTCTGGGTTCTAAGCAGCAGAACTTTTTTCGGCAAGTAATTTGCTAAAATTATTTAGGTACTATAGTATTCTGTATTGAATGAACCATTATCAAATAAATTGGTTTAATATAGTTTTCTGGATAATAACTGTTCAAATAATTCTGTGGTATTGACTAGATTTTTATATTCATCTAACGGCCGAATATTGAAACGTCACTCAAAAATTCAGATAAGTACTCAAAAGTAATGTGTATGAAAAATTTAAGTTAAAGGGCTGATCAAGCTTTTAAACAGCTCCCAAATATTTGAGTGACGTTTCAGTATTCGGTCACATGTCTTTATTACACAATAATGTACCAAATACATACACATTTAACAATAAATACAATCCATGTTTAATTTTGACACCTGCAGCCTTCGAACAAATGTAATAAGTGTGTAATTATGGATACCATTGCCTGGAGCCTTTTAATTTTATCAATCAGTGCAAACTTGTGAATATTATAAATATTTTTATCTATGCAATGAAGTTCTTGCTAACTTTTTCTCAAATAATTTTACAATACCAAAAAGTTCCTCCTGGAATGGAACAGTTGCCTGTTCACGACAGCCCAAAACTTTCGTTTTTGTGATTCATATTGTAAAAATTATTTTGTACAACTTGTGTTTTTTATTATACTAGCTGATCATGATCACCACGGCTCCACCCACTTCCCTGATATAGGTTTCTCGTTCCCGATACCTGTGAGACCACATTACCAGGATAAAAAGTAGCCTATGTTACTGAGGCATAATGTAGCTACATATCAGTTAATGAATTTTCAAAATCAGCTCAATAGTTACCGAGCCTATGTGCTTCAAACAAACAATCTTTATAATATTAGTATAGAGAGTATAGATATCTATGTTGAGGAATTAGACAATACAATTGATTATTCACAAAACAATACATCTAATTATTATACTGAGTTTCCTGCAAGATTCAGAAAACATTAGAATGCAAGATTATGAGTAGGTAGGTACATAGGTAAACACAACATATATGTATAGTATACTAGTGGTCGCCCGCGACTTCGTCCGCATGGTAATTTGGATTGTTAACAGTTCCTGTAGTATTGCACACTCGGTTTGTCATCGTCGCTTCCTACTTACTTGATACTATCGTCATATTTTGAACAATTCACACAATATCTTTGTAAATTGTAGCGTATGTGTTATTCTGATGTATAAGCTACATATATTAGTGTCAAGTTTCATTAAAATCCATTCAGCAGTTTTTACATGAAAGAGTAACAAACATTCATCCATACATACATACTCACAAACTTTCGCATATATAATATAAGTAGGATTAGTAGGACTAGCATACATACACCCATTTAATTTGGCATGCGTATTTGAAAAATTATAGAATAGAATAGCCTACAGTATTCCTTGAAAAATTGACTATACAACATCAAAGCAGATTTTTAAGTACCCAGTAGTTGATTTTCATTCTGCTTTCACTACAGGATAGAGTGGTTTTCGAGGAGGGTTTTGTCGTTGGGTTCTGCTAGTGTTTAACGAAGCAAACTCTTATAGCTTTATGATATAGATTTAGGAAGAAAAAAAAACCTGTTTGATACTATGAAGAAACTGCATGTATAATGTAAACACTATGTTAGTCAACATAAAAACTCCTTGTTAATGAAAATAAATCAGAGCTTCAGATACCATATTAAGATCTGACTAATATTTTCAATGAACAACTATAGTGACAAATAAACTTGCCTTAAAATACAGTAGTATTCAATTAAGCAGACTGAATCATCAAACCAATAAGTTTTTACACATTTGGAACTTTTTGTCAGCTTTGTACAATAAATAGCAGGTCAACAACCTGTTTAACAGTTTATAAAAATTATTACTCGTCTATTCTGGTTATTATTTGCCATTTCTACGATATAACACATCGCTCGGACAGCAGACAATTTATTTAGTGGTATGTAACTGTCAACAACTGTCCTGGCTGTTAGAATTTTGGTTTAGTTCGGAATTTTTTTATTGCATGGTAATGGGCTTGGCACCTATTATATGGGACCAACAAAATTACTAGCAAAGTGTGGTGTGTAATGCATCTCTGCCTACCCCTTCAGGGATATAGATGTTATATATGTCTGTCAGTCTGTCTGTCTGTCTATGATATGATCCGCCGTTGCAAAAACTAAATGAGGTGTCCAAGATTCTTGTAAACTTCTTATACTGTGGTCCTATCAACATGTCCAAGGACCAAGTCATCCTTACCGGCACATGGTGCACCTGCAGACGATGAGGCATTGGCAAATTATTCAAATTACCCGGGAATGACAATAGGCTCCCCAATGCACCCATTACGTGACAGGTAACATATTTAACCCTCATGATAAATGAAAACAAGATTTTGTGTGTACAACTTAAGGTGATGTGTGTCTTGGGTTTGGATCCCCAGTTGAAACAAACATTTAAAGTGTTTATTTTGTTTAGAAATAGGTATATTAAGTATGTTTATCAGTTGTGAATCCCATAGCACAAGCTTATATTAGCTTAGTTAGGGCAAGATGACATTGTGTGAAAATCTCCAACAATATTTATTTATAATGTAAGTTACTGTAGTATTACTGAATACACACAACAAAAAGTTGCATCTCAATCTCCAAGGGATAGAGAGATACTTAATTGCTACCATTTAAAAGGGTACTTCAGTAAAGGCAACAAAGTCATTACTGGGGTTGTTTAGCACCTGTCTAACCACCTCACCCACCTGCTAAAGGGTGAGGGATTAACAATAATATTATGTATGTATTGTGTAATATATTGAAGTTCCAATGGTGCAATGATTTTAGCAATTATTTTCAAAAACATTTTACTTACCATTGCTTTGTCATGGATTTTCGCCAAGTAACACCTGTTTCTATCCAATATTTAATTATTTTCATACCAACATCAAAAGACCCAATATTTAGCATATATGATTTTGACATAAACCTCCAAAAAAATATTTGGGTATGCATGTTGTAAGCATACACAAGTAGAGGATAAAAATAATTATTTAATGTAATTATTTACTTTGTCAATATAATACCATTTCCTTACTATTACAGAAATGCAAATATAAGTGTAACAATTCATGGTTTTTATGTAAATATAAATAAATAAATATTCATGTGAAAAGTCGAAATAGAGTTAATATGTGATAAGTTGTTGTTGATGTTTATGTATATCATTTGTTTACAAACAAGTGATAAGAACTCAGCCTCATGATATGCTAACAATGTAGTAGTTTATGATGTATGCTGACAAACTTACCTTCTCTGGGGACTCCTGGATAGCTTTAGGCCGCTGCTTTGAACTGCGGTCAGAGGACGCAGTCAGCGGCCTTGCCGTGGGCCTGTAGGCACCGGCGTGGAGCGTCAATAAGCCCCTAGCCACAGCGCGCTTCGCTGCGGCCCGTAACACTGCACGAACGTCCACCTCAGGTTCTACTGCCACTTGATATGCGTTATACAAATGTCTCTCAACACTCTTTAGCGTAGAACCGTCCCTTTCACCTAATTCACGTGCTGCTTTCGCAACAACCCTCGAGAGGTCCACGTCTTGCGTTATTCGCAGAAGCTTACTTTGCAGTCCTCCTGGATCCTTGTACGAACTCTGACCCTTATTGTAAACCTTCAGAACAGCACCCTCGCGTACCGCACGCTCTAGGCGCTCAGCCACCAAGTCCTCGTGATAATTATGGTGCTGTCTGATAGCGTGACATATCCTTTCCACACTAGGCCTCTGTTTCTGTGAGCGTATTTTACGTATAGCTTCCAGGATCCATCGCTTCCACACTTCTTTGTCGACGTCGTCTGGCTCACTCATCTTCGTCAATAATTATTACCTACGTACTGCCGCCTTTGTAACGGTATGGTATTGCATTTATGTCAACACCTAGGGCATTTTGGCGCCTCGAGCGAAATTCCATTTTATGAAATGGAACCTCGCCGCAAGCGACCGGTAATATTGGCCGCAGTGCGAGACGCCGGTTTATAGCATGTCACTGAAAAACTTGCAATCCGATGACACATCGTGCCCCGCAAGTGAATTTTGGCGGAGCGGGCATACGACGTCCGCCATCTTGTGGCGAACTCAATTTTACGTTGAACAAAACACGCGACGTATGAAATAACGATGGGTAAAAAAATAAAATTCAACCTTACTACAATACCCACAGAAATAAATCAATCCACTGTCATAGATATTATTATTATTTTGAGAGATATTTTTCAAAAAATTAAAATACGGCAATGTTCTTTCCGGTTTTTTTTTATCACAATGCGCCTTCGTCAAACAACCAATTTAAGATTATTTTGTAAACTGATTCAACATTTAAGCATAACAATGAAATTTATTCTTAGAATACACTTTCTTATCATAGAAATATTACAAAATTTAATTGAAAACATTCACAAAACACCAACAAAAGGCTCTTCAAAATGGCTATCAATTAAGTTGCCTCGTCAAAAAAATGTTTTTGATATCCTGTCGTCCGTCATATTGTATTGCCATTTCAATTTGAATCATTAAATTTTTTATTGAATATAAATCCCTCATTGAATCATGTTCTGTAGAATTTCTACTCCCTAGTTGCGTTTATTGTCTGTGGTCATACATGCCAACTATTTTACCACTAGTAGAACTCCCGCAGCTTCGCCCGCTTCAAAAAATTTACACACAAAACCTTCCTCGAGAATCACTTTATCTAGGGTGTAAACCGAATTAAATCCGTTGCGTAGTTTTAAAGATCTAAGCATCCGTAGGGAACGCAGCGACTTTATTTTATACTAATGTTATGTTGTTATGATATGATGTGTCGAGTCAAGTCGAACTCGTCTTCTATAATTTATTTCTCCTTTCATTTTTGTTATATAATCTTCCTTTTCCAATAATTTTCTTCCTACAATTATATTCGTTCACTTTTTACCATTTTCAAAGGCTTCTGCACTGGTCTATAAGTAGTAGAGTGGAAGGATGTGTAACGTGTAGGTAGAGCTTGACTCTCCATTAGCTCTGACAACTTACTTTTTACAGTACAATCAATCAGTTGATCTGTTTATATAATCAAATCGTTTATTTGCTAGAAGCATGATTGACATGGGTTTTCTTATCTGTCTAAGGTTCTTCATGTTTCACCGGGTGGTTTCACAACATGCAAATTTTCAAGTTTGAACATAATGTTCACCAATTAATTTAATGTAATGTCTTCTTTAAACTAGAGTCAATATGAAAATGTCATAAATTACCAACTGTAACCTACTCGTATTTTAAATTTAATTTAGTACCATACCAATGTCCTCACTATAAACTATGTGCTTGTCGGTAATGTTTCTTTAATTTATATATTTCCACTATCCAACAAATTCCCTGGAAATTACCAATACTTTAGTTACATCTATAGAGATGTAGGATTTATGATCACACACTTTAGAGAACAGGTTTTGATGCTTTCTGACAAACAATACTAACTCCAGGACATACAGAATACAGACACACAACAGTAAGGATCTTATTCAAGTCTAGGGTGACTTACATTCACGCCAAATTTGAGCTTTTTATGTCATCAGGAAGTACCCTAGGAAGTAGACTTTGCTGATATAAATTCAGTGAGTGAATCAGGGAGTCTGAGGAAATCGGGATATTTCAAATATGATAAAAATGAGGTAAATTTGACAAAAAATGTGTTGATTCGGTCAAGTCATCGACATTTTCTTCGATATCATTGGTTATCGACAACTCTTGGGCCTAAGTCGCCAGAAATGCACTAAACCGAATGACTGCAGAGTACAATCATCATTAGGTTAAATTGGATTTAGATACTCCCGACATTACCAACTTCCCAGCTCCTATATCCCGGGAACCGAGCTTCCACCGCCAAATTTTTGTTCCCCCTGCAACCCCTCCCAACACAAGTTCCATTCGCCGGCAAAATACCCAAGATTGCCAGTACCCCATATCTCGAAAACTAAGCATCGCAGGTCAATTTTGCCCTAATTTTTCGGCTCATAGTACCCTAAGTAAGTATTTGAACCCCATCATCCCACAAAATTTTTCTTCCCAATTCTAATCCCACTTTCCACAAAACTTGAAGCCCCTATATCCCAGTAACGAAGCTTCCCAGTTCAATTCAGAGCAAATTTTTGTTCCTCGTTGTCGCCTGCAAAAAAAAACCCGGGAATTCCCATCCCACAAAAATACCCAAGATTCCCAGTACCCGATATCTCAGAAGCTAAGCATCCCAGATCAATCTTGACTTCATTTTCAGATCCTCCTAGAACCCCTCACAAGTAATAAAACTCCATCTCTTCCCTAAAAAAAATCCCAATTCCCATCCCACTTCCCAAAAACTTTAGGCGGCCGGACGGGAAACTCGGACGCTTTCAACCAACGAACTCTCATTACTGGCGGATTCCCGATTCAACCAATGAGATTCCCGGGACAGACCTCATCAATCGCGTCCGTCCGATAGGTTTGTGGCTTAGCTTACTCAAACAAATCCAACCAATGATTGTTTCTGTCAAGGCAGTATGGTCTTAGGACTCTAGCCTGTCCCTGAAATGTGGGCACCAAAGAGTATAATAATCACTACTATCACTAGGGCACATTTACAAAAAAAACTTGCTGTCGTTGCCATGCCAATGTCACATTTGCATAGTCGGCGGGTATTTTGGAAAACTTTGTAAACATTGCATTTTGTTTGGGTCGACTTTTAACTTTTGCAGGAAGTGAAATTGGATACCAACTTTTGTTTATCTGGGAATCATGAGGTAGGTACCTACTTCCCTATACATACTTACGCATACGTATTTGTTATTACACGTCTTTACGAGATAAGAACGCAAAACAAGTAGGTACATAATGCCTAGTATCTTTCATTTACTACATGTTATGAACTTATATTTTGTATATTACAGGGCCCCTAAAATTAGAATGTTATCTAAACGTGTACACATCAGGGAAAAAAGAAACCTTAAAGATGAAATGTATCATTATATTCAAAGGCCTTTGACTCGAAATCTAAAGAAATTTCTAGATATGTTTAACTGTCTTGATGGTCTAATGAATCTTGACATTTTCATGCCGTATTATACTAGACCTCCAGGTTGGCTGGCCAACATAAATGGTTTTGAGATTTTGATATTTGAATCATACAGATGTATGCCTCTGCTGGGAGACGAGGAACAAAAAGTTCCAAATTGGAATGTCCACATTGTTCATTATACTATTGCAATACATAACAATGAATACGAAAAATGAAGAAGCCAGTACAAGATAGGTTTATTAAGTTTTGCCCTATTAACATAGTTTAATGAAAATGTTGAATGTTAATATTGAAAGATTAGTTATTATTACTTTAAGGTTGATAGAAATTGTGAACAATTGTTTAGATATTAGTACATTATCAAAATAATTATTTGACATTTTTGATAGTTTATACAAATACTTCTATAATAGCAGGTGTTTTTTGTTCTTACTCCATCTTTGTATATTTCAATAAAACTATACATAGACATAAGACATCAATTAATTATTTTAAATTTAAAGACTCACTCTTACTGGGCAAGCAAGTCTTGGAAGCTACACTAGTGATGTATAGGTACAGGTATCTGATATTAAAACTATAGTTATAATTCATTGGTTTTATTAATCTCTGAATACAGGTTTGTTGATAACAGTAACTTTACACTGTTTAAACGACAAATGAAAAAAACAATTACAATTCACTACAAGACTTTATAACCACAGTGCCTAAAATAATTTTGAATACTTAAGTTTCTAGTTGATTTTTCAGTAAGTACCTACATATATGTAAAAGCTCTGACAACTTACTTTTTACAGTACAATCAATCAGTTGATCTGTTTATATAATCAAATCGTTTATTTGCTAGAAGCATGATTGACATGGGTTTTCTTATCTGTCTAAGGTTCTTCATGTTTCACCGGGTGGTTTCACAACATGCAAATTTTCAAGTTTGAACATAATGTTCACCAATTAATTTAATGTAATGTCTTCTTTAAACTAGAGTCAATATGAAAATGTCATAAATTACCAACTGTAACCTACTCGTATTTTAAATTTAATTTAGTACCATACCAATGTCCTCACTATAAACTATGTGCTTGTCGGTAATGTTTCTTTAATTTATATATTTCCACTATCCAACAAATTCCCTGGAAATTACCAATACTTTAGTTACATCTATAGAGATGTAGGATTTATGATCACACACTTTAGAGAACAGGTTTTGATGCTTTCTGACAAACAATACTAACTCCAGGACATACAGAATACAGACACACAACAGTAAGGATCTTATTCAAGTCTAGGGTGACTTACATTCACGCCAAATTTGAGCTTTTTATGTCATCAGGAAGTACCCTAGGAAGTAGACTTTGCTGATATAAATTCAGTGAGTGAATCAGGGAGTCTGAGGAAATCGGGATATTTCAAATATG
Organism: Nudaria mundana; assembly: GCA_963556515.1. Lineage (NCBI taxonomy): Eukaryota > Metazoa > Arthropoda > Insecta > Lepidoptera > Erebidae > Nudaria > Nudaria mundana. Next base: position 1,699,810 of record OY748305.1, on the reverse strand, counting down.
ATAAAAATGAGGTAAATTTGACAAAAAATGTGTTGATTCGGTCAAGTCATCGACATTTTCTTCGATATCATTGGTTATCGACAACTCTTGGGCCTAAGTCGCCAGAAATGCACTAAACCGAATGACTGCAGAGTACAATCATCATTAGGTTAAATTGGATTTAGATACTCCCGACATTACCAACTTCCCAGCTCCTATATCCCGGGAACCGAGCTTCCACCGCCAAATTTTTGTTCCCCCTGCAACCCCTCCCAACACAAGTTCCATTCGCCGGCAAAATACCCAAGATTGCCAGTACCCCATATCTCGAAAACTAAGCATCGCAGGTCAATTTTGCCCTAATTTTTCGGCTCATAGTACCCTAAGTAAGTATTTGAACCCCATCATCCCACAAAATTTTTCTTCCCAATTCTAATCCCACTTTCCACAAAACTTGAAGCCCCTATATCCCAGTAACGAAGCTTCCCAGTTCAATTCAGAGCAAATTTTTGTTCCTCGTTGTCGCCTGCAAAAAAAAACCCGGGAATTCCCATCCCACAAAAATACCCAAGATTCCCAGTACCCGATATCTCAGAAGCTAAGCATCCCAGATCAATCTTGACTTCATTTTCAGATCCTCCTAGAACCCCTCACAAGTAATAAAACTCCATCTCTTCCCTAAAAAAAATCCCAATTCCCATCCCACTTCCCAAAAACTTTAGGCGGCCGGACGGGAAACTCGGACGCTTTCAACCAACGAACTCTCATTACTGGCGGATTCCCGATTCAACCAATGAGATTCCCGGGACAGACCTCATCAATCGCGTCCGTCCGATAGGTTTGTGGCTTAGCTTACTCAAACAAATCCAACCAATGATTGTTTCTGTCAAGGCAGTATGGTCTTAGGACTCTAGCCTGTCCCTGAAATGTGGGCACCAAAGAGTATAATAATCACTACTATCACTAGGGCACATTTACAAAAAAAACTTGCTGTCGTTGCCATGCCAATGTCACATTTGCATAGTCGGCGGGTATTTTGGAAAACTTTGTAAACATTGCATTTTGTTTGGGTCGACTTTTAACTTTTATTTAAGTTAGTAAGCCCATCTCACGTTACAGTTCGGGAGTCATTACTTAGAAAGCTTACTGCTCATTGATGTATGAAATGTGTTTATTGTCAGTCTACTTTATTCCTGCAAAAGTGGGAATGTTGAAAGCCTAAACGATAGTAGTGAAATTGGATACCAACTTTTGTTTATCTGGGAATCATGAGGTAGGTACCTACTTCCCTATACATACTTACGCATACGTATTTGTTATTACACGTCTTTACGAGATAAGAACGCAAAACAAGTAGGTACATAATGCCTAGTATCTTTCATTTACTACATGTTATGAACTTATATTTTGTATATTACAGGGCCCCTAAAATTAGAATGTTATCTAAACGTGTACACATCAGGGAAAAAAGAAACCTTAAAGATGAAATGTATCATTATATTCAAAGGCCTTTGACTCGAAATCTAAAGAAATTTCTAGATATGTTTAACTGTCTTGATGGTCTAATGAATCTTGACATTTTCATGCCGTATTATACTAGACCTCCAGGTTGGCTGGCCAACATAAATGGTTTTGAGATTTTGATATTTGAATCATACAGATGTATGCCTCTGCTGGGAGACGAGGAACAAAAAGTTCCAAATTGGAATGTCCACATTGTTCATTATACTATTGCAATACATAACAATGAATACGAAAAATGAAGAAGCCAGTACAAGATAGGTTTATTAAGTTTTGCCCTATTAACATAGTTTAATGAAAATGTTGAATGTTAATATTGAAAGATTAGTTATTATTACTTTAAGGTTGATAGAAATTGTGAACAATTGTTTAGATATTAGTACATTATCAAAATAATTATTTGACATTTTTGATAGTTTATACAAATACTTCTATAATAGCAGGTGTTTTTTTTTCTTACTCCATCTTTGTATATTTCAATAAAACTATACATAGACATAAGACATCAATTAATTATTTTAAATTTAAAGACTCACTCTTACTGGGCAAGCAAGTCTTGGAAGCTACACTAGTGATGTATAGGTACAGGTATCTGATATTAAAACTATAGTTATAATTCATTGGTTTTATTAATCTCTGAATACAGGTTTGTTGATAACAGTAACTTTACACTGTTTAAACGACAAATGAAAAAAACAATTACAATTCACTACAAGACTTTATAACCACAGTGCCTAAAATAATTTTGAATACTTAAGTTTCTAGTTGATTTTTCAGTAAGTACCTACATATATGTAAAATGGAAATTAGTGACCTTAACACATAGTTGTCCAATATTCATTAAATTCCTCTAAACATTGCATTGAGGTGACCAATATTCATAAACAAAATCTTAACGGCCATTTTTACAACTTTTATAAATTAGGTTTTATTCTTACACGCATTCAAATGAAAAAAAAAACATTAAAATGTATTAAAAATAAGTACATACATCGTAGGTTCTATTTTATATTGCTTGACATACTTGCTAACAAAAAAAAATACAATTATAGTTTTTTTTGTATGGTAACAATTTGATATTAAGTGCTTGTCACAGAGATTCAAATTATATTCAATAACTCTGTTTTTTAATGTAACTGTTTATTGCTTATAATTTCTTTAATAGCTATCAGATCTATATATAATACTATGAATGTATTGGCGCTGTATTATTTCTACTAAAAATATAAGGTTTTCACAAATAACGTCATACTGTAACCTTGATCAATATTATAGAAGGGAATATTCATAGAAATTCATAACAAAAACTTTCAGTAAGTATAGAATTTGCAAGATAAAAATAATAACTAAGCAATAAAAAACATGTCTGCACATATCCTATAAATAACAAGTTTTTGTTTCTATGAATATTTTCTAAATATTCGCGCCATTTTAAGTAGGTAGTTAAAAAACATTCAGCGTACGTATAAGTTGTTGCACATGAATTATTTTATAAAACTTACATTTTACAGTATTAAAACAAACATCCCTTAAATTACACATCGCATCATTTTGTCTCATTATATGAGCAATAATTATTCATGTAAATATATTCTCTTACTCATAATAAAAAACATGTTTGCTAAGCACACTAATGTATAACAATAATAGTTGTAGTACCTACCTATTGCTGTAGGGCTCACTAGGCTGACATGCCCATTAAGGACAAAAGCCTCAACAAAATTAAAGAAAAAAAAAATCTTGACTAATCCCAATCCATTGCTATCTTTGTCTTGCCTTTAGTAAGTAAAGAGATAAACATTTTTAATTTTGAACTTGACAATTTTGGTTTATCACACTAGGATTATTAAAACTTATTATGCACAGAACATTTTATTTTATTTTTGGAGCAGTATTTAGTTAATAAGTAAGAAAATTGAGACTAATACACACATTGAATTCCCTGAAACTTGAATCCCATTATAATCAGTTCAAAATTTAAGCTGAATCTCATTATGCGGAGTTCAAAAACTAAAAGCACTTCCTATAGGCTATAACCCATAGCATAAACACTGTACCCCTTCAGTAAATTGTAAATAACATGGCACATTCACATTTTTGTAAGTTCTTATTTAATTTTCAATTGTAGTAAGTTCAGGGTGTTTATGGTATTTCTTAAAAATATGTATGATAGATAACATGTTAAGGGCAATATTGTGCATCACTAATATTAATATTATTGAAGCAATGCTTTACTTATTGGAAGAAATTAAGTTGAGTACTTTATACGCGACACATTTAATTTGATTGGTTAGAAAGATGCACTTAAGCTGGTTCTAAATTTAAAACATCTTAACTAAACGGTCCATTGTGTCTTCCAATTTAAATATACCTAACTGCTCGGTTTAAAATCACTTTCGCCAGTAAACGTACACCCAGAATGCTGTATAATATGTCTTGCTGCATATATGCCACCTTCAACACATGTTTTATAAGGTTTACCTAAAACTAACTGACTTAAAAATCCACCTGTAAACGCGTCACCGGCACCGTTTGTGTCCACCATTAATTCTTTTGCCAATTCTGGTACAGGAACCAAGGTTACTTCACCATTTTCCACCAGTATGACCGGGTCTGGACCTTGGGTCACAACCACAGTTCTAATCCCCTTCATGTTCGTCTGAGGCAACTTTGTCATGTTGACTGCAATCTCTGTTAAATTTTTGCCAGCGATATTGAAAGATTTTGCAAATGCGTCTATTTCCTGTAATTAATTAATATTTCAATATTATAAAAAAATTGTAGATTGTAAAGTTTGGCCAGCACGACCGTTCTAAACCCACTTTTAAATCTTTTTAATACGAGGGTGGATTAAATAGTAGTCGGCCTAACACTGATCCATTTAGTTCTAAGAATCAAATCTACCCACATTATTTAGTTCAGACCTGTTAATTGTGTGAAGTTTGAAACGTGTGCGATAATTAGTTTTAATTTTATTAACAAAGCAATCTGACATCATTTCCGCGAATGGAGCAAATCGAGCAGCGTGCCGTCATTAAGTACCTCCATAAGAAGGGGCTGTCATCAAAAGTCATCCATGATGATATGGTCAGTAAATTCGGAGATTGCGCTCTTTCATATTCATCCGTCAACAAATGGATAGCAGAATTCAAGCGTGATAGAGAGAGTGTAAAAGACGAACCCCGCTCTGGAAGGCCTTCGACGTCCACTACTGACGAAAATGTAAAAAAAATACTCGACTTAATTATGGGAGACCGCAGATTGAAAATTTGAGAGATAGCCGAGATTATAGGCATCTCTTATGAACGTACTCAAAACATAATAGTCAACGTGTTGAGTTTCCACAAGGTGTCTGGCAGATGGGTTCCGCGACTGCTTTCAGTTGAGCAAAAAAGGATGCGATTGACTATTGCACGCGACTGTTTGGAGTTATTTGAAGCTGATGAATGTGATTTTTTGAATCGTTTTGTTACTATGGACGAAACGTGGGTTCATTACTGTACACCGGAAACAAAACAACAATCAAAACAGTAGAAAAGACCTGGTTCACCACCCCCCAAAAAGGCTAAGTCGATTTTGTCGGCAAGTAAGGTGATGGCTTCAGTATTCGAACTTGGGACTCTAAGGGTGTGATTATGGTTGATTATCTCGAAAGGGGTCAGACTATAAACTCTGATTATTACTGCACCTTACTACGTCGTTTACGAGAGGAAATAAAAGAAAAACGTCCAGGAATGATCAGAAGAAAAGTCCTGTTTCATCAAGATAAAGCTCGTGTTCACACGTCTGTCCAATCAATGGCAGAAATTCACAACTGTGGCTTTGAACTGTTACCGCATCCACCTTATTCACCTGACCTGGCACCGTCAGACTTTTTTCTGTTCCCTAACCTAAAAAAGCACTTGGGAGGTCAAAGATTTTTGACAAATGACGAGGTCAAAGCAGCAGTAGACGCATATTTTGACTCTAAGGAAGAATCATTTTTTTTCAACGGGCTAAATGCTTGGAAGGGAAGATGGCAAAAGTGCATTGAACTTGATGGTGATTACGTTGAAAAATAAAAATATATTTCATTTACTATGTATCTATTTTCTTGGTTAGGCCGATTACTTTTCAATCCACCCTCGTATGTTAATAAATTAAAACATGCTTACCATTTCATTACCAAATATAATATCACAATAATGAAGTACTTTTGCTAAAGGCTCTTTATAGAATTGTGACACGAAAGGCGCGCTAAGGTTTATAAGAAACATGTGTCCGTTTTTATGTGCGTAGTCTCCTAACTGCAACATCGACTCAGGCGACACGGCTACGAAGAAACCCTGGAAATATATAATATAAGTTACATTACATAGGATCCATTCTCGAATATATTGCCAACTGTGTGGTTTTTAAAGACACTGTTTTGTAGCCTCTACTCTCTACTCTCTAATCAGTTTACTAGGGTACTACCCTAGTAAACTGATTTGATTGAAAATTCGCGCTTAGACAGTCAATTTCATCACCTAGGATTGCTTTTTAATCCTGGTATTTGTTGTCGATAGTCTTTTTAAAAATAAATTACAACACTCACCGAACAATAAAAGAATTTAGCCTGTTCGATACTCCGTTTGCACTCTTCTTTAGCGAGATGGTCTTGCGTGAATTTCTGTGCGGCAGCGAGATTCGCGCAGAGGGAACGCTTCATATCTGTGACGAGAACTGCGCAAGTGCCGGTGGGCGCCTCGTCTGTTACCTGGTACCGGAGGACCACGCCATCAGCACTGGGAACGAGATAGTTACGATTTAAGATGGTAGTCATCAACAATGGAAAGGCATTATGAGGTAGAGAGCCTCCACGGTGTGATAACTTGCACGCGGTTCTTCCAGCCGGATCGACCATTGACCAATCTCCGTGAGCGGTACTGTACTGTCAGTCGACAGACCTCGGCCAGCCGGAGGAGTGAGAGTTCCTATCAACGCGCATGCCACTTCTGCAGACCAGAGAGATTCCAGATGACATTGTACCTATGTCGAAGATTTAACATAGTTTTTATTACACACACATATCACGCCTATATCCCCGAAGGGGTAAGGGCAGGGAGGTGCATTACACACAGTATTTTTAGTCCCACGTAATAGGGCGTAAGCCTATTGCCGTCACCGGGCACATTTATAATGGGTTACGTCCAAAATGGCCGAATTAATTTAATAAAAAGTTTTTTTTTTTTTTTTTTTATTTTTTTTTTATTTTTTTTTTATCTTTGAAATTTTCAGAAAATTATTTAGATTCGTCAGAAGTTGGTGTGACTCTACCGAGGGTTCCAAAATGCAACGAGACTGAGAAGAGCCCTCAAGAAACTCAGCTCGGCTTTTTTCAAAATATTTCATCTTAAATCTAATACAGAGTTATTTAGAAAGGAGCAATTCGTTACGTTGTTACAACCAGGCCGCCTTGTCATCTAAGAAATCATTAATACTATAATAAGCTTTATGGCACAATTTACTTTTTATTAGTTTTTTAAATTTATTGACAGATAAATTTGCTATTTCGGTTGGCAATGTATTGTACATTCGAATAAAGTTCCCCGCAAAAGAATTACTCACTTTATGAAGCCTAAATTTAGGAACAGCCAGTTTATCCTTATTTCTTAAGTTTAGATTATGATTATCACTATTTTTCACAAATTTACTTTTGTTCTTGTGGGTATACAATAAAATTTCATAAATATACTGTGAATACACTGTAAGGATGTTAATATGCTTAAACTTATCTCTTAATGACTCCCGAGACCCCATTCCATAGATAGTCCGGATAGCCCTCTTCTGCAACACAAAGATGCATTCAATATCGGCAGCGTTACCCCACAGTAGTATGCCATATGTCATGATACTGTGGAAGTAGCTGAAGTAGACAAGACGCGCCGTTTTAATGTCTGTAAGTTGTCGGATCTTTTTGACAGCATAGGCTGCTGAACTAAGCCTGGCCGAAATTTTCCCGATATGAGGCCCCCATTGCAATTTGGAGTCTAACGTTATGCCCAGAAAGACAGTGTCATCGACCAATTCTATTATATCATCCCTAACCTTAACACTGGTTTTAACAAGTCTTACATTAGGTAAGGTGAATCTTACACATTTAGTTTTATTTTCATTTAATAATAAATTATTAGCACAAAACCAGTGGACTATCCTAGAGAGGGTAATGTTTACATCGTCAAGTTCGCGCTGTCCACGTTTAACTTTAAATATTAAAGAAGTGTCATCAGCAAACAAAACTACCTCGTGGTCGTCTCTTATGAGGTGAGGGAGATCATTAATATATACTAGAAAAAGAAAAGGTCCCAAAATTGAACCCTGCGGTACCCCCATTGCTACAGGAGAACCAGGTGACTGTTTACCATTGATCACTACTTTCTGGACCCTATCACTTAAGTAAGAATTGACGAAATTCAAGGCCGTCCCCCGGATTCCGTAATGATCAAGTTTCTTAATTAAAGTCTGGTGCTGAACGCAATCGAAGGCCTTAGATAAGTCGCAGAATACACCATAAGCATCATATGACTCATCCCAGGCCCTGTATATACACTCTAATAATTTAATTCCGGCATCAGTGGTGGACCGACCACGAGTGAAACCGAATTGTTTTGTATGTAATAGTTTATTAACGTTAAAGTGATTTTGCATTTGATTAAGCATAATTTTTTCAAAAATTTTACTAAATGTAGGTAGTACAGAAATGGGACGGAAATTGGACAGATCTGAAGTACTACCCGATTTAAACAGGGGAATTAATTTACTAGATTTCATTAAATCAGGGAACACACCACTATCAACACAATTATTAAATATTAATACTAGTTCAGGAGCAACCATTTCAAAGTAGCAGCTATATTGTAATTTTGAAAAACTAATTTGAAACTCGTTGCCTTGCGATCAAATGTTAATGAAAGGCAACAAAATCTAACGTGCCAGCCGCTAAAGCACAGCCAATTAAAGTCCTGGGCGTTTCGGAATATAGTTTTTATTACAAATAACCTAATCAATAGAAATCAACTTTTTAGGGTTCCGTACTCCAAGGGTAAAACGGGAACCCTATTACTAAGACTCCACTGTCCGCCCGTCCATCTGTCTCCAGACTGTATCTCATCAACCGTGATAGTTAGAAAGTTGAAATTTTCACAGATGTTGTATATCTGTTGCGGCTATAACAACAAATACTAAAAAACGGAATCCATACAACAAATGTGACTTTTTTTGCTGTTTTGGTACGAAACCCTCTACGCGAGTCCGACTCGCCGATTTTTTTCTTAAAAGAATCGCAAGTCGTTAATAACATAATATCAGTTAAACAAAGAGTGCTTTGGTTGCAATCTGTTGGCTAACTAGCGGTTGAGTAATCACGTCGTAATATATTTTACGATCGCAAACGTCATAAAAGGTAACTGTGGTGAATTAAACGAAGTTATGTTATTTATTTAAGAGTGTTAAGAGTGTCATTAGGATATATTGGTATATTTATTCTTCTTCCTTTCTAAAAACGTGGCTCCATCGTTATTATCGATGATTTCGCCAATGTCAAGGTAATGCTAGTTCGGAATAACTAGCTCGAGGTGCAGGACAATATAAGAAACGTTCAATCAATTTATTTATATTACATTTGTTGTTCGGTATAAGTGAGGATCTGAGAACCCGATTTTTGCAGAGCGCCAGAGTTAACCTAAAAAGCCACCAGACACGCGCTCAGTAAAAATCGAAGTACTTCCGTTCATTTGTATTTTTTGACGTGGATTTTGGAAGTCGATTAGTACCGACGTGTATTTTTTGGAGTTCAAATTCCCAAAATGGGACCAAATAATTCTCGGAATGGGACCAAATTAAAATGTAGTAAGTATAGGTAATTAGTAGCTTTCAATCTCTATATATAAAAATGAATCCCTATTTCCCTTGGTCACGCGTGAACGGCTGGACCGATTTCGCTTATTCTTTTTTTGTTGTGTCCGTAATTATTAGGAGAAGGATCTTATGGAAGAAAAAAATAGTTATGCGGAACATTAGAAAAATGAATGCGGTAAGAATTGGTTCGCCGAATCCAAAGATCCCTGAGGTAACAAACATAAAAAAAGCATTGTTTTTTGGAAGTCGGTTAATAAGGAGGATGTTCTTATTTCTCTGTACTTATGTTTATTTTTATATTTGTTTTCATCTTTGGACTGAGTGAGTGTTCTGAAGAGCTCTTCAACCTGATCTCACTCTCTCCCTTCCGATACCGAACAACGCGTGCCGGGCAGAGATGTCACTCTCATACCGTTGAAACTATCTTCGCGAGAACAGAGCATTTTAAACGTTGATGGTGGTTTGGAACGCCCTGCCTGCGCACGTGTTTCCTCCAACATATAACCCTGGGTTCATTAAGCGAAGCGTGAAGAGGCACATTACGGGTCGTCAAGTTGAGGGCCACTCTCTATAGTATTCCTGTGTACTATGAGAGTCGCCCGCAATCGCGAGACGTCACCACAGCTTACCATCAGGCGGGTGGCGTCAATTGGTCGACCGAAATATAAAAATAAAAAAAAGGCAATAGGAAATGTGGGCGAAATAAGCTCTTCGCTGTCTACCCCTTCGAGGATAAAGACGTGATTTGTGTAATTTTGTCTGTCTGTGCCTATCTATAACATTTACTTACGTATTTCTGTTTCTCACATCCTACAGCTCAAATGATAGGTATAATAACACGAGAAAAATGTAAATGACGCAAATCCATTTGAATAAATAACTAGATTAAAAAAAATACCTATTATAGTTGAAATGATAAAGAGGTTGCAAAACATGTTTTTATACTGTCTGCTTATGTAAATAGTTATGTACTAATGTCGAAAACGTCCAAATTATCCATAACATGACTACGGACTACACTTGTAAAATTATTTGAGAATAAGTTAGCATACTTCATTGCTTATATTTATTAATCAACAAGGTACCTATATTAATAATTAGAGACTGTAAAAACAAATAGAAAAGAAGAACGCACGTAATTTTAGCACAATCAACAAAGAACGTTTATAAAAGTATATCATTTATTATTAAAGAGGCAAGTTTACACTGATAGCGGTGGTTAAGAAGGTTATCAATGCTATTATAAAGACATTGGTAGGGATGTGTCGCACACCCAGTAGAGTGGCCACGACTACACACTTATTCTGTGACTACACGTAGTCCTCAGGTAGGCTTTGCTCGTGGAACGATTGCAGACATACGCTATCTCGACCCATATTTAACACATGCTTCACCACGATTATGGCCGCACATTACGAACATGCGTGCCGTATACACATACCTAGAATTATCGGTATCTTAAGAAGCATGCGATGAGCACCGCCCGTACGCTAACATACCTACGACCGTCTTTATCAAATTGGGTGTCAAGCTTATCGATGTCTGCTGTATTACATCATAAACAATCGATCAATCAACAGTCGCGTTGTCATATATGATGGACATTACTGCGGAAGGAGTTTGTGCATTTAAAACCCGGCCAAATGAGTGTCGGACACGCGCATCGAGGGTTCCGTACAAATCTAAAAATGTATGCTTTTTGCAATTTTTCCTTTATCTGTACTTTAAGGTTAGATTCCCTTGCGAGTGTGGAAAATTTGCAGCCTAAAAGGCTGTAAATTTTATCACAACTTCAAGGAACAGTCAATCTGAGTATTTGATATGAATTTCAGCTTGATACCTTCACGCGTTCTTGTCAAAAAGGGTATTGACAGACGCACGACAAAGTGATGTGGATTCCGTTTTTTTTTTCCTTTTGAGGTACGGAACCCATACCCGTAGCTTCTATACAAACTTTCGCGTCCATAATATTGTAGATTTAGTAGGACTTTAGAACAATTGCGTTTAGGCAGAAGGATTGAAGGATATAATTAAAAACTCCACATCAAAAAACTGACCAATATATCAACTTGCATCACCACTATGTATATTTTAACCTATTTTACTCTGCAAATAAATAGCCGTGGCTAAGCAAGTGTAAAATAGTGGCATGCGTTGACTGTGACTCACCAGATGCATGCCTCTCAATTACTATTTCCAGCAATATGTTCGTTGTCTTGCATTATAAATAATAGAGTTAGGTATGTTTAGGTACATACTAAGTATACAGCAATTATACAAGACAAAATGCGATTTTCCTCATCTGATATTGGTACTGTATGTGACGGGAGGCGTATCGCGTGTTCTAATAAGTGGTGATAAAAACAAATTGGATACATTATCATATCACTCATAGACAATCGCGCACATGACTCGAGGTCTATATTCTATCTGTTGGGCAAACTAATTTGATATCGATCGTAGAAACTTTACCTAATATAATAATCTCCATCCCGCCGTGGGGAGATAGACCAAAACCACATGGCACAAAAAATCAACAAATAAAATTACCCGTATTGAAAAATACAAACAAAACAGGAAAATAAAACAGGTAATACCCACAATAAGTAGTCATAGAAAAAGCTTGAGATGTGTCATAGAACACGCTTAAACCGCTACTTTATAAACAACAATAACAAAACAAAAGTATTTTAATTAAATTATGTGATAACTAGTTATAATAAGTTGTTTTCATGTTAATATGTTGTAAGTATCAGTAAAATCAAAATTAAAAAAAATCAAAATATCTTTATTCATGTAGGTCACAAAGTAACACTTATGAACGTCAAAAAGAAAACGCAAGGCAATAGGTAGAGCCTGTGAGGAAAGAACCTGGCAAGAAAAACTCACGGCCACTCTTTTTATTCGCCAGTAAATATAATGATTCTGTTACAACAATAAAAAGAGGGCAAGGGCAGTACGTGAATAAAAATAAAAATAAAAATAAAATAAATAATATGTTAGAGTAGAGCAGAGATAACAGAATTTAGGTTAAATTCTTAGCTAAGCCAAACCCGATAGTCGAGATAACATGGCAATCCTCCATTTTACGTAATTCAAAGACACAGTCTATTTTATTCATTATCTATTTTATCGAGAGGTGGTGCGATGGCGCGTCGTCGTTCATCTCATATTACGTAGTCCAATGTATAATTGAGGATAATTTTCGCTTTTAATCGAATGACTATGCGTCATTACGCGATTCAGGATTGGTCATTATGCGTGTGAACGGGCTCAATATCGTTCGAAAGGATCTATAAATTCCATTTTTAAATCGCTGGCACTTGTTTTTTTTTAAATGAGAGCGATTATACTATCGATTATTGTATCTGTACTATACTATATTATATTACTATATTTCGCTCGGAAACACAATTTTTTAAAGAATTGAACTATATTGAGGTTGGTTCGGCAGAACGTTGTGGTAGGTTATCTGCTCTCATCCCACCCCAAATTTTGACCTTTATGTCCAGTGGTTTTATTATATTACACATTCTAGGTGCTTGAGATCATCGGAGAATTTATTGTTGCAACCACCGGTGCATTCCACAAAGTTCTATGATAGTTCTTTCACTGTTGAGGCTGCACGTTTGTGGAATGCACTGCCAGTACATATAAAACGCGCACAGTCACTAACGTCCTTCAAATCCCAGGTGAAGGACCATTATTTATCGCTGGTTGTTTAAATTATAGGTAACACGAGCAACCATGAGCTCTGCGCTCATGGTTGCTCCGAATGCAATTGGTGCATTCTGTTAATTTACTTCAGATTCGCAAATGATTGCTGTTATTTATAATAATGTAGGTACACTACCTGTATATTATTAAGGTTTTTTTATCTTGTTTTACGATCCCTTCCATCCTAAGGTTGCCTGGAAGAGATCGTTTTTAGCGATAAGGCCGCCCTTGTACATGTAGTAGTTATAAGTATGTTTTTAATGTATTTTCTAAACTGTGGTGTACAATAAAGAATATTTATGTTATGTTATGTTATATTGTATTTTTTTTTGTAAGTTCGTTACTTTAAACCTTTAAAAAAATAAAATCTACAGTAAATAAATAAATATTTTTGTGTCCCTTCGTCCAGCATACTCACCATGGAATCCTGATATTTCACGAATGCCAAAAAATTGTGCTGAAATAGTGCTAATTAGTACCCAAAGGAAAAAAATACGATCGATGAGACGAATGTTTCGCCCAGCATACTCACCTCCGTTTGTGGAATCTGTGTACGCTTCAACCATAATTCATACTTAAAAAAAATGTGCCCAAATAGTGCCAAATGGTGCCCAAAAAGAAAAAACGGTGCTCTAATAACTCCGGAGTTATAGGCTTCGTTAAGTGAGTATGCTGGGCGTAGGTTCTACGACCAGCATACTCACTTCACTACGCGAATACCGAACGAGCTATAGGTACAATTTACGGCTTAAAAAATTGTGCTTGAAATAGTGCCCAATATCAGTCCAATTTTCGCTTGACTTTTGACCTAGAACACCATTCAATTTAATTGTAAACTTTTACATAACATTAGATTTAGTACAGTCGAGTTCAAAACTTTCTAATAACTTACATTTTGTACAACAATTTTTAACCCCCGACGCAAAAACGACGGAAATTTGACGTGTCTGTGTTTATGTTTATTTATTTATTTATATATATCTTACAAGAAAAACACATACATATGAATTGCAATTCAGGTCGTCAATCTTATTAATTCTAATGTAGGTATTCTAAGCACAATTTTTTACGTTAAGCACCTAATGAATATTCTCATGGGAGGTAGAAAAATATAAAGTTGGCCCATATCGGTGACGGCGGCGGCGGTTGCGTCCAGTGTAGTGTCGACTCACTTGACACTACACTGGACGCAACCGCCGCCGCCACTTCAAGCAACAGCCACACATAGATGTAGGTACCATAGTACAGCGCATAGCTGTGACTATACAGGTGCTCCATCACTAAAAAGTCACATTTAGTAATTATTTATTTTAATTTGCAAGAAAATATTTTTTGAGATTTCGTTTTAAATTTTTGTTGGTGATTCTATCTTTGAGGGACAGGAAGTTGGTTTATTAAATGGGGTACAGACTACCTCGGTGGCACAATCGTACTATGTACGGACTGCCACGCTCGAGGTCTCGGGTTCGATTCCCGGGTCTGGTGGATAATGTATAATTCTCTTTAGAATTTTACCCAGATAATTATCCCAGAGTCTGGAACTTGTGCCCGGTAAATGGCAATAGGCTCGCCCCCTATTACATGGGACCTAACATAGCTGGCGAGATGTGGGTGTGTTTGCACACCTCTGCCTACCCCTTCGGGGAAAAAGGCGTGATGCTATGTTATGTTATGTGTTTTACATACTTTATATTTAAGTGTTCTTTTCCCGTACAGGTTCGTATAGCGAGGTAGTGAAAGTTTCTTATTAGTGACACTACGGGTTACACGATCTCATTGAAATACTCTTCGTTAAGTATGTTCAATTTCACTTTCTCATAATCTCATGTATCGGTATTATGTTGCAGAACTGGAAGAGTTGATGATAGTCATTTGTGTAATTCTTTTTTATATTTTCAGGAACAATTTCTTTTAGGATTCTTAATTGAAGTACGTATATTTGGTCAAGGTGGCTTTTAAATGTCCTTCCGTAGCTTGATATCATTCACCGAGGCTTTTCCCAACTCAGTTGGGGTCGGCTTTCCAGTCTAACTAGGATTCGGCTGAACTGATATTTTCTGTGAAGCGACTGCCATCTGACCTTCACAACCCATGGGCGATATCGAAGTCCTGTAGTTAGGACCGGTCGGATTTTTGATTTAGGGCTCCAACTACCCCTAACGACTGCCATATAGATGTTTTTATGACAACCGGGACCGACGGCTTAACGTGCTCTCCGAGGCACGGAGGGGTCTCAGTGTCTTAAGAAATGGTCACCCATCCTAAGACCGGCCTGAGTCGATGTTGCTTAACCTTGGCAATGTGTTAATATTGTCGGTTACCACTAGACCACGAGCCCCTCAAGTCCGAGTCCTTCCGTAGCTTGATAATCCATATGAAATTATGGATTCTGCTAGCGATTTATAGAGAATGAGGAGGGTTTTATAAGGAACTTTATATTTAATTATAGAACATTTTTCTAGAATTGCTCTTAGTTTATTACACACTAGGTTAATATGATCTTTCCAGTTA
The DNA here is from genome assembly GCA_963556515.1 of Nudaria mundana. Lineage (NCBI taxonomy): Eukaryota > Metazoa > Arthropoda > Insecta > Lepidoptera > Erebidae > Nudaria > Nudaria mundana. The sequence continues at coordinate 1,684,204 of OY748305.1, read as the reverse complement.
AGGCGGTTATCCATCGTTAAACCGAGGTACATTTGATTTTCGACGTGTTCAATAAGGTCACAGTTACAGGGCGTATTTGAATTGTTTAGATTATTCTTATGTAAACATTCGTGACAGTGTGCTATAAGATTGGGAGTAAAAGGTTTTCTGTTTTGGCTGGAGCTAATATACATAACTTTAGTCTTTTGTGCATTCAAAACCAGCCCAGCATCATGTGACCATGTCTCTCAAAGTCCCCTTGAAGACGATTTTGGGCCTCGATAACACTAGTCCCGGCGGACAATATGCAAGTATCGTCTGCACATTGGAACATGTGTCTGTGGCATCCTAGCTCCCGAAAGGATGATCCGATTTGGATTTTGTTTTTTTTGGTGAATTAGTCGGGATGTGGGGGTATGGTTTTAACATGTTATTTTTTTAAGTTCTATTAAGGACTACCTCGGTGGCACAATGGTACTATGTACGGACTGCCACTTTCGAGGTCTCGGGTTCGATTCCCGGGTCTGGTGGATAATGTATAATTCTCTTTAGAATTTTACCCAGATAATTATCCCAGAGTCTGGAACTTGTGCCCGGTAAATGGCAATAGGCTCGCCCCCTATTACATGGGATCTAACATAGCTGGCGAGATGTGGGTGTGTTTGCACACCTCTGCCTACCCCTTCGGGGAAAAAGGCATGATGCTATGTATGTTTTTTTAAGTTACGCAAAACTTATAGTGTGACCTACGTATTTCCTTTTTACAAATTTTCAAGATCTGAAATAGATCTAAAATTAATAAAATAGGTAGTACCTATTTTATTAATTTTATTGGCTGCAATAGACTATTAGTGCCCAGACATTTTTATTGGGAAATATTTCACCCTACAAGCAATGAAGTAATACGAGTAGATTTCATTTACGCTTACAATTTCATTTATTTATAAAAAAAACAAAAAAATAATTAATAAAAATTAAAATAAATTTAATTAGCATTTAATCGACAGTTTTTGATATGTGAGAAAATACCACAATTATTCCCAATCACATAACCGCCCACAATAAGAATTTTTAATATGTTTATCTTAAAACATGTGTGAACAACTGTACCTCATTTAACGTTGGTATGTAGAAGTTTACAATTAAATTTAATGGTTTTCTAGGTCAAAAGTCAAGCGAAAATTGGACTGATATTGGGCACTATTTCAAGCACAATTTTTTAAGCCGTAAATTGTACCTATAGCTCGTTCGGTATTCGCGTAGTGAAGTGAGTATGCTGGGCGTAGAACCTACGCCCAGCATACTCACTTAACGAAGCCTATAACTCCGGAGTTATTAGAGCACCGTTTTTTCTTTTTCGGCACCATTTGGCACTATTTGGGCACAATTTTTTTAAGTATGAATTATGGTTGAAGCGTACACAGATTCCACAAACGGAGGTGAGTATGCTGGGCGAAACCTTCGTGCAGCATACTCATCGAACTATGGCTGTAATTTATTAAGTATAAAGAGCACTATTTTTTTCCTTTGGGCACTAATTAGCACTATTTCAGCACAATTTTTTGGCATTCATGAAATATCAGGATTCCATGGTGAGTATGCTGGACGAAGGGACACATATTTTTGGCCATTTCACACAACGTCGTCGTCGTGCTATGGGATATAGACAACTGATAAACATACTTATATATTTCTAAATTCATACATAATTGATAATATACATAGAAAACACCCAAACTCCGAAACAAACATTTGTGGATCACACAAATTTTTGGCTCGACCGAGTCGAAAGCCGATGCACTACCGATCACTCCACCGAAGCAGTTAAGTATAAAGTACTCGTATAAGTATAAAGTAAAGTAAAAATATAAGTATAAAGTAGACCTCGCAATATCTACGTAAGTACAACAGTGAATCGGTACGCAAAAGTTTATTTAGACGGTCCAAAATTTACCACTTACGTTGCTCTCTCCTGTAGAATCCTGGCGTAATCATCATTCCCCACGCACCCGAAATATGTACACACTTTTGGTTTCTTGAGGATCCACTGTGCGACTCTGAGACTGTTTTGAACACTGCCACCCGCTATGAATTCCGCGTTATATCTAGCACAAACAATACAACTTAAAAACAAAATGAAGATGTGGGTATAACTCGTGCAAAGACAGGCTGGATATAAAAAGTTTAAAAAAATCGAATATAATTTATTTAAATACCGAACTTGCCACTTTCATAAATTGAAAAAAAAATTATAGGCGCCTAAATTTGAAGAAAAAAAAAATAGAAGCTAGAACTATAAAAAATTTTGTGATAATGGCAGGATGTAAAGCTGGATGACGTTAGTAAATCTTATTTTACGTACTTCTCCATAAGCTCCTGGTACAGCGGCATGTGTTTCTCTTCAGCCATGATGGCGTCATTTGGTTTTAGAGCGTATTTTTCTAACAAATCATCGCCAACACATGCTGAAATATCCAGCAATGGATTTCCTATACCCAACAGCAATTCTTCAGGTAAACTAAAACATACAATTATCTTTAAATTGATTATTTTGAGTTAAAGTGTTGCAAGGTGGTCTAGGTCTGACTGTCTTCTGAGTCTTACTACTGTTTTTCGATGTCTATGAATAGAAACTTTATTTTGGATTTAGCTGATTTTGGTAATTTAATTTAATTACGGAAAGATCGACTAGTTTTGATATCTATCTTTCACTAGAAAGTTTTTGCTTGATTTGGGACTTTTAGTTGGTATAATATCTATAGGACAATGAAATACAGTGCCAATGGTGTTGAATAGTAACTGTAACTAGTGCAACACAACTTCTCGGTAAGTTAATGTGACGGAACTATACATTATGCGTAACCCGATCGCCCGATAAAGTCTTTGAAACGAACTCTGAAATGCGTTCGTAAAACGAATAAAATTTATTTTTAGATTATTTTATCTGCATACTACATACCGTCTGTTTATGCATAAAATATATTTACTAAGATTGTATAATTAATAACCGGGCTATACAGGAATGTCGCTTTGCGATCGAATTCGTAATCTCACTATTACGAATTCGATCGCAAAGCGACATTCCGACATTCCATCTAAAGACGGACTAGGGTCACGGGTCATCGACATAGCTCAAACAATCGCCAGGTTCTAGTGGCGGTGGGCAGGGTACATCGCTCACAGGATTGGGCGTTTTCATATTGCACGATATCGTCCACAATATTGTGACAATATCGTCACGATATTGTGTTTACGAATTTACATTATTACCATAAAGTTATTATATTATAGACGATATCGTGTGTCGTTATCGTGCCATGTGAAAACGCCCATTGATGGCCAATGGGGCCAACAAGTGCCTGCCACACACAATGACTGCCGAGAGACGACCTTGTAAAGATCACGGGAAGAAAATAGATGCACGCAGCATAGGACCGAACCTTGTTGCGATCTTTTGAGAAGGCCTATACCCAACAGTAGGCATCATCCGGCTACTATACCTACTATGAAAATGATAATGTATACAGTACATATAGAAGTTAATAACTACAAAGAATACTAATATTTGACTAAGCTGAATGATTAGATAACTTGATCGTCATTATCTTTATAATCGTGTGAACAAATATTAAGTAAATATGTGCATTAGATTATGTTCGGATATCTTCTACGACTAGTACAAACACAGTCATAAAGGCGTTCTATACGCCTACATCTTGGTAAATAAATGAATTCACGTTTTTATGCCCTCTTACCTACTTGTCGTAGGTATCTGGTATCCTGGATTTAAATCAGTCAAACATCACATATTATAAAACAAAGTCCTTCGTAGCGTCTGTTCGCGATAAAGTCAAAAATTACTGCATCGATTTTGCTGCTTTCACTAATAGATAGAGTGGTTCTCGGTGAAGGTTTTAATATATAATTTGTCTTGGGTAAAGTGGGCTTTCGCTAGTTATGTATATAAAATATACGTCAAAAATTGACACAACAACCGACTTCAAATGAGCGAAATGGGACCAAATAATTGTCTGAATGGGACCAAATTGAAATGGACTTCGAAAGCAGTAACTTTTATTTGAAAAGAAAAAATTCAAAATCTATTCACCCGGTCCAGAGATATGAGGTAATAACATATAAAAAAAACGAATTGAGAATCTCCTCCTTCTTTGAAAGTCGGTTAAAAACTATTCACACTTGTCGACTGTCGTGACACATGAAATGTCGTGTGTCGTCGTCGTGGACATTCCGTCCGGAAAATATCGTGTCGTATCTTGCTTGCCTATAGGGCCGAGGGCGGGGTAGGTGCTAGGTACATATTGTAACTTTCAGGAACTTTGAATATATTTGCCATACCCTTGTCGGTTAGGCTTAGGCCAAACGAGCGTAGAAAATGATCGTGGGGTACATGACTTTAGTATGAAACTGTATACAGTGTAAATTCTGCGACTAATTTGACGCGGTTCCGACAGTTCCCTGTCAGGAGGCAATGTCTTCACAACTGACTCCAAAGACAAATACTTTGAGCTTACATGGAGGGGACAGGAGGAATGCAAGTACCTGAACTGGATTTGTGATTGCTAGTCTTTAACCTTACTATAAATGTACTAGTGGTCGCCCGCGTGGTAATTTGGATTTTTTCCCGTTCGCGCCGCGTCGCCTAATTATCGTCATATTTTAAACAATTCACACAATATCTTTATAAATTGTAGCCTATGTGTTATTCTGATGTATAAGCTATATTATTGTAAAGTTTTAAACGATCGTTTCTCTGCCGAACGATGGTGGCTTTTTTTTTTTTTTTTTTTATTCCGCAGCCCTGGGCCGCGGCCGCACCTACGTCCATTGCCGAGCGCCTCCGGTAGACACTGAGAGAATTCCCAGTGGCGCCCGGCGGACCTTGGCCCCCATTGTGGCCACTGCGTGGTGGTCGGGTGTTACCCCGCATCCTTGGGGTCGGGTTAAATCCCGCGTCGGTGAGTGAAGTCGTGCGTGGAGTGAAGCCCCACATCATACAGCCCTTCTAGCCTGCTTCTGTAAGGACGGTGGGTTGCTAATCCATCGTCCTCAGGCCCCGATCATGGAGGTCGATGGTCCTGGGCGTAGTCACGTCTGCGGCGTCCTCGCCGCACACTTCGGAACTCAGCGGGGAGGGTACGCTCCCTCACCCTACCGGCCACCTCCTTCACGAGCATTACCTGCTCGCAGAAGGAAACGGCCGCGTTCCACTGGCTCTCGCTAGAGACCATGGCTCGTAGCATCGTCTCCAGCGAGAGCGTATCTACGTCCAGGCCCACAACGAGGTCCCGGCGCTGACTCGCCCATGCTGAGCATTCCACCAACGTGTGGAATGCCGTGTCTTCGCCGGAAGCCTCACAGTGTTGACACGCGGGTGTGACCTCACGATGCATGCGAAACAGATACCCACCGAAGTTTCCGTGCCCATTGATGATCTGTGTCGCACGATACGTGAGGCCACCGTGCTGCCTCTGCAGCCACTCCTCCATGATCGGTCTCACCGCCGCGATGGTGGTGGTTCCCCACTTTGGTTGCTGAAGTCGCACCTTCCATGTCTCCATGAGATCCTGTCGGAGTTGGGACCGCTGGGCCTCGATTTCTCGAGACGCAGGCCTGTGGTCCCGCTCCAGCGCCTCCTTGTGCCATTGAAACAATGACGCAAGGGCTCTCGTTTCCAGGTCCCATGGAGGGGTCGCGGCTAGGAGACATGCAGCCTCTAGGGAGATCGTGCGGTACCCTCGTATTGTCCTGACGGCCAAGGTCCTCAACGATCTGTGTAAAATGGCAGCGTTGTTGGCCGTCAGTCTCGGCGCCCATACGGGAGCCCCGTACACGGCCATACTCCGCACTATCCCCAGGTACAGTCTCCTGCAGGAAGCGTTGGGTCCCTTTAAGTTGGGCATCAGTCGCGAAAGCGCGGCTGTCGCCCCCGTCACTTTGGGGACCAAACTTCGGAAGTGTGGTCCGAAGTTCCACCGGCTATCGAGTACAAGCCCCAGATACATTGTGGGCTCGATGCCGATGCTAACGCTCCCTACATTTATGCTGGATCCTGGAGGTGGCCCGCGCCGAGGTCCGTGAAAACACAGAGCCTCGGACTTATTCAGTGCCACGTCCAGTCCCAGCCGCCGTATCCGACCCACGACTTCAGCAACCCCAGTCGTGACCTTGAGTGTTGCCTCCTGGTGCGTTACTCCCCGCGCCGTGACGAGCGTATCGTCGGCGTAACAAGTTACGCCTACGCCCTCAGGCAACGCACCCCGCAACACCCAGTCGTATCCGATGTTCCACAGGAGAGGTCCTAGTACCGACCCCTGAGGAACACCGCACGAAACATCTCGCCGAGCTGGCCCGAGCCAGCTAGGGTATGTTATAGCCCTCTCGGATAAATGTGCCCCGACAATACGACGGAGGTAGAGAGGCACTTCGTGGTATACCAGTGCCTCTCTAACGCAACTCCAGGGTAAGGTGTTAAAGGCGTTGGCGATGTCAAGAGACACCGCCAACACCACCTCGCCCCGCGAGACTGCTTCCTCCGCCAGGGTCTTCACGCGCATGATCGCGCTCACGGTGGACCGTCCCCGACGAAAACCGTACTGGTTGTCCGCCAGGTCTGGGCCCACACGCGTGAGATGCTCGACGAGGCGTTCCGCGATAATTCGCTCAAAGAGCTTACACACCTCGTCGAGCAGCACGATCGGCCGGTAACCGGACGGTGAGTCCACCGGCCGCCCCGCTTTCCGGATCAGGACCAGTTTCCCCGTCCTCCACACCTTGGGAAACTGGCCCCTTTCGAGGCATGCGCTGAAGAGCCCCCTCAGTCGAGGCCCGAGTTCCTCGAGGGCCAGGACCCATACACGGCCCGGAATGCCGTCGGGTCCAGGGGCGGTGGTTTTCCGGCGACTGAGCCGTAGTACCACCGCTCCTAACTCACCCTCTCTGACTTCGGGTACGTCGTCTTCGCTGCTACTATCCGCGTTGCGCGTCTGAGACGGAGCCATGCGCGGAGGGATGTGCTCCTCCACGCTCGTCGGAAACAGAGAGCCCAAGACCCCCTCCAGCCGATCCGGCTGGAGACTCTGGGTCATTGGAAGCGCCCTCGGTCGGAGTTTACCTCTGACCTGTAGGTATGGGCGCCCCCATGGGTTCCGCTCCAGGGTCTCTAAGAGCTCCTCGCGGGCTGCCGTCTTAGCCCGCGTGATCGCTTCCTGGAGGGTGCCCTTAGCCTCTCTGTAGGACGCATATAGCTCCGCCTCCCGGGCTGCCGCGTCGTCTGGTCGACGATGCCTCCGGCGAAACCTGGTATACTGACGGCGGGCGGAGACGCATGCTGCACGCAGCTGTGCGATCTCCGACGACCACCAGTACACCTGCTTCCTGGCCGGCCCGGGTGTAACCCTAGGCATCGCCGCATCGCAGATTTGCGACATGACTCTCCTGAACCACTCCGCCTCGTCATCCACGTCGACAGGCCTGTCCGGCGCCGGAATCCAGGCCTGCACGATGGATGCCTCCAGGAGAGCCTCCCGGTCTAAACTCTTGAGCGCCCAACGCGGTTCCGGGGGACGATGGTGGCTTGGAACGCCCTGCCTGCGCACGTGTTTCCTCCAACATATAACCCTGGGCTCTTTAAGCGAAGCGTGAAGAGGCACATTACTGGGTCGTCAAGTTGAGGGCCACTCTCTATAGTATTCCTGTGTACTGTGAGAGTCGCCCTCAATTGCCAGACGTCGCCTCAGCTTACCATCAGGCGGGTGGCGTCAATTTGTCGACATAAATATAAAAAACAAAAAAGTTTCATTAAAGTCCATTCAGTAGTTTTTACGTGAAAGAGTAACAAACATCCATCCATACACACTCACAAACTTAGTAGGAAGTAGGATTTGCATGTCATAGCTAAAATACAGGACCAATTTAAATGAAATTTGCTATAGAGATGGTCTAGAGCCTGAGAAAGGTTTTAGGCAACTTTTATCTTGGCCGTGGGAATTGGGAACAAGAAATCCATTTCACACAGACGGAGCCTTGAGCATATCAGTTAGATTTCTATTAAATAAATACCAAAAATGCTGTACTAAGATATTTGTGTGGTATGGGCCCTATTAAGAACTTAAGGGTCCACCTGTAACTGATGCACCTATTGATCAATGGAAAATTCCATGGCAACATAACACTTCCCGGAAGCAGTATTAGGTTAATTTACTACAAACATTAGTACCAACAGTATATATTGCCGAAACGTGAGCATACAAACTGCCTCTTTCTACCCTTTTGGTGAATTAAATTGAAGATGTTATTAAAATGTTAAGTTTTGTTTACTGTTTGTATAAATGGCGGTTAGGATGTCGCAAAGAGGGTCCAGGACATAGTCGAATTTTAAAGTGCTTTTAGTATGGGTTAGAAATTTAGAATATTTTCACTCCATTTTTATATGGAGCTAAAACATAGCCGAAGTTTGGCGTGATTTTTGTATGTGGACTGAAAATAAATGAACTACTTAATTCATTACAGTACAGTTTAAATACAAGTATAATTAAAAAACTATGAAGCAAAACAACTTTAAAAAAATTGTAACTACATTTTGAAATCTTGCTAACTGCAAGGAGGTCCTAATTTTCGGCACTCACAGTGTTCCTGGGTTTGTATTGTCAACGACAGGGCGTTTTTCAAATCGCGAACATGTACAATTCATTATACTATTCACTCCGAAGTATCTGTATTAGATAGCAGAAATATTGGGGGTATTTTAAAATTAAATGGTACCAGCCGGCTATTTTAGTTACTAATAAGGCTGATATGAAAGATCAAATTTTAATGTATGTTGTAAATTTAATGTGTACGTAAATTTAATGTTAAAAGTTTTTTTACAAAACATACCAGGTAAGTACACCACTATGAGTGCAATAAATATTTAAAAAAAAACTTATAAACAGCTTTTTCTATTCTAGTTCAAGTACCTAACTTAACCACAAACCAGCAGTATAAAAAATATAATTCGATTCAGAAGTAAAAAAAAGCATTTAACGTAAATTAGCGGAGTAACTAAAATTGCCCTATCTTTAGTAAGCTATGAGCCGACTGTTCCATGAAATTAAACAAATTAAAGTAGCCAGTGACAGAGGAAGTTATTAATAACAAGAAAATATCTTACTTTGATGGATCCATTACGTAATTGCTATATTACCACGCAAGCAGTTAACTCTTTATAGGGCTTGGATTAAGATGACCACGTACTAAACCAAATTAATTTCTTTCAATTAAATGCGTCCGCGTGATAATATTACGAGGAAGAAACGTGGTGCTCGCTCACGTTCACAATCTACGAGGTGCTATTTCGAAATGTCAACCAATGTCAACAATTGGCAAGAGTCAACTGACAATCATAAAATTAAATGACAACTAATTTTCGTTCAAAAATCAACAACGTAGAAATGCAGGAAACATAAAATTGTGATAATTATTCTCCCTTGGACACTTAGCACTCGTTACACAGAGTATATCCTACTAATATTATAAACGCGAAAGTTTGTGAGTATGTAAGTATGTATGTATGTATGGATGGATGGATGTTAGTTACTCTTTCACGTAAAAACTACTGAATGGATTTTAATGAAACTTTACAATAATATAGCTTATACATCAGAATAACACATAGGCTACAATTTATAAAGATATTGTGTGAATTGTTCAAAATATGACGCGGCGCGACGGGAACGGGAAACCAAATTACCACGCGGACGAAGTCGCGGGCGTGTAAAATAAAATAAAATTAAATAATAATAAAAATAAAAATTGTTTAATTCAGACAACCATAAAATAAAAAAAAATAAAAAAATCTAAATAAATAAATAAAAAGTGCACACAAAGAAAATATTATAATCAAAAATAAATAAAACAGAAACAAAGTAGAAAAATCATACAAAACAAAATAACAAAACAAAAATAAAAAGAGAGTAACTACTGGAGTGTATTACTTTCAGTAATCACTCTCCTCACGAGACACTTCCAGAGCGGTGAAATGTATCGATCCGCTAGGGTCAGGGATGCTTTTGCCACTGGAACGTATTCTGCGGATCATGGATATGGCCACGCAAAAAAACCACTTTTTTGCGTGGCAGCAAAGGCCATCAGTTTGATACGCAGCAAACATCCCTGATGCACTACAAAAACTGGGCAGTCCCAACAGCATCCTGAAGATATTGTTATATTGGATACGCAGGGTATCCAGCGATCTTTTGGCATACGTAACCCTCAGATTTCCCGTGTACATGTTCTGGCAATAAGCGTTAAAGAGCGTGATCTTAACTTCCTCTGAGCAGCGAGAAAATCTGCGAGCCAACATATTACCTCTAACTGCGAGAGCTCTGCGCTCCCTTTCAATATCAAGGTCGTCTTTATGGTCGTCGGTAATGTGTCCTAAGTATTTAAACGTGTTTACACGTTTGATGCTCAAGCCATTTAGGGTAATATTATACGAGATCTCAGGACACCTACCGGCGGTCTTAAAGACCATATACACCGTCTTTTTAACATTATATGTAAGCCCATGCTCCGCAGCATAGATCTCACAGGCACTCAACATGTCTACTAGAGACCCCCAATTGTTGGGCTGAGCAGCACCATGTCATCTGCGTAGCATATATTAATAATGCTAACGCCATCATTTCGACATCCGACACGCATGCTGCTCAGCCCCTCAATTAGGTCATTTATATATATGTTGAAGAGTATGGGAGAGGTAAACCCCCCTGCCTCACCCCACTCTCCAGCCTATTATGCGTTCGAGAGCGTATCCGTTCATCTAACATAGTTGGTTTGGTTCGCATACCAATACTTAAATATATTTAAGATATGCGCCTGCACACCCCTGTCCCCCAGCTTTCTCCAAAGCACATCGTAGGATACCAAGTCGAAGGCCCTGGACAGATCCAGGAAACAGGCATATACAGAAGGCGTTCTGCGGTCCGTGTATACCGTGAATACTGAACATTGTGCTTAAGACACGCGATAACACTTTCAGTGGAAAGTCCAGGTCGAAACCCGAACTGAGCATCATGTATTTTCGAGTATTTTTCTAGGCAAGAATTAAGCACACTTTGACGTACCTATTCGAACCACACAACTGTCTACTTTTATTACGGCCCCTTGACCCCGCATCTCCCCCGTCTCTGGTCATAGAAGCCGCGCTACTCAGAGCCCGCACGATTCTCTGATACAAGTTGTCACGTACCTCCCTGTGCTCGCTTAGGTTGCAGGACCTATGACTACAAACCGCAAATTCTAGAGGAAAATCAATTTCACGAAGAGTTTTGTGACATAACTCATGATACTTTGATATTTGAGCATCATTTCTTTCACCCCACACCACAGAGCTTTGCTTCACGCGGCAGGATGGTACTTTCTGCCTTATTACCCCGATGGACCCGGTGGTCCGACACAAAGACATCCTCCAGCACCTCAACCCCCAATCCAACCCTCAACCAATATGTGACTAATCCTCTCAACACAATGGACCAACACTCAATAAATCCCCCTCAGAAACGATTTCTATCCCTTCTCGATGATATTACTTTAAAAATCATAGTTCCTCCTAAATTATTATCTAATTCAAATTCATACTATGAATTCCAGACTTCAAGTTTATTTAGTAAGAATTTGTTGGAACTAGTAAATGACCAAAGAGTAATGCTATTTTAACTTTTTATTTTTTTACTTTTTACAATGTTATCTAATTTTATCTCTCTCTGCAAATGTAAATCCACATATGAATGAAAAAGAAATCTAGTGCATAATTTGTACAGGCTGGTTCAACTAAAGCCAAAACCATAGAGTATTATGATTCTTCTCTACTCTACAATTGTGATTTTTCTCTTTGGTCAGTGTTTCATAACCTACAACCGGTGGAGGATCACGTTTAGCGATTCTGCGAGAATATTCGAGAAAGAAGGTTGGAATTTCGTTAAAATAGTGAAATAACATTCGTATCGATATAAAAATGTTGCGGTTACCTCGTGTTATTCGTCAAACAGCTTTATTGCACAAAACTCAACAAATTTCGAGATTTTACGCCAAAGATGTAAGGTTCGGTGCTGATGTAAGAGCCCTCATGTTGCAGGGTGTAGATATACTTGCTGATGCCGTTGCAGTCACAATGGGTCCAAAAGGCAGAAATGTCATTTTGGAACAATCATGGGGTTCACCAAAGATTACAAAAGACGGTGTGACAGTTGCAAAAGGTATTGAACTCAAAGACAAATTTCAGAACATTGGTGCTAAATTAGTTCAAAATGTCGCGAATAACACAAACGAAGAAGCTGGAGATGGAACAACGACCGCAACAGTTCTCGCGAGGGCGATTGCTAAGGAGGGCTTTGAAAAAATTTCAAAGGGTGCGAACCCGATTGAAATCAGAAGAGGCGTCATGATCGCCGTAGAAGCCGTCAAAGATAAACTAAAGGGTATGTCCAAGCCGGTAACAACACCAGAAGAGATCGCACAGGTGGCGACCATCTCCGCCAATGGTGATACAGCCATCGGAAAACTTATCGCTGATGCCATGAAGAAGGTAGGCAAGGACGGCGTCATTACAGTCAAGGATGGTAAAACACTCACAGATGAATTGGAAATCATTGAAGGTATGAAATTTGATAGAGGTTATATTTCACCATATTTCATCAACTCTTCTAAGGGTGCAAAGGTTGAATTCCAGGATGCTTTGGTACTTTTCTCTGAAAAGAAAATTAGCAATGTGCAGACAATCATTCCTGCATTGGAAATGGCTAATCAGCAGAGGAAACCACTGGTTATTATTGCTGAGGATGTTGATGGTGAAGCTTTATCCACACTGGTAGTGAACAGGCTTAAAATAGGTCTCCAAGTTGCAGCTGTGAAGGCTCCAGGATTTGGTGATAATCGTAAGTCAACACTTAGTGATATGGCTATAGCTACTGGTGGTGTTGTATTTGGTGATGATGCCAACCTGGTTAAGGTGGAGGATATTCAAACATCTGACTTTGGTCATGTAGGTGAGATTATTATCACAAAAGATGATACTCTTCTACTTAAAGGAAAGGGTAAGAAGTCTGATATTGACAGAAGAGCTGAACAAATCCGTGATCAGATTCAGGAAACAACATCAGAGTATGAGAAGGAAAAGCTTCAAGAACGTCTTGCACGTCTGGCGTCAGGAGTCGCTGTTTTGCATGTTGGTGGTTCGAGTGAAGTGGAGGTTAATGAGAAGAAAGACAGAGTTAATGATGCTTTGAATGCAACACGAGCTGCAGTTGAAGAAGGTATTGTGCCTGGAGGTGGTTCAGCATTACTCAGATGTATCCCTGATCTAGATCTCATAAAGACATCTAACTCAGACCAGGCCACAGGTATTGAAATTATTAAGAAGGCTCTCAGGATGCCCTGTATGACAATCGCTCGCAATGCTGGCATTGATGGAGCCGTTGTAGTTGCCAAGGTTGAGGATTTGGGCGCAGAGTTTGGTTATGATGCATTAAATAATGAATATGTGAACATGATTGAGAAAGGCATTATTGACCCGACTAAAGTTGTAAGGACAGCATTAACGGATGCCAGCGGTGTTGCATCACTCCTCACAACTGCAGAGGCTGTAATATGTGAAATTCCACAAGAAAAGGAAGCTAATCCCATGGCAGGGATGGGAGGCGGTATGGGTGGAATGGGAGGCATGGGTGGTATGATGTAAGAGATGTGCCATCTCAAAGCATTTACTGTGTATAAAGAACTATGATATTTAGTGTTTATTATCATTGTTATGGGTATTGCAATGGTTTTGTAGCTGACTGAATTTTATTAATAATTGTGGAATAAATGTGTTTCCCATTATGGTGAGTCTGAATGCATCACGAATAGAAAGGCAACTGTGTCTTGTTAGAATATTGAGTTTATTTGCTTTAATAATGAGCAATATGTTATTTTAAAATAAATAGTATGTTTTTCATTTTGTCTGTTTTATTTCCCTTCTAATGAGCGAGCTACACCACTCAGTCTGCAAGTGGTGTAGAGACCATTTTCTTTAGATAATTTACTTTAGCCCACAGTTGGTGCCATGATAGAGTTGTCGTCGGTTCCATGGTCGGTGTTGTGGGTTAGTTTAAATAGGTATGTACATACAGTCAGACTTGTTATCCTTTTTATTTTTAAATTTCGCGAGACGTGTCGCTCTTAAGTCCATTGCCGCGGGCGTCTCTGGTACGCACCAGAAGATATTTCCAGCGGAGCTTATGTTATCCCTACTAGGTAGGTACATAAAGCTCACGATGCCCCAGCGGTCGCTTTTTGTAACGTATTTTATCCGAAAGATCTTCCAGATAATGCCTCTTTTTATTATTCTATTCATTTTACTTTGGATAGAATGCTCTAGTCGTATTTCGCATAAATTACGTAATCTGCACTACATACTATAAGGATGAGGTTATTAACTTTCTGATGACAAATGATAAGGAAAGTTCATTGTCCATAATACTCGTTCAGATAACCTACCTTCCATTGTACAGATAGCTACAAAATTAAAATGTAAATGGTACCTACGAAATGAAATGTTTGATATGCGTAGTTGTTGGTGCTTTTTTTTTTATATTGGGTTCACCAAATTGACGCCACCCGCCTGGTGATAAGTCGTGACGACGTCTAGCGATTGTGTGCCACTCTCACAGCACACAATACTATAGAGAGTGGCCCTCAACTTGACGACCTACTGATGTGCCTCTTCATGCTCCGCTTAAAGAACCCAGGATTATATATGGGAGGAAACACGTGCACAGGCAGGGCGTTCCAGGCCACTATCGTTCGGCAGAAAAACGAACGTTTAAAACGCTCGGTTCTCGCGAACATGCTATCCACTGTGTGGGAGTGGCATCTGCCCGGCACGGGTTGTTCGGGATCGGAAGGAAGAGGGTGGGATCAGATTGAAGAGCTCTTCAGAACACTCGCCGTGGCCGCTAAACTATTGCATTATTATATTCCTAGGAGAGCTTGTCGAACCTCTATAGTATTGTGTAGGTCTGTGTCTGAGTCTCACAGTATGAAAGCACAGTATAAAAAACGTTTGTTTTATGGGAGCTTAATATAGGTACATATTGTTTTTTTAGTATTTGTTGTCATAGAGACAACAGAAATCCTTCATCTGTGAAAATTGCAACTTTCTAACTAGGTACCTTCCTATCCCTGTCTCCAGGAGATACAGCTCAAGACAGCGAAGTCTTAGTAATGGGGTTCCCGTTTTACCCTTAGGGTACGGAACCCAAAAAAAAACCTATATAGTATTGACTAAAGCGGGAATGTTAGTTTTGCCTTGTTCAAAGTTCTCGACGAGGCTCCTCAGATAAACATAAAAACTCCCTAGAAGCGACATTTAGCTCGCCACCTATTACGTGGAACCAAGTTACTGGCGAAAAGTGGACGTCTATTATACCTCTGCCTACCCATTCATAATCACGCCTGTTCCTTACAGGCAGGATTATGATGTAAGTACCTATGTAGATTCAAAGTTATTTCTCAAGAGGTTAACCAAAACGTCTTATACCTACCACCGTTGGAGCATAGATGACATCTCTGGATATTTCAGTTTGAATGGATCTAAGAAAGTTTTGGCGCTTGGGTTATTTAGATTTTCTAAAATTGAACCTAAATTCTTAAAGTATCGACGATGCGTTGGATACCTCCGTTGTTGCATCTAGATAGACTGACCCACATGGGTGACTACCCATGTGGGTCAGTAAGGTAACTCCACAGCCCCATCAGATTTTTATCACCAGTTGTTTGATCAGGCAAAAACAGTTGGACCGATCTTATAGAATTTGGTACCTACAGACTAAAATTGAAACCCAGAGCATATAATTTAGGCTTGAATACCGACTGCGGGAATCGGGATCAAGATAACTATTCCACGAGGCACGTCCATGATGTAGAATCCACCATGAATATGACCAGATTTTTTTCAATTTTAATGGCAGGGAGGTATTTGTGCCATAAAATCGCAAATGAATTAAGATGGTAATAATAGAATTAGTTTGCGGTGGAGCGGAAGTTACTTATAATATTATACATCTATAAAATATACCTTACATAAAAAACATCTGAATTAAAAAAAAAACATTTATAAAAATATTTGATCTTCATCTGAATCTCCAGCACCATACACAAAATGTCTTCGGATCACATTCTCGTTTATGATTGCACTCGTTCCAACCTCATTGCTATTCTTGCAAGGAGTCACCGGGTATCTCACTGGACCTAACCATCTTCTACCAAGTCCAAAATTCCGTGGCAACGCTACATTCTTCACCGAGCCACTTTTGACAGATTTGTCAAGGCTATTCAATGACGATTGAATAGATTTCAGTGATGATTGTTTAAATAAATCCCGAGAATTATCATTTAAATAGTCATCATGTAAATCTACATCTGTAGGTATACTGAGACTTAGTGGTCGCCGTTTCGGTTTCGAATTAAGCTGACCACGCCATGTGTCAAATTTTTGATTTCTCTTTTGTGGTGTATTCTCTTGAGACGAATAGTCCCCAATATCAGATTCTTCGTAAACTTTGTTTTCTGAATAACATTTAAGCAAGTTACTCTTATTAGGTGTCGTCTGTCTGCTAGACTTGTCCTTCATTCGACTTATAACTTTGTCTTTCGTCAATTTGATTAACGCGTATATCGTTTTTAAAGCTTCTTCGTTCAATAATTCGTCATCCGATATTTGTACATCTAAGGCACTAGCAATACTATTGGTAGCAATACCTTTGGCACCCATCTTATTACTTTCCATTTCACTTTCTGTATTTAGTTGACAATCTGTGTTGTTTTTGCTTGCATTTTGTAGAACAATTAGTTCTACATTATGTGGTGCTGATTGTAGCATAAGTAAAGCTTTATCATATTTAACATTTAATAAAGTCTTACCATTCACAGATATAATTTGGTCACCTGGTAACAGTTTGTTGCACAAATCTGCAGCACTTCCTGGAGTAATTGATTTTATATACACATTGCCATCAGACCCTTCGGCTACTTGTAGTCCAAGCGCATTCATTTCGTCTCTTTCCAACACAGCAGTAACAAATACTCGTTCTCCTTGCACACATTCCATATTTTCAAATTTCTCAAATAACGAAGTGTTCATACAAGATTCGTTATTAACCAAATTATAATTAAACACATCTGGGTAAACTTTAGGAGATTCTATAACATAGGCAGTCGGGACACTGGTCATACTTTGAGTGTAGTGTCTCTCTGGTAACAGTTGCATACTATTTACATTACAATGCTGTCTCTGTTCAGTACTAAGATCATCGGAGTCACTGTGGGTTAAATGTAGATCGCCTTCAGATCGTGCACAAGGATTACCAGCACTGATAGGAGATCTTTGATATCTATTATTTGTATTGGTCTTTAGACCATTATATACTTTCGTTCCCATTTTAACACCACGTCTCCTTGGTATACTACAGCTCTCTGAAGATGATAACCCATCATTTGAAGAGTTCTCGGGAGTATGAATACTGGAAGTGTTCAATACACTCTCGTCACTTTGTCGAGGTAATAATATTTGTCTCAAAAGCTCTTCTGTATTGGGTTTCTCATTTTCTTTATTCTGTACACTTTTATCACCAAATATATCAACTTTGAATCTTCGTCTAACGGGTCTTCTAGCTCGAACAGGATTTCTTACGGCTAAATTGTAACTATCTTCGTAATTACTGCAATTAATCTTTTTAGGGTTTTCTATAGGGCACAACGAGCAGCCAATTTCTCCTGATAAATAATTCAAGAAGTCATCTTTGGTATATAACTTGAGATACAATTTGTGGTGCAGAGATGCTAACCAGAAAGCAAAGTAACTTTTATTCTCAGTCATCTTCAGTTTATATTTGATACCTATTTTAGACAGACCTGAATATGAGTTGGGTATTATGTATAAACTTTTCTTGTTATAATAAAAAGTATGAATATGATGCCAAGGCAGACTTTGTAGGACTATTCTATTTACTTGGTTCTGAGTATCATCAGTTGTATGATTATTACGTGAATATAGAGTAATGCCTCTTGGTCCGATCGACAACCAAACATCTCTACAAAATCCATCTCTAGTTGCCCAAATTGCAGAATAGAAATGAGCACCGTAATCTCTGAACGTTTGTGCAAGCGTTATGTAATTAATTACAGCTATGTCTTTATCTAGGCCACATCTAGATTCATGTGCTCTTTTCATGCGAAGTTTAATGTCTGCCATGTCATTGTTTATGACAGTTTCAGGTAGATAATGTTCCAGAAGAAAGTAATCAGCAGTTCCATGTTCTCTAAAAGAAAATTCTCCGAATTCTATATGCAACGCATAGCCAGCTAATAATATCAGGTTTTGAATAGTAGAGGTTAATTGACCTTCCAAAGTTGCTCGTCGAAGTTGCAAATATACTCTGTGTCTCCATTCACCACCTTGTATATTACTCGCAATATTTTTGGGTAAGAAAAATTTTATCCTTAGAAACAGAGTCAATGTATTATCATCATATGATTTCTTTTTATTTAACTTATGCCAGCTTTCTTTGGAGACTTTTTTAATTTTGTAATCGTCTGGTAAAAATACAAAGTCACCACTTATCAATACTGCAATCCCCAGCATAAAGTTGTGTTCATACTTCTCACTAAGAACTAGAGCGTCAAATAATTGTCCTGCTGTTATTGCATTTGGATCACATACAACCTCAAACTTTTGCCCACATAATAAAACTACAGTAATCACCCTTTTATCACATAGACCTGAGAGGGTTAAGTCAATTTGCTTGGCAGGTTGTGATGCTCTAACTATAAATTCAGGACCAACACAACCTTCTTTGCCTCGAAAACCACATTCTGCTTTGTACAGTCTTGAAGCAGCTCTCTGTACAGGTTTGCCTCTTCTAAAATTGTTGCTTGAATGCTGTTGGGGCTTTAAATTGTCATGGAGAGCTATAGTTGTCATAGAGACTGCATTAGTTGGTATTTTGGGCTCCTCAATTTGTGTACTGCAAGCGATATCTAAAGTTGAATGGGCATTACTGAGTCCTCCTCTTCTGGGTGTATTAAATAAGTTGAAAATAGGTTTACGATGATTCCTGGGTATCCTGCAACTTGGGAATGGGTCTTTTTCATCCGGTGACTTGACTATGGCAATGCAGCTTCTTGGACGGACACTCACTTTTAAATCTGTGTTAGTGCTAGCTTCTTGAGTTTTTGTATTTCTTCTTTTTACATAATGTATGTCATCATCCAAATTGAAGTCTGCTGTGCTGTGGCCTATGGAAGCTGCTGAGCAGGAGCTTCGACCCGAGTCCTCGTCACACACCCGAGGCATAGTGCTGTAAACAATTAAATACTTTGTTAACTTTTTCTTAAAATCAAGAATACGTAGGTAATAACTGTGTCGAAACCTACCAAAAATGTTTGTAGATTCATTATAGCTATTTATTATATTTGGTGGATATGAACTATCTTTAAACGGACACTATTCAAATATTCGACCGCAGTGTATTCAAACAAAACAAGTAGCACAAGACAAGAGACAAAATCATAATCGTGAGATTGTTGGCAATTGAAACAATGAATGTTTTCTTTCCTCAATAATTATTATACAACAGCTAGACTATCGAATTACGTATGTGTAAGCAATTATGTATTGTACACTAAGAGCGAATTCCACAAATTCTTCGTGAACACCATGAATACGGAAATTATGTTAAGTGTAACATGAAATCTGGCTTTACTTTAATACTTACGTTTTTAAATAACCACTCTTACACAATCACATAACTTGCCACTTTTTATAGTTTCAGTAAACTAAAATAAATGACAAGGTAATTTAACTTTATAATTTCTTCGGGTCATGTACGCGAGCGGATTTCTCAAACTTTTAACAACATTCCTTTCCTCCGCTCTGCTGACCTCCTCCCTCTCTTACCTCCTCTTGTCTTCCTAATTCATTCAATCGAGTACATACATAGTTTCATTACACGTAAGCATAGATAATGCGCTAAATACAATATATTTTAGAAAACCCATACCAAAACATATATAATATCAAGGATATATACAGAAAAATACATATATTATCTCTTCGTAATAGTAATTACGAGGCGATAATATACATATTTATTATTATTTATTTTGTGTTTTTAATAGAAAGGAACGTAATGCTGTCAAATCAATCAAAAGTCTGATCAATTGTGGTCCAGACTCGTAGACTGGTACAATTTTTTGATTCGATTTTGGCATTGTTTGACTGTCAATCTCAATATATTCATATATTGTCTACTCACTCTCAAACGCAAAATTTTATATATTGCTACCTTTGTTACACAAATATACATGCTAAATAATGTGAAATTATTATTGTAACATTGGTTGTTGAGCCAAGGTGTTGATGCAGATTGCAGCAGACAGTTATCTTTTTACGTGTATTCCAAAGTGTATTCTGGTGTTTTCTTAGGTCTTATAGTATCAACAAATCATTAAGTTGTGAAATATTACATACCAATCAATCATACGAAAATGGCTACATTAATTCAATCATATGAGCAACAATATTCTATTTTAACTGCAGATATTACAGCTAAGATAGGACGTTTAAAATCGGGCTCTGAAGGTAAATAAATTACTTTTAAGATTATTTATCCATGAAAGTTAGCTCTTGTATTTTGTCTTAAGATTAAGGATTATATATTGGGTCTATTTACACAAACTAGAAATTATGTACATTAGAAATGTATGTACTTATAATATTTACAAAATATCCGCGTCATTGCCGACTGGCAAGGTTCCCAGAATGCTGGCTTTGTAACTACGTAGGATGACGACACTGTCTTAATCTCTGAGCCAGAAGGTAACCAGATTTCTTGTACTGCGAAGCATTGAGCAATAATGCAGCAAGCATGACCCTAGTGTTTCATTCAACCCATATTCTGTAAGAAATTCAAGATTTAAATAGCTTACTAGAAATTGAATGATCTTTCCCTAGCTGAAAATTTAAATCTATTTTAATATTCGGACAACTGCAATGGAATAATATTGTATTCATTATTTAGATAATCGTGACCAGCTATCAAAAGAAATACAAGCGAATTTTGAAGAAGCTAATGATCTGGTATTTATATATTTCTTTTTATTAAATTAACCAACCATTTCTTGTCTTCTTGGACACCATACGATAGTGTCGCTGTTACTTATGTTCTACTTCAAAATTTTACCAGCCTGCCAGAATCATTCAGAACATAATTTAAAACACGGAATAGTTACGATCTTTTCTGGGATTTCGAATGAAACAAATTATGATACAAAATTTAGGTACATGAAATATGAATTTTATTAAAATTTTCCTTAAATTTGCCATATGTCATTTCCTCAAAGAATAAGATCCTTAATAGCAACACTCTCGTATGGTGTAATAATATAGGATGTTTCTTTTTTAAATAAATGGGTTCGATTCCCAGCTAGAATTATTGGTTTTTCAAAAATCTAATGATGAGGTTTTAAGTTTCTTCAAAATCGGGCTCGTGACTCCTTTGAGCATTTTTCGCTGTTCCTTATAGTTTCGGATTTGGCCACCCAAGCCCTTTTCAAAAATTCACACTGTATACATAGAGAACATCCAAACTCTGAAACCAAAATTTGTGGATCACACAAATTGAACCCGAGACTCCAGAGTCGAAATGGACCGACCACACCATCGAAGCAGTTAAATATTACGGTATAGTTTAATCACATTACAAGGAAACTCGCATGACAGACACAATAAATACAATATTTATTTCCATCCTTCCTTACTTATCCAAAGTTCTTGAGCATTTAGTTCATCGGCAGCTATCCAGTTATCTGACGCAGCAGAATCTTCTCAGTACCCTACAATCTGGTTTTCGGCCAGGCCACAGCACAGTGACTGCCCTTCTTAAGGTTACCGACGATATTCGTTGGGCCATGGAGAACAAATCTCTCACTGTATTGGTACTTCTGGATTTCAGTAGTGCTTTCAACTCCGTGGACTTCGATGTGTTGATTGGTGTCCTTAAAACACTTAACTTTTCCTCGGAATCTGTGTCCTGGTTCGATTCATATCTTCGTGGGCGCTCGCAGTGTGTCCGCCTTGATGATTCATATTCGGATTGGCACGATCTCACTACGGGTGTACCTCAAGGCGGCGTTCTTTCTCCCTTGCTTTTCTCCGTTTTCATTAACTCTGTCGTTCGAGTCATATCCTCTAACTTCCATCTATACGCGGACGACCTGCAGTTGTATCGGCACTTTGCGTTGAACGAATACAGAACTGCTATTGCTGCTGTCAATCATGACCTGAGTGCTATAAATAAATGAGCAAAATCTTTTGGTCTCCTAATAAACCCCACTAAGTCTCAGGCCATGAATATTGCAGTAGGCAGATGAGCCGCCGGGCGCCACTGGACATACCCTCTGCTAGTAACCAGAGACGCCCGGCAACGGACGTTAGAGCGGCCGCGGCCTTGGGCCGCGGAATTAAAAAGAAAAAAAAAAGTAGGCATCTTCTCTTCCTCCCATTTTACTGGACGGTTCCCCTGTCGTGTATACTGATACCGCAAAGAATTTGGGTGTAGTTATGGACTGCAATCTATCCTGGAAGACTCATGTTGGCGAGGTAAGTAAGAAGGTGCATTTCACACGCTTAAATGCCTCCAGAACTTTTTGCCCCTGAATATCAAAGTCTCACTTGCTCAGACGCTAATTCAGCCTATCTTGGACTACGCGGATGCCTGCTATTTGGATGCTACTGAGGAGCTGTTGGACAAACTCGAGCGCTTGCAAAATCTCTGTATCCGTTTTGTTTTCAATCTTCGTAAATATGACCACGTCTCACACTTTCGCAAGGAACTCGAGTGGCTCCCAATCCGCCGTCGCAGAGACACTGATATTATGTCTCCTTTTTAATATCCTGTTCAATCCCGCTTATCCTTCCTACCTGCGGGAGCGGTTCTCTTACGTGAACGCACCCGGTACCCAATGTAGGTCTCACCTTAAGTACCGACTAAATTGTCCCTCCCACAAAACTGATTTCATCTCTTTTTCCTTTACTGTTCATGCGGTCAGACTGTGGAACTCACTCCCCCCTGACATACAACGCTGTAGAACTCTTCATCTCTTTAAAAAGAAAGTAAAAGCTCATTACCTCTCCTCTAAATCTTAGCTACCTATTATATTATAATGTAGTATACCTTTATGTAAGTTTATTATAGCACAGTATGTATTTATACGTGTGTATATGCCCCCATAGTTTATGTAAGTTTATTTACTTGCACTGCACACGCGTCACCCTCTAACCCCTACATCTCCGTTCAGGCCTGCTGTAAGAGATTCCTCTAGGAATAAGCAGTGCCCTTGTACTATGCTCACTGTATTGTTTGTACTACTGTTTTTGTGTTCTTGTTTCTATGTGTGTTGTACATAAATAATAAATAAATAAATAATATTTACTGACTATTGGAAAAGAGTTGCTGTCAGTTCTTAGAGGTATAGAGCCTGAAAGAGAAGAAACTGGCAATAAAAACTCAGGGCCACTTTCTTTTCCATCATCCACTCAGCCTTTTCCCAACTCAGTTGGGGTCGACTTTCCAGTCTAACTGCGATTCGGTTGAACTTCGATATTTTCCGTGAAGCGACTCGCATCTGATCTTCACAACCCATGGGCGATATCGAAGTAGTTAGACCAGTCGGACTGTTGACAGATATTTGGACATAATAATATTACAGCTTGAGCAACTGGAGCTAGAATCCCGTGGAGCAGGGGCGGGGTCCCGTGTGGCTGCTTACCGAGCTGAACTGCAGCGGGTACGGGCTGAGTACAGATCTGTCAACAGTAACTCGGCTACGTGTGAGTATTTAATACTAGATAATTAGCGCGGCTCCGTGCGTGTGATATAGTTTTTTTGTTCCCAATTCCCTTGGGAACACATTACAGAGCACTCAAGAGTCAAGGTGGTAATATAACTTCATAAAAAAATATTTCAATATCGGTTCAGTTGTTTCAGAGTTAGTGTCTAAACACACTATGCCGAACGTACGCGACCGAAGTTTGGCATGATTACGCCTGCAATGTTATTTGTATTACTGACGACACATTACGCCGAAGTTACATTGCGTTGTAAACGCAACGTAATTTCGGTCGGGCGTAAGTTCAGCGTAGCGTTCAGCAGTAGTGGACACATTATACGCGACCGAAATTCGGTTCGATTGCCGACGAACATCTAGCGGAGGAGACTATTAAATAATAGGACTATTAAATAACACAGGACATGACTCAACGATAGCGCTCGAAACACTGAATACACACTATACACGCATCAAGTTACGCAACTGAATTTCTGCCGCGTAAGTTCGGCACTTATAGTGTGTCATATCAGCCGAACACGTCGGAACGTAAAATCAGCCGCGCAACTTCAGACACGTAACTTCGGCATAGTGTGGATAGACACTTAGTTCGCATATTCAAAGTTAACAAACAATCAAATCTTGCCTCTTTCTAATTTTATTATAGAGAACTCGAGCAACTGGTAAGCCTTTTAAATTCGATAACTATTAACTGACCCAACCTAGATTATACAATTTTAATTATTTACTAACGTATGCCCGTGGTTTCTCTCGTGTGGGATAGTTTCTACTTTTCATAATATTTTTATATTATTGCCTTAGTGAACATTGAATGTATAGCTGAGCCAGAATCATTGTGAATTTAAACAATTTTGAAAAAACAAGAACAAAAATATTTCCACAGATAATATAGACACAGATGACGTATACGACGACTGGGGCGCTAACGAGCAACAACGCAAGTTACTCGACAACTCAGAACGTCTGGAACGTACCGGGAAGAATCTCACCGAGGGCTACAGGGTTATACTGGAGACGGAACAGATTGGAGCCGCTGTACTACAAGATCTTAGTGTTCAGCGGGAGACCATACAGAGGTCTAGGGGGAGGGTGAGTTCTTATATCATATCAGTCTCGGTTAAACAATTTTGTTTTTAAACTGAGATGTCACATACATACATATGGTCACGCCTCTTTCCCATGGGGGTAGGCAGAGACTATGGTATTCCACTTGCTACGATCCTGGCATACTTATTTCGCTTCTTCCACTTTCATAACTATCTTCATGCACGCTCTCCGGTTCTGGGTACTCTTGGCCCGGCCTTTGGTCAAAACATCTCCGATTTGGTCGAAGTACGTTCGCCTAGGTCGACCCTTACCTGCCTGTCCATTCTCGCCCGCCTTATGTATCTTCCATCCTATCTACGTGCCCGAATCATCTAAGCATCCCTTTTGCTATCTTACTCACTACATCTTATGTCACGAGCATAAATATTTTAATAGGTACATATAATACGATCAAGTTTATATCCCCTACCGAGGTGAATTGAACACCCACATGTCGTCAGTATTTTTGTTGATCACACTTAATAGGCAAGCCTATTATGCCTTTACCGGGACTACAGAAAACCAATAATCACTGTAATTCAAACTAAACTAATACGCTTATTGTCCACAATAGCATTGTTTGTCGCTTTTAGCGAAAGCCCGCCATTTGCTGAGTTTAATTTGTAAAAAAAAATTCCAACAGCCAGTACAGAATTATGTTGCATATTATGTAGCTACTACCACTAAATATAATATCTGCAGGCCGAGGATACTCATTTGTGGCTTGAAAATATCACAACTTAAAATGTTAAGAAAGATCACAAAAACTGATGTCATCGGCGGGACTCGAACCCACGGCCTTTCCCTAACAGGGGGACTGCTCTGACCAACTGAGCTACGATGACCACTACCGACAACATCGAATTTTTGCTTCATATCATTTCTACATCGCGCTATTAAGGTTAGCGTTGGATCCACCAGTTTTTGTGATCTATTTATAATTTCTTTCTTAATATTTTACGAATAGTTTAAGCAAACTCATTGCTTTAAAATACAAAAATATCACACCTGTTTACCAGAAGAGGTAGGCAGAGGCCATATTATTCGCCCATTGTTCACCAATAACTTTACTTGTCCTAACTCTTTAATAACTTCATTAGGCAACAGGATTCAAATTTATTTTTTCAAAATTACTTTATAGCTGCTACTTTTTATTAAATTCATTCGGCCATTTTGGACATAACCCATTATATATGTGCCCAGTGACGACAATAGGCTTGCTCCCTATTACGTGGGACTAAAAATACTGGCAAACTGTGGGTGTGTATAGTTAAACAATGTTTTCAGCTTCGCGAGACAGACGAGCAACTGAACCGCTCATCCCGCTTAATGAATACAATGGTTATGAGAGCGCTACAAGACCGGTTTGCACTTATCATGGTTTTCTTCACGATCGGTGTACTGCTTCTAGTCGGATTGTACTTCTCTATGGCGTAACATTCATAGATAAGAATATAGTATAAGAAGAATTGTAAATTATTAGAAAAAAAACTCGAGTATGTCGACATGTGCTGATTAGTCTCGAACATAAGGCAGTCTTCGTCAAGGAGTAATAATATAGAGTAAAATAAATTGTACATAATATAATCACGCCTATATCCCTGAAGGGGTAGGCAGAGGTGCATTACACAGCCATTTTTTGCCAGTAGTAATGTTGGCTCCACGTACGTACTGAGGGGTACCTATTCCCGTAAGTATTCCCAATAAGTAACTATTATATAATCTGAACCTCATTTCCAACAGACAGAAATGAATGAATGAAATGAAAGTAAATTGTTATAAATACAACTTACTTGCATTATTAATGTCGATATGTGTCTATAGTCCTAATGGCCAAGTATCGATTGAAAATATGGTACATTCACACCAAAAACAAACTTGAAGTAAAAGAGGATATATTTTTATAAGCACTTTTCCTCAACTGCCGGTAGATGGCGCTCTGGCGACGCCCGTAAGTCGCGATATTAACACAATGTGATCACAGAATTAGATGTATTGGGCTAGTGGTGCCTTGGTCAGTTGGTAGAACGTTCCTCGTGGAAAAGCCAGCCCAAGACTATAGTTTTTGTGATTCATATTGTAAAATTATATGAGTAAACGAGGATAACTCCAAAAATAAACATTTTGAGGCAAAAACATACATCTTTCTCATATAAACTATTGTGTGAAAAGTGTTTATAATCCCTGAGAAACAGGTTGTAGGAACAAGGTTAATGTACTTTATTCTCAATTGATGTGGCATGGACTATAGCACTTCTTTGTCAGGGATTTTGAGTTTTATAAGAAAAGAGCTCTAATTATAGAGGAATTCTACAAAAAAATAGATATCTATGACCATTTTATTTATGCAAATAGTCGTCTATGGATCGATTCGAATCTGTTTCTTTACTTTAGGAATACTTATGGTGAACGCACATTGATCATTTCAGAGCCGAAGGCACTACACACAAAATATTCTTCCTGATTTGGTCGATTAGATGTGGATAAGTATGAGGTTACATGACATTTATCAACGTTGTAGAAAATGTTTGGCCTTTGATTAGTGTTAAGTGCGAGTTCATACATTTTCTACTTGCAACTTCTCAGTGATTAGTAAAATCAGTTGCACTCGCACTTAACATAAACCATAACTCCCTTATTAGGTAAAGACCTAGGTTTGAATCTTGAATATCCATATTTACAATTAATATACGTAGCTTATAAAATCGTTATTGACATAATAATAATACTTTACAATATAAGTCGCAATAATTAAAGTTTTTAATTAAGCTGTATTTAAAACAGCGTCGCCTTTCGTGGGAACTGAGCTAGCAAGACCTCAGCCGATGAAATAAAACATTGCTATCCATATCTTTCAAAGGGAATCCCCTAAAAGGGCGGACACTCTGGTCCTACTCCAGCCCTTTGTTATTGCGATTTATAAATGATTAATTAAGGCTTGTGATTTATTTATTTCTAGAGTTATGATTTAAAACAATAAAATGAGATTATGAAAAAAATCTTAGTGTTTCGCATTTTGATTTGGTCACCAAGTAATTATCTACAAATTATAAAATGTTTAAAGCACTTAAGGCCGGGTCAGACTGTTGTAAACAAGCTTTCTTCATGTGACAGTACAAATATGTGACGTCGTAATTTAGTATTTCAAACTTTAAACGTCGTTTTGACATTTCAGTGACAGTATATATATTGGACATTGTGTATCGTGCATTTGTATGTTATCTAATATATAAAATTCTCGTGTCACAGTTTTCGTTGCCATACTCCTCCGAAACGGCTTGACCGATTCTCATGAAATTTTGTTTGCATATTGGGTAGGTCTGAGAATCGGACAACATCTATTTTTCATCCCCCTAAATGTTAAGGGTAGTCCACCCCTAAAGCAAAACAACGTTTGCCGGGTCAGCTAGTATTTGTATAAATTACCAAATTCCAAGTAGGTATATAAACAAACTATAATGTATATAAGACTGTAAGTATAATGTAGATTTTAATATTTATTGTTAATTAATAATAAAACATGTATACCTTGTTTTAATTTGTTGTTTCTGTTACCTTCTGGGTAGTGATTTGTCAGTAAATAAATAAATTGTGCTATGGGATTTAGACAACTGATAAACATACTTATATATATTTCTAAATACATATATAATATACATAGAAAACACCCAAACTCCGAAACAAACATTTGTGGATCAAACAAATATTTGGTTCGACCCGGGAATCGAATGAGAGTCAAAGTGGCGGATGTATTTTAATTCCGAAATAATTTCGTTCTGAATCGGGTACTTATTTTTTAGACCTAGGTACAATTTAGTACATTTTTTTGGTAAGAGGTACAACATGATTCACAATGGTACACCCGCCACTGACTCTCATGGAATCGACCCCGAGACTCCACAGTCGAAAGCCGGTGCACTACCGACCACACCACTGAAGCAGTATCAAGTCAATATCTTCGTAGCAAGGAGTGGTTCTCACTTGTACCTAAGGAGAGTTCTCACAAGTTCCATCGTCATAATATGGTCCCATGAAACTAGTGAGGTTTTTTAGCAACAACACGTTCCCACACAGACAAACAGTGAAAACAGTTTGGTGGGACAGTATTAAGAGGGGTTAGGCGGTCAGCGAAAATTCAGATTTCGTAACGAATCGCGTGAATATTCGGAGGGACCAGAGGCGGCGCGAGGGGAGTGTGCGACGGGGACAGAGCGAGTACAACTTTATTTGACAACGTCGCATCAAGCTGCCGTTCTTTGCATTTTGATTAGGTATATTATTATAAACACTAGTAAAATTCCCGTATAATTTTTGTATTTTTTTTTTTCATTCATTTTTTGTAAGTTTTGTATTTTTTAGAACATGCCATGGGTGTCACAGTTAATTTAAAACAAACCTGAAGCAAATCGGTCCAGTAGTTTTCTCGTTACACGTTTGTATGTATCATATTATTATAAAGGATTATATGTAGTATAGGGCAGATTAGCTTGTCAGTGGGCTAGAAATAGGTCTACATCAAATTAAAGTGGCTCACCTAAAATTCATACATATCAATACAAAGCAGGGACTTCCTTATAGTGTCTTCTAAATACAAATACTTGGTACTTGAAATTATGGTGAATTGGTATGAAATCATTTAGGTCTTCTAATTTCTTAGTAGGTAGGTACCCAAGTTAAAAAAACCAAAGTAATAGGTAGGTAAGTAAAGTTAGTAGCATAAAAGGTTTTATTTCACTATCTTTATGTACATAGTCTGCCTATGTACCTAGAAATACCTTGAATATACCCTTGGAATACTGTAGGTACATACCTATACATATAAAATTTGATATGTTAACTTTTTTTTTAAAGTTCTACGGCCAAGGCCCCGGCCCCTCCTACGTCCATTGGCCGAGCGCCTCTGGTGAAGTCCCAGGGAATTTCCAGTGGCGCCCGGCGGACTTTGGCCACCTGTGTGGCCTCTTCGGGGGTTTTGTCCGGTTTCATCCCGCATCTTTAGGGCCGGGGTTTATTCCGCGTCAGTGAGTGAAGATGTGCGTGGGGTGAGTCCCAACAGCACGCAGTCCTTCTAGCCTGCTTCTGTAAGGATGGTGAATTGCTAGTCCGTCGTCCTCAGGCCCGATCACTGAAGTCGATGGTCCTGCGCGTATTCACGTCAGCGGCGTCCCCGCCACACGCTTCCTGCTACACGCAGAACGTAGCAGGAAGGGTCCGCTCCCTCACCCAGCCGCCACCTTCACGAGCATAACCTGCTCGCAGAAGGAAACGGCCGCGTTCCACTGGCACTCGCTAGAGACCATGGCTCGCAGCATGGTCTCCAGCGAGAGGAAGGTAGGTGAACGTAAAACGGTAAATCTTTCAAGCAAAAAAAAATACATTATATAATGTCAAGATGGTAGATATATAATACTAGGGTAAACCTCCTCCTCCGTCCTTTGGCTGCACGTAGACCATGGCTCTATGAGCCAGATCTACGTGTGCGTCTACCGATCCCACACAGGGGATTCTGAGACAACAAAGCTCTTCCAGTACCTCAGCGAGACGGCTGATGAAGCGCAGGTGCGGTTCCCGAACGCTGACCTAGTGTTTCTGGGGGACTTCAATGGCCATCACATTGAATGGCTGGGGTCCCTCAAGACTGATCATGCGGGTAGAGCCGCCCATGCGTTCGCTCTCTCCCACGGTCTGACCCAGATGGTATGCGGGATCACCCGGATACCAGACAGGTCAGATCACGCGCCCGCTCTGCTGGATCTACTGCTGACGAGTCGCCCAGCCCAGTACAGTGTTTCGGTAGGAGCCCCACTGGGTAGTTCCGACCACTGTGTTGTTCACGCTGGCATGAAGGTGTCACCTCCTGCACGTCCTGTGCAAACGTCACGACAACTATGGCACTACTCGTCAGCGGATTGGGACGGTCTACGCGATTATTTTGCGTCCGTCCCCTGGAGCCAGCGCTGCTTTGTAGGAAAGGCTCCTTCGGATAGTGCTTCTGCTATTGCTGGCGAGATCAGTTTAGGGATGGATTATTACATCCCTTTCACTGATGTCGCCAGTATCCGCAGAGCCCGTCCCTGGTTCGGGCGAGATTGTGCCAAAGCTGTTCGACAAAAACAGTCGGCATATCGCGCCTGGATCAGGGCCCGGGCTGTGCGCGACCCAAACGTGGGCCACCTCAAAGCAGCGTACAACCGGGCCACAAAGTCGAGTAAGAGGGCCTTTAAGAGAGCGGATGCCCAGCGCGTCGCGCGGCTTGGTCAGGAGCTCACTTCCCATCCCACGGGCAGCCGTGGATTCTGGCAACTGGCCAAAGCCGTGCAATCTAACTTTTGTCAGCCCTCGCTGCCACCGCTGCGTTACCCAGATGGAACACTGGCTCACAAAGCCCAAGAGAAAGCGGATATGCTCGCAGACCTCTTTGCGGCTAATTCCCGGGTCGACGACCGTGGCCTGCAGCCCCCCGCCATCGCCAACTGTGGCCACACAATGCCTGATATTGTTATCAGGCAATGTGATGTACGGGCAGTGCTGCGGTCACTCGACACGCGGAAAGCCAGTGGCCCTGACGGCATTCCGGCGGTGGTGCTACGAAAATGTGCAGCTGAGTTGTCTCCAGTATTAACGCGTCTGTACCGCCTGTCATACTCTTCAGGGCTCGTGCCGGAGGTCTGGAAGGAGGCGAACGTACAACCGATCCCCAAGAAAGGGGATCGGTCCGATCCAGGCAACTATCGACCCATAGCTGTCACCTCAGTCATTTGCAAGGTGCTTGAGCTCCTTATAAATAAGCAGCTCATGCAATTCCTAGAGGATCACTCGCTAATCAATGATCGACAATACGGCTTCAGGCCAAAGCGATCAACGGGTGATCTTCTGGCATTCGTAACGCATGTCTGGGGTGGGGCTATGGAAAGGCACGGCGAGTCCTTGGCTATTAGCCTGGACATCGCCAAAGCCTTCGATAGGGTCTGGCATGCTTCGCTCCTTTCCAAGCTTCCGGCATATGGTCTACCTCCTCAACTGTGCAGCTGGATTGCCAGCTTTTTAAACGAGCGCCGAGTGCGGGTCCTCTGCGATGGCCAGGCTTCTCGCTTCTTGCAAGTGAATGCCGGGGTACCGCAGGGGTCCGTACTATCACCAACTCTCTTTCTTCTGCATATCAATGATATGCTATCCCTCGGGAACATTCATTGCTATGCAGATGACAGCACACTGCACGGGAGTTACTCGGTTCGTCCGACGGCGGGGCGATCTGAGATTGAGGAGGAGAGACGACGACTCGTGGCTGATCTCGACCGTAACCTCGACAGTATCTCTCAATGGGGTACCGAGAACCTGGTCGAGTTCAATGCCCGCAAAACACAGGCGTGTGCATTTACTGCGAAGAAATCCCCTTTCCTTCCCCTACCCTCTCTTCAGAATGCATTATTACCAATGAAGGACAACCTTGATATCCTTGGCATAGACGTTCGTCGAGAGCTCAATAATAAAAACTACATCGAAAGATGTATAGGGCTAGCTTCGCGGAAACTAGGAATACTGAATAAGGTAAAGAGATTCTTTACACCGGACCAGAGGTGTCTGCTGTACAAGACGCAGATTAGACCCTGCGTCGAATACTGCTCTCACCTCTGGGACGGCTCCGCGAAGTATCTGCTGGACGCTCTCGACGCTATGCAGCGACGGGCTATCCGTATTATTGGTTGTCCGGAGGTAACGGGAAGCCTTGAGCCGCTAGCTCAGCGCCGAACAATAGCTTCCTTGGCCGCATTCTACCGTATTTACCACGGCGAGTGTTCTGAAGAGCTCTTCAATCTGATCCCACCCTCTTCCTTCCGATCCCGAACGACTCGTGCCGGGCAGAGATGCCACCCCCACACAGTGGATAGCATGTTCGCGAGAACCGAACGTTTTAAACGTTCGTTTCTCTGCCGAACGATAGTGGCCTGGAACGCCCTGCCTGTGCACGTGTTTCCTCCCACATATAATCCTGGGTTCTTTAAGCGGAGCGTGAAGAGGCACATCAGTAGGTCGTCAAGTTGAGGGCCACTCTCAATAGTAATGTGTGCTGTGAGAGTGGCCCACAATCGCTAGACGTCGTCACGACTTACCACCAGGCGGGCGGCGTCAATTTGGCGAACCAAATATAAAAAAAAAAAAAAAAAAAAAAAAAAAAAAAAACGACCCAATAATCGAACCCGTCTGAAATTTGGATACAAACAACATTATTAGGTCTTACATCATAAACCCAATAATGTTGCCAAAATACAAAAAAAAATATGAAATTAGGTATTACTAGTCAGCTACAATAAAATAAGTATTTTCAAATAATTTTACTTTAATTATAATGGTACAGAAGCAATTGCATACAATATAAAACCTCCTCTATCGATTTCAATAATTTAAATGGGACCACCTGTGAACCCTTGAAAAGTGAATCTTTTGAAATGAAGAAAGAAATTTTCTAAAAAACCTTTTGAAATGAAGAAGAAAGAATATACATAAAAAACGCAAAATGAAAATACGAACGAATTGAGAACCTCCTCCTTTTATGAAGGTAGGTCGCTATAGTTAGCAGTTAGCAGTAACACACAGGCGTACAAACAAATTTGTATGCCTGTGTGTGTGTTTAGGTGTGTAAGTGTGTGTGTTTTAATATGTGTTTCTCCGTGTGGGTGTGTGTTTGAATGCTGATTACATACATACATACATATTGTCACGCCTCTTTCCAATGGGGGTAGGCAGAGACAATGGAATTCCACTTGCTATGATCTTGGCATACTTCTTTCGCTTCTTCCACTTTCATAACTATCTTCATGCACACTCTCCGGTTATGGGTACTCTTGACCTGTCCTTTGGTCGAAACATCTCCAATTTGGTCGAAGTACGTTCGCCTAGGTCGACCCTTACCTGCCTGTCCATTCACGATCGCTTTATGTATCTATTTCGTTAATCTTCTATCCCCCATTCTTTCTACGTGCCCCAACCCTCTAAGCGTCCCTTTTTCTATCTTACTTACATATTCTGACACATCACAACGTCCTCGTATCACGCTGTTCCTTACTTTATCAACCAATGTCACCCCAGTCATACTTCTCAAACTTCTCATTTCCACTGCATTTATTTTACTTTCATGCTTCTATTGCCAAACCCAACATTCACTGCCATACATAAGTTTAGGTACCAGCCCTCCGAGAAATCTTCTGACTGTTCATAAAGATATGCAGACCCCCATTCAATTGATTTCCTGCCATAACCCTTCTTTCAATGTCATCTTCACATCTTCCTTTGTAAACTTGAACCATACACAAACTTTTACACTTGGTCCACTCTTTCTCCTTCAATAACAATCGCAGTTCGACATATTTTCGTCTCGTTCAAATACCATTACTTTTGTCTTATTTACGTTCACTTTCGTTACCTTCCTTTTCAAAGAGTCATTCATAATATCAACTATCACAGACCTGCAACTTCTCCGCCGACGACGCAAGTATTACCTGGTCATCAGCATATAAGAGGCAGTTGATTGTCAATTCATCCATTCTTAAACCACACACACTCGTTTTCAGATCTTTCAGACAGTTATTCATGTATAGATAAAACAGCATTGGTGACGCTACACAGCCCTGCCTGACACCTCGTTCGATACCAAACCAGTCCGTGTAAGTCCCGTTTATGCGGACAAAAGCACTGGAACCCTCATAAAATGATTGCACTGCTCGTTTCAGATTGCTGCTTACTCCATATATGGACAGCGCTGACTACAATTCACTCCTTACCACTCCATCATAGGCCTTCTCTAAGTCTACAAAAGCATAGTAGAAATTTTGACACCTAGCTTAACTATATATTTATATTATACCTTGGGATCAGAACTGCTAACTGTAGCAGTCACACTAATACATGTTTTCAGTTTGGTTTGACTACACAATCTGACGGTGACTTTATAGATACGCATAAATATATGTGCGGAATACATTTCGCAGTCGTTGGTAGAGTATAGGCAAGTTTCTTTTTTTGTAATGGCCGTGGCTACTCCCACGTTCATTGCCGAGCGCCTCCGGTAGTACATGGAGAATATCCAGTGGCGCCCGGCGGACTTTGGCCACCTGTGTCGGGTTTTATGCTGCGTCGTTGGGCTTGAGTTGAGAATCTGGTTGCGTGCTGTGGGACGTTTTAGCCTGCTTCTGTAAGAATGGCGGGTGACTATCTCACCGTCCTCAGACCCCGATCATGGAGGTCGATGGCTAATCGGCCGTGCCAAGACTGATCCTCGGACGAGTTGCCTCATACGTTTTACGAATGAGGCAACTAACCTAACCTAACCGACGTAGCAGACGTGGTGAGTGGCACCTCCATCACTGTCGGGAGGACGTTGAAATACCTGGATCTCCTACTCGACAGTCGGTGGGGGTTTGTCGAGCATTTCCGGCGGTTGTCACCAAAACTGGTGGCGTCCGCCAATGCCCAATGGCTGCAGAGGCGGCATGGTGACCTCACGTATCGTGTGACGCATATACTAACATGCCATATACGTATGTCACACTATAAGTTTTGCGTAACTTAAAAAAACAACATGTTAAAACCAAAATATTATGTTTATTGCTTTTCAAAATACTTACATTACATTACATACTTTACATTTTAAACATTTTTTCATGCGATCGAACCATTTTTTAAAACTGGAGGACCACAGATCTGAAGGCATGTTTTCTAAGTGCTGATTGAACGCTATCACTGCCTCTTCGGAGTTGGTAAAAGTGAAACCTCTCATCAAATCTTTGATTTTGGGGAAAATACAGAAATCACAGGGTGCTAGGTCGGGGCTATGCGCAGGATGGGTGACGAATTGCCCTTTTTCGGAAGCTAAAAATGACTTTGTTTTGTTGGCCGTGTGTAAAGAAGCGTTGTCATGATGTAGGAGAACTCGGCTTTTGGGTCGTCTTTCGCGAACTTTTTCTAGCACCCTAAGTAAACAAATGGCAGAACACCACTCGGCATTAACACTCTTTTGATCTTCAAGTGGAATTGTACAGATGGGACCCGTACCTGAGAAATAAACGCGATCATTTTTTTACCAACGTTTCTCGCCTGCCTCACTTTTGTTGATTTGTTCTCATTTTCAAACACCCATTCACAAGATTGCTGTTTTTTTCGGGTTCAAAACAATAAATCCACGTTTCGTCTCCTGTGACAATGTCATAAACAGCATTAGAATGTCCGTGGTCGTACTTCAGTAGCATCCATGAGCACCATTCCACGCGAGCCCGATTCTGCTCCGCTGTCAGTTCATGAGGGATCCAACAAAGTTTCCGAACTTTCAATTTTTCGTGTAAAATTTTCTGGATTTGACTCATACCAATCCCCAATAGTCCTCGAATTGTCTCATAGATAATCCGCGGGTTTTCTTCAATTAACCGCTTAACAGTAGCCACGTTATTTTCGTTGACGGCAGTTGAAGGCCACTCTTCACGAAATTCGTCATGTAAAGAAACTCGACCTCTCTCAAATTCAGCAAACCATTGCCTCACGGTGCTCAAACAAGGTGTTTCTCTCCCAAAAGCATTTTGAAGACGAGCGGCACAGACTTGCGGAGAGAGAGAACTTTTACAATCATAAAAAATCATCGTTCTAAAATCTTTTCGACTTAAATCCATTTTCGTTGCATACGTAGAACTTTGATGTGTGATAAAAAACAATTGACAAATGATTTCCAGTCGATTGCTTTTTGTATTACTAAGAAAGTTGCAACGTTTAAAAAAATATAAGATTCGAAATTCAAATAGTTACGATTAGCTAGAAGTGCAAAACTTTTGGTGTGCCCCATGTATATGCCATACATCGCCCGGGCCCGACGGTGCAGCTGCTGAACCCCTAACGCAACCCAGCCTGGGCTGGGTTACTTGGGGGGCTTTAGCACAACTGCACGGTGGTAACCCCCGGACCAACACTGTTGTACCACCTGGTACCCACGTAGGGGCCGAAGCCTCTCCATAGGTACCGTAAATTAACGAGCCTCGTCCATTGATTAACAGGTGCGCCACTAACAGGTGAGGTCGCTGGGGCCCTAAAGATGTTGGTAGAGCCCCTATGCACCCCTTCCTTCCCTTACCCACTCTTCAGAATGCAATATTACCGATGAAGGACAATCTAGAAATTCACGACATAAACGTTCGTCGAGAGCTCAATAATACAAACTATATAGAGTGATGTATTGGCTAGCTTTGCGGAAACTAGGAATACTGAATAAGGTATAACGATTCCTCACACCGCACCAGAGGTGTCTGCTGTACAAGACGCGCCCCTGTGTCGAGTAGGTTTTGCTCTCACCTTTCGGACGGTTCCGCGAAGTACTTGCTAGACGCACTCGACGCTATGCAGGGACGGGTTATTCAGATTATAGATTGTCAACAGGAAGCCTTGAACCGCTTGTGCAGCTCCGAACATCCATGGCCACATTCTATCGCATTTACCACGGCTAGTGTTCTGAAGAGCTCTTTAACCTAATCCTACCCTCTCCTTTTTGATTCCGTACAATACTTGCTGGGCAGAGATGCCACCCGTATACAGTAGATAGAATCTTCGCCAGAACTGAGCGTTTCAAGAGATCGTTCCTCTGTAGAACGATCGAGGCCTGGAACGCCCTGATTGCGCACGTATTCCTTCTAATAACAACCCAGAGTTATTCAAACGGAGCGAGAAGAGGCACATCACTAGGTCGCCAAGTTGAGGGCGACTCTTCATAGTACATTATTTGTGTACTATGAGAGTCGCCCACAATTGCCAGACGTCGCAACGGCTTTCCACTAGGCGGATGGCGTGGCTCGTAAGCACGTTATATAAAAAAAGACCCAATACAGAATAATTTACCCTAATTTTAAACCAATATAAAAGTACCTTCGTACTTATCTATTTAAGGTTCCTATAATTTGCAGACACTTACGTGCAGTAGTGTGATCGATTTGCATAGATCCCCTTGTATGTCCAGTGTTGGTGCATTTACCCTGTTGTAATAAAACAAAAAAAGATGAAGAATAAGTAAATAACTACTCATCTACCTATATTTCAAAAATACTAGAGCCACCATTGGGCGTTTTATCCTATTTTTAAACAAGCATAAAGGCTTCGGGAGCGGCTTTGTTTATTCTTAAATTGTATTTATTTGCATGACTTTTCATTTTATTTATATGGGTTACTATGGTTACGGATTGCATTCTTGACAGACCGTAGACTTCGGGAGCTTCGTTTAGAAAATTTATTTTTCAATTTTCTTTATTACTCTTTCATTTTTCATCCAATCCAAAAAATATCATTCATATGTTATTCATTGTAAGCAAGGAGTGTGTGTGTAAAGTTTCATGAAAATCGGTTGATAAATACTGCCACAAACATGATCTGACGGAACCCGTAGATGTAGAGATGTGTACAGACGAAAGAAATTCCCCAGTCTGCAAGTTGAAACGGAGACTTCGGTCGCTTTGCTCCCTTAGTCAACAATAGAAGTTTACCGAATTATAGAAATATAGTAAACTAACTGATCGCCGCAGCTCCACCCGCGTGATTTAGTTTACTCGTTCCCGGTTCCCGTGGGAACACATTACCGGGATAAAAAGTAGCCTGTTACTCAGGGTGAAGGTAGCTTTCCAATGGTGAAAGAATTTTTGAAATCGGCACAGTAGTTTTTGAGTTTATTCATTACAAACATACAAAAATACAAATCTTTCCTCTTTATAATAGTAGTATAGATAAATAATAAATAAATAAATATGTTAGGACAAATCACACAACGTCATCTGTAGTCTCAAACTAAGCAGAGCTTGTGATATGAGTATTAGAGAAACTGATATAAATACTAATTTTTTTTTTGTAAATACATACATATTATACATAGGAAACACCCAGACTTCGGTACAAACGTATCTGTCTTCACACAAAGTTTGTCCCAACCGGAATCGAACCCGAGACTCCGGCGTCGAAAGCAGAAGTACTACCGACCACGCCACCGAAGCAGTCAAACAAACGAAATAGTCAACAAATACTTATGTAGTTTGCTCGTAAAACTATTTATAGTACCTACCCCTACCAACCATGAAGTCCATGTTTCAAGCCATGGTCTCTAGCGGTAATAGGTGGAACGTGGCTGTGTTCTTCTGCGAGACCTGCTCGCAGAAGAACACAGCCACGTTCCACATGGTCGCGAAGAAGGCGGCCGAGGAAATGAGGGAACGTACCCTTACCGCTGAGTTCCACAGTCAGCGGCCAGGGTGCCACAGACTCATCTACGCCCAAAACCATCGACCTCCATGATCGGGACCTGAGGACGGCGGGCTAGCCTGCCGCCGTCCTTACACAAGCAGGCTAGAAGGATTGCTCACCTACGCGGGATATAACCCGACTTCAACGACGCACGCAGAAGGTATTTCCAGTGGCGCCCGGCATAGAGAGAGGACTAACAAAATACGGGCAAAGTGCGAGTCGATTAAATTATCTGTTTTTTAGCATTTGTTGTAATACAGACCAAAGAAATACATCATCTGTAAAAAACTCAAATTTGTAACTATCACGGTTCATGAGATACAGCCCAAGACAGACGGACGGAAAGACGGACAGCGAAGTCTCAGTAATAGAGATCCGGTTGTACC
This sequence comes from Nudaria mundana, assembly GCA_963556515.1. Taxonomy (NCBI): domain Eukaryota; kingdom Metazoa; phylum Arthropoda; class Insecta; order Lepidoptera; family Erebidae; genus Nudaria; species Nudaria mundana. Next base: position 1,644,557 of record OY748305.1, on the reverse strand, counting down.
CTTTGGGTACGAAACCCTAAAAAAGCACTTCATTCCGACGACCATTTCCTCAATATTGCAATCACTGAATTTCGAGTGTTTTTTTATTTCCCATTATATTATGACAACAACTTTTATTTATAATAACACATTTCATGAATATTATACAAGGAACAGGAAAATTAAATCTAAAAAATGAAAAAAAATATATTATTGTATTAAAAGCAATGGTAAGTAAAATATTTAAAAAAAAAAAACACTTTAAACTTATTTTAAATTTCTTAATAGCACTATTTTTCGCAGGATTAAAAAGACAACAAAACGTCGACAATAGTTTCGCCGTCGACAATTATCAAGACTGTCTCAGAGAGAACAGCAAAATTTGTGGTTAGAACATATTTGCTTATAAGTAAACGTGTGCAAATTTCATTATCGCGATGTAGGATTTTTTCACAATAACTAACGTGGGTAGAAACCTCAGATCTTGCTAACTAAGTACCCAAAAATAGGCATTCACCAATACAAGACTTCATCTTATTAATTTTCAACAAATTGTGTAGAAATGCCAAACGACACATACAAACCAACAACCAACTAATGTGTCTGTCTGTTTACAACCAGATTAAGTAAGGGAGACGTGTGAAAATCTATTTGTTCATTGAGTAAGGTGTCCGCATCTCTTCTAACTATTTCTAGCCTTTCCCAAACACTCAGCTTGAACCCTTTCTCACATAAACGTAAAACTTTAAAGGTGTTACTATTGTTCAAGGGGTGACCAGTGTCAAGGAGGTGCTTCGCGAAGAGGGACTTCTCAGGACAACCGTTGCGGAACGCCGCCGTATTGTTCCTTATATCTGATCTCAAAGGACCTGCTGTTTTGTTTTTTTTTTTTTTTAATATTTTACTTACCATTGCTTTGTCATGGATTTTCTCCGAGTAACGCCTGGTTCCATCCAATATTATTGTATTAAATTAATTATATTATTAGATTTTGTAATTATACTTTGGACTCCGTAATTTTTACGCGTTCAGCGTAGAAAGCGACACAACTCCTACGTTCGAAAGCCGAAGCGGTACTGTCGCCGCAGTACTGAAAGCGAGTTTTCTATACAATTAACGAGCTCGAAACTAAACATCGTAAGCGCCATTCACATTTTTATCAAAAAGTTAATAAAAATATTTAGTTTTTTGGAAATCTAAAACAGCCTTAAAAACTTAAAGGTCTATCTGATTGTGATTTTACAGGAATTTTTATTGTAAAACACGGTCGTAATGAGCATTTACATAAAATTTTAGAGGTAACTTCTGGATATTTTTCTATCGAGCAAATTTTTTAAAATCGTGTTTTGGAAACACTCATTTCCTCACACATACGCTCGGTAATACATGTTTAAAATTTCAAGGCGAAATATTATAAAGTTTTTATGTAAAAGCTATATGAAAACAGCGAATTCACTTACTAAGGGGCCTTAAATTATAAGCACTAATATGTACTTATTAAATAAATAAAAATAAAAAAACAGGGTACCATACTCAGAGTAAAACGTGAACCCTATTATTGAGACTTCGCTGTCCGTCCATCAGTCGCCAGGCTGTATCTCCTGATAATTAGAAAGTTGAAATTTTCACAGATATGTATTTCCCACATTTTTCTTTTTCTCACTAGTTCCATAGGATTTTCAAAATGGAATTGGATACTTCAGAAACATCCACCTCACCCCTGTACGCCAGTTTCAAGTCGCCGCCTGCCTGATGGAAAGCCAAGACGACGTCTAGCGTTTGGAGGGTACTTTCATATCACACAGTTGAAGTGGCCCTTGAATCCACATTTCGACAGTGACTTGTTAATATCTCAGGAGGGGACCCTATTGCAGGTTTCCAGACTCTTCGCTTATTGGAAAACCTTCGCTAAGTTTGTACGAATATTTTAAGATCAAAATTAGCCAAATCGGTTCGGCATTTCTCGAGTTTTATGGAGACAATCGAACGTCGATTCATTTTTATTATTATATTAAGAGAGAAGTTAAGAAGATAGTATTTAGATAGGTTTTAGTGCTATCTGAAAATAAAAAGTCAAAAAATGTTTGTCAAACAAGCAATAATAACATTTTATTCATACATTTATACATTCAAATCTTTACGTCGTATAAGTTAATATATTAATAATCTATAGTTTATAGCGCCAGCACGGAGTATTAGGAGTAGAGATTTTAGTACATATAATATAAATATTGGATGGAACCAGGCGTTACTCGGCGAAAATCCATGACAAAGCAATGGTAGGTAAAATATTAAAAAAAAAAACGTTTTAAACTTATTTTAAATTACTTAATAGCACTATTTTTCGCAGGATTAAAAAGACAACAAAACGTCGACAATTGTTTCGCCTCTAAACGAAGCATTATCAAGACTGTCTCAGAGAGAACAGCTGTTCTCTCTGATTTAAAATAAGTTTAAAACGTTTTTTTTTAAATATTTTACTTACATATAATATAACCTAGAAAAAGGCACCTAAATTGTATTGAATAAATTGAACAAAGTTAAATGAAATTTTAATGGAAGACTAAAAAAATTAATAATTTTTTTTATTTACAGTTTATGTACCCAGTGACACTCGGGAGATAATTAACTTTCATTTGAGACCCCATTCGTTAGGCCTGTCCATCAATCGATCCAGCCATTAGGCCTGTAGAGGGGATTAAAGAAACATACGCGCGAAACACATAACCCTCGCTGACGCAGTCGGGTAAAAACTACTTACATAGTAATTCAGGAAATACATGCTAACAAAAAACAGTTGTACACCGTTTCACTTTTATTTAATTTGACCGGTTTCGCTTTATACTTATATAATTTATGAATGCTATAAAGTGAAACCGGTCAAATTAAATAAAAGTGAAACGGTGTACAAGTGGTTTTTGTTAGCATGTATTACTATAAGTTTCACCAAGTGCCGACACCATCGAAACCATCAACTATATAATTCGGGAAAATTTTGGTATAAAAAATATCTAATTTAATTTGACTTAGAAGCAAATTGGTTATTGTGACATGATTGTAGCATCACGGAGCAGTCTGATATTTTAACTACTCTATTGCTATTCTATAACTATTCTACAAATGTTCTATCGCGAATGGTAACAATGTCGATGGTCCACTGAATTCTAGTAATATATTTATTTAGGCATTCTTCAATCTATGTCATTATATTAGCAGACTTCACCGAATTCGCCACTGAAATTCGCGTCATATGAAATTCAGAAGCTTCAAAATTCATTTGGGTTATAATAACACTTATGAAGGATAAAATTAAAAAGAGTAATTCTATATGTACATTTACTGCCAGCTTCGCAAAGCAACAGGTAGTAAGTGAGTAAGCATCTGGTAAGAAATCTAACGGCCATTCTTTACCAAATTGTCATTTAGATTTATGTATCTACTTATTACGTTACAACATTTCTTGTAACGTAACCTGTGTTGTATTTACATTATAATATAACCATTACATTATTATTTTACAATTGTTATAACATATATGTTAACAGATTATTAATCAAAATAATAGATCACTGGCAAGCCATTGAAAATATATTTTGCCTCGATCGTGCATGGGCGTAGCCAGGTACAGGTAGGGGGGGCAGGTTTTCAAATGTATGCTTTCAATTTAGTCTTGCCATCATCAGCCCGCGAGGAGCTCCTGGAGACCCTGAAGCGCTACTGAACCCATGGGGGCGCCCGTCCCTTGAGGTCAGAGGTAAACTCCGACCTAGGGCGTTCCACTGACCCAGATTCTCCAGCCGGATCAGCTGGAGGGGGTCTTGGGCTCTCTGTTTCCGACGAGCGCGGAGGAGCACATCCCTCCGGGCATGGCTCGGTCTTAGACGCCCAACGCGGATAGCAGCGGCGAAGACGACGTACCCGAAGTCAGAGAGTTAGTAGCAGTGGTACTTCGGCTCAGTCGCCGGAAAATCACCACCCCTAGACCCAGTACATTCCGGGCTGTGCATGGGTCGTGGCCCTCAATGAACTCAGGCCTCGACTGCTCGGCGGGCTCTTAAGCGCATGCCTCGAAATGGGCCAGTTTCCCAAGGTGTGGAGGACGGGGAAACTGGTCCTGATTCGAAAACCGGGGCTGCCAGCGGACTCATCGTCCGGCTACCGGCCGATCGTGTTGCTGGTGGTGTTGGTGGTGTCTCTTGACATCGCCACCGTCTTTAATACCTTACCCTGAAGCTGCGTTAGAGAGGCACTGATCTACCACGGATTGCCTCTCTACCTCCGTCGTATTGTCGAGGCATATTTATCCGAGAGGGCCATAACTTCCCCTAGCTGGCTCGGGCCAGCTCGGCAAGATTTGTAGTGCGTTGTGCACTCACCGATGCGGGATAAAACCCGACCCCAAGGATGCGAGGTAAAACCCCACCACGCAGGGGCCACACAGGTGGCCATGGTCCGCCGAGCGCTACTGAATCCTGGCTACGTCCTTGCGATCGTGTAAAATTTGACAGCAGCCTTGCTATTGCACAACAATTTCAATTCTATTTCGATACAGTAGAAATACAAGACTTGATCCCCAGAAGTATAACTCATAGGTTACCTATGGAGAGAATAGTATAGGAGGAAGAGAAGGAATGATAAGAGAGCGAAAATAAGATATTTTTGGATATTCTCGACATCATCTAGCCCAAAGTAAGCTATATGCTTTCGCTATGGAATCTAGATAAACATACTTATATATTTCTAAATACATACATATTATACATAGAAAACACCCAAACTTCGAAACAAACATTTCTGGATCACACATTTGATTCGACCGGGGAATCGAACCTGGGACCTCAGGGAAGGCAGTCACATACTCATAAAAAGGGAGTGTACTTCCGAAAGTCTGTTCCTAATACTCCGTACTAATTAACTCACAGCTAATAACATATTAGATGCCGCAAGTGCCTGTATTTGTAAGAAATAATATCGTAGGTTAATCTACTCTGACTAATCACCAACATGGCCACCGATCCCATTGTCATGTTGCGCGGCTTATGGACTTGTCGCCGGCTCGTGTGTGGGCCTGGAGGCGGGAGTGTTATTTTTGATTTTGATTAAATGACACAATTTAATTACAAAATTACTCGCAAGGAAATGTATACAATATCACAGTTTAACCGACTTCAAATAAGGAGGTTTTCAATTCGACTGTATTTTGTTTTTATTTTTTTTTATGATCGTGACCTCATTCATAACTTTTTACTCGTTGAACCGATTTTGAAAATTATTTTTTTAAATAAGTAGCTACCGTTTCCCGTGTGGTTTCAATTGAATTTGGTTCCATTCCGACAGTTACTTGGTCCGATTCTGGCCAGTTTTTTCTAACTAAAATTATTACAACCATATTTAAGCAGCTGCTGCGGGGCCTCAGCCCCACAGCACGCAACCAGATTCATTCACGACGCGGGATATAACCCAACCCCAACGACAAGGGATTTTCAAAGGCCAAAGTCCGCCGGGCGCCACTGGAAATACGTTCTGGGGTCACCAGAGACGCCCGCAGCAATGGACATGGGAGCGGCCGCGGAAAAAAAAGCCATATTTAAGCATGTTTTATATGTATATCCTTTGACATCATCCGTTACCAACAAGGCGCAAGACAAACAAATTTACACCGAATCTAAAGAGGACCATTGCTCTCCTATTTTGGTACGTTAAGTACATACACTGTGTTACGTAAGGGTTATATCAACCCGAAGACTGATCGACCAGAACCCGTTTCGATATGTGAAAAAAAAATCATACAGAAAAAAAAACATAATTACCGAATAAAACACTCTTATTTGAACAACACTAGCTAAAACCAGCTGATAAGGTCATCGACATCAAAGAGAAACTTTCTATCTCTCTCCTGGTTGGAACATTTTGTCTCTGTTTCGCACCAAGGTCGTGTATCGGCCGGTGCGCCACGCCGCCTCCCGCCCCTCCCACCATTGTCTATTAGTCAAGCACTAGTGCTGGGACACGTTTGTTTTGAATTGCAATAACATAACGCATATAACTTTTTTATGATGAACTTTTTTTATCTTGTTTCGCGGTCGAAACATATCAAAAGGCGTTCTGGGCGATCAGCTGATGGGGGTGTCTTCGGGTTGATATAACCCTTACGTAACAACACCCTGTAGTATATCATATCTGTGATCTATCTTATATATTTTATTTATACCAGTTCATTATACTCAGCTGGAGGTGCTGTAGGAACCATATCGACATTCCTTGTTGGGAACATACCGATAGGTGGCGCTACTGTACAATCTTGACCAGTCGGATATAAACCGACAGGTGGCGCTATACTGGCGTCTGGAAATGTGACAGTTTGTTGATACAAGCCAATAGATGGCGTTAAATTGTCATTTGACACACTTGGCGGGAAGAAGCCCGGAGGCGGCGCCATCTTGTCGGGAGAGAGTGTAGTTGCAAATGGCGGCCCTGGTTCTGAAGGTGATTCTACAGGATCGTCTTCGAACGGTTGTCCGAGAGAGAGCAGTTGCGTTTTGTAGTTATTTATCTTCATATCCTGGAAAAGAAAAGTACCTAATTAATGTATATGTCCGTCGATTTAATATTACTAATTTGGTCAGTAGCAGAAACTTAATATAAATAGTGTCTTTTTGCATTTTAAAGCAATGAGTTTGCTTAAACTATTCTTAAAATATTAAGAAAGAAATTATAAATAGATCACAAAAACTGATGTCATCGGCAGGACTCGAACCTACGGCCTTTCCCGATTTCCTTTCACCGATTTCAACGGGACGTTCACTGTCAGATAGCTGATGTAATAAGGTGTAATATGGGCCAATAGGGAAATAGTAACCGTAAATAGACAAGTTTCCAGCAACTCACCTGATCAGCGAGCAACTCCAACAAATCATCCTGATCCTTCCTAACCTTCTCCAACTCTTGACCCGCTGTCCTGTTTCCTTCCTGACTGACCTTCAATTCTTCCCTTAACCTACCTACCTCTCCCATTAACCCTTGCATATGCCCATCGCTAACCCTTAGCTCTTCTTTTAACCTCGCTATTTCTCCTGTTAACCCTTGTATTTTACTCTCGTATTCTTTAATTTTAGACTCTTCTGGGATGCCTAGGTTAGATAATGGTGGTCCTGGTAAACCTTTTGAAGCAGAGACTTGGGCTTTTAATAGTGTGTTTTCGTCTTTTAAGTGGGAATTTGAGGATATTGAGTCGTTGAGTGCTCCCTGGAATAATAGTAATATTATTGACACAAAAATCAACTTCAAATTACTAGAATGAGACCAAATAAATGTCGGACAGACAGACAGACCCATATCACGCCTATATCCCCGAAGGGGTACGCAGAGGTGCATTCACACCCACAATATGCCAGTAAGTGGTCCCACGTAATAGGGGGCTAGCCTATTGCCGTCACCGGCCACACATAATAGGTTATGTCCAAAATTACCAAATTAATTTAATAAAAAGTAGCAGCTTTTTTTGAAAAAAATTTAAACCCGTTGCCTTGCGATGAAATGTTGATGAAAGGTAACAAAATGTTACGTGCCAGCCGCTGTGGCACAGCCAATTAAAGTCCTGGGTGTCTCGGACTAGATGATCAGTCGGAATGGATCCAAATTGTAATTGGACGAAATGGAAATCAGTAGCTTTTAATTTAAAAAAAATTTCAAAATCGATTCATCTTGTCGAAAGATATGAGGTAGGTATCAAACACGGGCCACGCATAATATAGGGTTCCGTAGTCACCCATTATAAGCTCTATAACTCCAAATTCATAAATAACTAACAAATTCATCTGGTCCGTTATAATTTTTCTTCAAAGTTCATCATATGGACAACCATCATGAATTTTTTCAGATTCTTCGAGCTAGCTGTTTATATTTTAGAGGGGAGACACTGTTTTAAATGAAAAAAAATTAAGTTGAATATCTCCCAAACGGACCCCTAAATCAAAAAATTGTTTTAGGAACCTCCCAATGTTTTAAATACTAACATAAAAATAAATTATAATAAAAAATAATCCTCCTTTTATGGAAGTTGGTTGAAAAGAAACCTAAATGGAAATGGGAAGCACTCATCATTCACCGAGCCTTTTCCCAACTCAGTTGGGGTCGGCTGTCCAGTCTAACTGCGATTCGGCTGAACTTCGATATTTTCCGTGAAGCGACTGCCATCTGACCTCCACAACCCATGGGCGATATCGAAGTTCTGTAGTTCGCGAGGATTTTTGATTTAGGGCTCCAACTACCCCTAACGACTGCCATAGATGTTTGTATGACAACCGGGACCGATGGCTTAACGTGCTCTCCGAGACACGGAGGGGTCTCAGTGTCTTAAGAAATGGTCACCCATCCTAAGACCGGCCCGACTAGATGTTGCTTAACCTTTGCAATGTGTTAACATTGTCGGTTACCACTAGACCACGAGCCCCTCTCGGGAAACACTAATTTACAATTTTAAAAAAATCAAAAACTGTTCACCCAAGCACAAGTTCTGAGGTAAAACAAACATCAAAAAAAGAAATAGTCGTATTCAGAACCTCCTTTTTTAAGTCGGTTAAAAATCAAATTCGTTATTTACCTGTAAACTCATATTCTGTTGCAACAAGCCATCAACTTGCGTCATCAGTTCCTGCAGCCTGGAGTCCTGTTGTCGTATAAGGCTCTTGTACTGGTCCAGGGTCGTGCTCTCGGGGGACGTGTGTCCGGTGCTCTCGTCTGTACCGTTAGAGTTGGGTGTCGATAGACTTTGGATTAATACACCTGGATATGTAACAAATTAATTACTATATAGAAATGGGGAATGTCCCCCTTAGCTCTCGAGAACTGCTTATGCTACAATGATGGTTGACCCCTCTATGGATAGCCCTCGATCTGGAGGCAAGCCAAAAAATCGAAAATTTGACCTAGCCCTAGGGGGTCAAAAGTTGTAGGCCAAAACCTATGGCGTGGTGCGGCGCAAAGCACCCCGCAAGACACCGTACTAGTGTTCAACAAGTGAATGTGTCTTTCCTATACTAATATTATAAAGAGGAAAAAATTTGCTGTTTTTGTTTGCATTGATTGCGACTCCGTAACTACTGAACCAATTTTGATAATTCTTTCTTTAAAAGCTATTTTATAGCTACGTTATCCCCGAGTGACATAAACTACTTCTTTTCCCGGTGTGTTCCCGTGGGATTTGAGAACTAGATTAAACTAAATTGGCAGCCGAAGAATACATAAAACGAAGTCGGGTTGGTTACGAGATTAATGGCTCGAGAACGGCTGGACCGATTTCGCTAATTCTTTTTTGTTGTGAAAAGAAACATTAGAAAAATTAATGCGGTACGAAGTTCGCCGGGACAGCTAGTCAGGTAATAAAGAAATAAAACTAACTTTCCAAAACCTTGAACAGTCGACAGAACTCATAGTCTATGAGCACTTCGGCAGCCATCTTGGCTCTCAGCTGTGGATGTTTGGCCGCTTTGTTGTATAGCTCGTGTTTGGACACTTCGCTCACTTTGGACGTGAACATCTCCATGCCTATACGTTTGGTCAGCAGCTGACGGAGAGAGTCCTGGACATTGATTATAAGACAAATAAATATTGGACATCAAATTATATCGGACGTGCCTTGAAAATAACAGACCGTGCGAGCGAAGCGTCTACGATAGCTAGTGGCAACATTATATTTATTGTTAACTTTTTTTGATTAGGGGAAAAATGGGGCAAAAATGTGTTTTTTTTATTTCGGAGTCGCCAAAGTGATACCCGCTTGATAAGATGTAAAGCCGAGGCGACGTCAAGCGATTGGGGGCCACCTTCATAACACAACATGATTATATATACCATACAATCACCACACACACACACACACACACACACACACACATGCACATGCACGCTGCTAACCAAAATTAAAATAAACCAAAAAATATAATCTGCATAGCTATGAAAGAGCGTGCTCACCTGTCACAGGCATTCTTTGCCTAAAAGGTGATCACGGTCAATTACTCTTATAACCAGTTGATGAACAATAAATTATTATTATTAAGTGGCCCTCCGTTACTCTGTTACTTTCATGTTATGTTTCTAGTTCTTTTAAATTTATTTTGGTGTAAAGATTGAACATTTTCGTTCTCCCTTCTCGTATAATGTCAATTTGGCAGGCATTCATCGCTTATTATATCACGGTTTTTAACATTGACGTTATGAAATTATGTTAAACGACTCACGGTTTAGTAAGTCACGGTGAGCTCGAATTTTAACACAGAGTTGGTGCGGTGCCATTGTAATGTGCTTCAAATGTTAAGGGCGTCGGCAATTGAACTTACCTTAGAGTAATCAGGCACAGAATCATCATTAAAGTGTATACAGATAGCGAGCAGGAAGGCACTGAGCCCCTGGAGCAGGTACTCGTTGTCGTCATGCTCGTTGGCACACGTCTGGGCCACCAGCCACGACACGCCGCCCGGGGCCTGCAGGAAGGCGGCCACGGCCCCCGGGCAGTGGGACGTCCATTGGCATAGCAGCTGCAGGAGACCCACCTAGAATACGAAACTGTTTTGTCAATAATTGCACAAGGATGTTTAGTAAATAAATACTGTTAGAATCTGTTAAAACTATAATTATTTATTATCTGTTCCAGATTTTGACACTTCTCTAATACTTTTGTGTTGTCTATTGCTCAGTTGCGTAATGAGAAAGTTTTGTTTTAATTAAGAATAACTATTTTTGGACATTCTCACACAACATCATCTAGCTCAAACTAAGCTACAAGCGTGTGCTATGGGATCTAGACGAGTTATACACATATTCCAAATATGTACCCAAGAAAACTCCGAACCAAACATTTAATTAAACACAAATAATTAATTCGATCCGGGGACCGAACCCGAGACTCGAAAGTCGATTCATTACCGAACACGTCACCGAAGCAGTTAATTAATCACTAACCATCCAACCTCTGTGCAAAGTATTATAATAAAAGGTTATGGGCCCAGTACACTTTCACTGCATGCTGGGCATATAACTTTTGAATGCATACATAAGTAGATAAAATACACTCTGACACAGACTTCCTGCAACTACACCTGCAGATGGAGCACCTGTCGGTCATCAGACAAGACCCTGGCAAAAATTCCAAATTCTGTTTCAAAAGAATAGCACCAAAACGTAGGACGAGCAAATATGCCGCTGGGGTCTACTTTTTTTAATACATAAAGGGCGTAAGTAAAGGAGTCCCTCCCATTTTCTTGGGATCCCAAACCAACCACCATCTGCAAGTGGTGCACCTGCCGCTTGGGAGGAAGTTATGGCAGGCAAAAATCTGATCTCACTAATCTCATCTAGCTTCTGACAAAATGAGGGCATAGACTCTCTGCTTACTCCATCAGGAAGAAAACTGTGATTCTATAAAAGTATATACTGACCTTAGCTTTTAACTTAGTCGTTTGCTGCAATAACAACGTACACTGATGAAGCAACGACACCGGTGTACTCCCAATATTGGTCGCTAACAAAACCCTTAGTAACTGTTCCTTCTGTACTGGATTCTCTATCAGACCATGCATCAAGGCCACAGAAGAGAACCAGTTGGATAACACATCTGAGGAGAATAAACCACCGCATAGGAGTTGTCCGCTGGTCAATGTGGACATCTCCGTGGATGATGGGAGTAGAGTTTGGACTAGAGAGGCTTGAGATGATTCATTGTGGTATAGGTAGCATTGGAAGCAGTATAGTACTGCGCATCTGGAATTGAAATAGAAAAAAAAACTTGAATTCTTACTACTTATCTAATATTATATAAATGCAAAAGTATCTGTTAAGCTTTCACGCCTAAACTACTGTACCGATTTAAATGATATTTGGTACAGAAATTGTCTAGTCTGAAAAGGACATTAGGCTACTTTTTATCCTGGTAATATTTCCGTGGGTACGAGAAAACGGATGTATGGAGGCGGCCCCAAGATGTTAGAGGTCCAAAACAACCTCACATGCAACTGGTAAACTGACCAATTTTAATTTATCTTTCTTTTAAATAATCTGATCCAATTTCATTTTAGTGAGTACTTATGTGTTAATCTAAAACTTACCTTAAAGAAAACGGTTGTTTCTCATTGACCATAGACATTAAGAGCACAACTATACATGCTCGAGGCGGATTCGAAGGAGCCATCACATTGCCCAGAAACTCTTGATTCGTCACCTCCCCTCTCACACATTCCCCAACTGTATTTATTGTCTCTGTCAATATATCAGCCGGAACTCCACTAGACATTAATATATTACATAAAGCATCTAATAAACCAGCCTTCTTCATAAGCTTTTGACAATTAGAAATTATCTGTACCGAGTTACTTGGAGAAACTAAAGTTCTAACTATTAATAACATACAATGGACGTTGGACACCTTCTGCGGGGACCAACCTTCGTCTTCAGCGCCCTCTGGCGGCGTATTAAACATAGGCAACATCTTTTGTATATAGCTGCCTTCTTTGAAAAAGTTAATATTACTACTATTATTTTTTAACAAATTCAACATAAGTAGTAAACAGTCTTCAACGATAATTCCACCATCTGAATATCCTTCTGAGGATACTATTTCAAATAATCTGTCAAAAGCATTTTCGAACGCAACAATTTTCTGTATATTTGCATTTCCTTTGGTTAATTTAATTAGAAGAAGAAGGGTTTCATTACGTATGACTTCTCTGGAATCTCCAAGAAGATCCATCATTTTGGAAACTCCCATTGGCTTTACAAGTATAATCTCCTGTATATCTTTGGGTCTATTTGTGAGTAAGGAGGTTAGAAGTTGTACAGCCGACAATCTGACACGGAAGTCATATTCATCAAGGAGGTCGAGAATCAGTTGTATATTGTGATGGTCTTTGATGAACATTTCCGTGAACTGCTCCCCAATGTTCATAGGGACTCGAGGATTGGCTTCTTCCTCCTCGAACTGTGTTGGTGACATTACGTTATTGATTGTGTCTAAAGCGTAGTTTATTGTCTCGTTGTCTGCTCTATCTAGTTCTAGGACCTAAAAAAATATATCTATTAAGAAATTATAGTTTCTGCATTGTTTCAGTCAATAACTCTTGATTGAAATAGCAATATGAAAGTAGTAATCTAAAATCGAATTATCAAGGGTATAGAAAACCATAGTCTATACTAGTTCAAGCCTCAAATTAATGGCGCCCAGGAATTTTCCTTTCGAGGGTGTACCCGGGTCGTACGGAAACGGCAAGGAGTGTACAGCGGCGATAAAAAAAGGGCTGAAATTACGTAAACTTAGTTATTGATTGCTTCGGTGGCATGGGATAGCTTCCCGGGTTCGATCGTCGCGACAGAAAAGTATTTTAATATATATACGGTTTTAATATATATATAGTTCCGGATTTGGCCATCCAAGCCAACTTGAAAAATTCACCCTGTATATTATCTATCTATATATATAAATTTTTGAGAAACTGACCTGTTTCAAAGTATCCAAGCACAAGGCCCCTACCTCCACCCTGTAGGTTCGCGACATCGCCTTGAGAGCGCGACATGCATCTCTCCGATCCTCTAGTAACGTGGAGTTGTTCACGCGGTCTACCAGACGTTCCACCTAAAATTGGGAAGAAATTGGTACTTTCATATAATAGTCGAGGAACTCTTGGGCCCAAGTTCATTTAGCTTTTTGGAGTACCGTACCGAAAGAGTAAGAGGAAACCCATTTACTGAGACACCGCTGGCCATTTGTCTGTCTAATGAAAAATATTTAAGGGGGCCGTTTTGCCGTTTTGGTAGGGAACCCTTTGTGTGCGAGTCTGACTTGTACTTGGCCAGGTTTTTAGGCATCAAAACACTGTTGGTTGTGATAACATAAGTCGTCGTATGATTGTCTCTATATTAGACCAACTCTTTATACCTATCTCAGACATCATTAACTTCTCTATCACAACTGGTCAATTTCCCGCCCTCTGGCGTAGAGCCTTTGTTTGTCCTGTACCTAAGATACCTCATCCTTCCCAACCCAACCACTATCGTCCCATTTCTATCCTTCCTTTTCTGTCTGTTTTGGAGGCATGCGTGCATAGCCAAGTTTCAAAACTTATACGACAAAATGACATACTTAACCATTTACAATCTGGGTTTAGGCCTGGGCACAGTACTACTTCTGCCCTACTGAAGGTTACAGGTGATATCAGGAGTGGGATCGAAAACTCGAAAGTTACGGTGCTGGTCCTAGTTGATTTCTCCAATGCATTCAATTGCGTGAACCAGGACATCCTATTAGCTATGCTAGCCCATCTTAAGATCTCACCCCATGACCTGGAATGGTTCTCTTCTTATCTTCGGGGTCGCCAGCAGTCGGTGCGTATCGATGACGTCTCGTCTAATTGGTGCAACCTCGATGCTGGGGTCCCCCAAGGCGGTATTCTCTCACCTCTTCTTTTTTCTATATTTATTAACTTCTTAACCACTGAGCTTCAGTGTGCGTATCATCTGTATGCTGACGACCTGCAGTTGTACAGTCAAGCCGGTGTGGATGGTCTGGCGGAGGCCATTGACAATATTAATGTGAACTTGGCCGCATTGGGCAGGTGGTGTGAGAGGTTCGGGCCGACGGTAAACCCTGACAAGTGCCAGAGTATTATTATAGGGTATGGCGGGCATGCTGAGTAGGCTGAAGGATGTTACCATTCCGCCGATAATCTTCAATGCTAAACCGATATCCCTAAAGGCTTGGGCAAACCAAAAGCAGTTGCAGTGCGGCAGCAGTGCGTCTAGGTTAGTAAATAAAGTAGTTATATGAGGGATGACACACTGAACAAACGCGGGCCCGCTTTGTTCAGTGTGTCATCCCTCATATAACTACATTATTTACTAACATAGACGCACTGCTGCCGCACTGCTACCGCACTGCAACTGCTTTTGGTTTGCCCAAGCCTTTACTTCTTGCGTCAAAAACTTAGGTTTGCATATTGACACCACACTCAATGGCAAGCTCAGGTTGCCAGAGTGTGTCAGAGGGTAACGGGCAGCTTACGGGCGCTTTATCGCTTGAAGAACTTCCTTCCAGCCACAACAAAGGCAGCGCTTATGCGTTCGTTGATCTTTCCTGTCATAGACTATGGTGATGTGTGCTATTTCGACCTGAATGCAGATCTACTCAATAAACTCGACCGTCTTCTCAATAGTCGCATTCGATTCGTCTACAATCTTAATCTTCGTAAGTATGATCATTTTTCGGAATTCCGCTCTGAGTTGGGGTGGCTATCCATATGCAAGCGTCGTAGCTTGCGTGGTGTGACTATGCTGTACTACTTCCTAAATTCTCCCTATGTCCCATCATATCTTACTCAATACTTTGAATTACTTGGCTCCAATCATAACAAAAACTTGCATTCTTCAAACAATCTACTTTTACATTGTCCTTCTCACACTTCTAGCCTTATTCACTCTTCATTCTACGTACAGTCTATTCTTCTCTGGAATCTGCTTCTGTTGGAAATTAGGATGTCAACGAGCCGCTTCGTTTTCAGGAAGAAGGTATATGAACTATATCGCGACTCATAAACAGAGTCCTATCCTATACTTAATGCAGTCATAGCTCATAGTTGTGTTTTATTAGTTTATGTATTGTATATAGACATAATGTGCAGATATTCCTTAGACACTTTATTTAATTAATAATACATAGTATATTATGTAGGTTTATGGGCGTAATATATGTATATGTCTATGTATGTGTATGTATGTATATTTGTGTATATATATATATGTTTGTTAGTATTAGCTATGTATGTAGTTATTAGTATTTAAGTTTATCCTGTTTCTCTAATGTCATCATAACTTTTATAACCTCTTAGCACCTACTACTAGTTCTCTCTGCATCACCCTAAGGTTGACTGTTAGACAATGTCTATGGCATTAAGTCCGCCTATGTACTGTTACTGTGCATGAAGTGTAAATAAATAAAATAAATAAATAAAAACACTTCTTCTTAAATATTACTCCTAGTTTCAACTGAGGATTTATTACTCAGGAGATTTGGGAAGTAACGGACTACTCTGAGAAGAGCATCTATGAGAATAGTTACTAGAATAATGAATTAACCTTTATAGGCAGTATAGCAGTGACTATGGCTTACATAATTTCCATACTTACAAACCATTACACACTGTGTCAGCCAATTGTAATACAAAAGAATATTAAAAGCAATTACAGCCTATACTAAAAATATGTTAAATGTTAAAAACTTTTAAGTACAAGGTTTTAATTTTCTATAAACAAGTGCCCAGATTTCGGAACTTCTACGGTAAAAGAACCTCGGAGTACATACTGCCCAAATTGATAAATAAGCTACCACCCGAAATAAAAAGTAATATAACTGCACGTAATCTTAAGGCTGTCATTAAAAAATATTATAGCTAGCGACTTAGATTGGAACAACCTGTATAGTCGGGGCGCGGGCGTGGCTTATGGCTGGTGTTTTTTGCCTTTTGGCCGGGCTGGGTGCATCGCACGCGTTTGCTTGGTTTTATCGTTATTAGATTTTTACTAGTACCTACATAATATATAGGTACTTTTAACTAATGACGGGTACTTTTAAACTGTTTAGTTGTAAATTCAACACTCACTGTTACTCAATGTTAATTTGTATGTAGTAAGTATTTAAGTATGAACTACCTTCGTGAAGAAGTTAACGAGAAGAGAACGGTTTATCCTACACAAACCTATGTATGTTTACAGGATAAATTTATTGGCTGTAAAATGTATAAATGTAATAATAATAATAATAAAAAAAAAAAAAAAAAAGTAAAACACGGAATAGATAGAAACTATATGTGTGTGTATATAATATAATATCTGATCTTTCATTTTGTATTATTCTATTGCTCATTTCATCAAGGCACTAATATTCAATTAATAATACATTATACTATACTGTACTGTATCCAATGAAATCTGACACAGTGCTATGTAACCTAGTAACATGCAAAATACTACTGAGCCACTAAGTAACATTACTTAGAACGCAAGAAAACGATAAAATTTGTATTGGGTATAATAATAAGCTCTTAAGTTGAAATAATACGGTTAAGCCCGACATTGATCTTCAGACCGTACGATCTTGGCCCGCCTACGTCTTTATTATATACAAGAAATAGCAGCATTCCCTATCCCACTATAAATAGGTCAACATGTTCTAAATTAAAAGTAAATACTGATACACTCACGGTCTCTGCTCCCGTAGGCTGGTGGCCAGGTTCCGGTGCTCCAAGCACAGTTTTCAAGCCACTTTTTAGAAAATCCATTTTGCACCAGTTTATTATTTCTTGATATAGCCCAAATTTGTGTGTTTCTTATGAATACATTTCAGAAAATACTAAAACTCAAAACTGTAAAATCCAGCTCAACCCAACTGTACACAGACACGACACGTCAAACTGTCAAAATTGAAAACAAAGTTGACGTTCAGTGGTTGCGTTTTGTTTATAATGGCAAAGAAACTAATGATTTAAAAAATAAGTTTTTAAAATAATTTTCGTTAAAGAAACGATAAATAAAATAACAAAACCAGTTATATATATGTACCCGCAGAAATAGAAAAATAAAAGTTAAAATAAATCGTTTTTTTTAAACCCTGTATTAAATGGTGATAAAGTTGTCTTCTCTACCAATGTATTAATTCAATTCGAAGGATCTTCCTGCTTCGTATATTTGTTTACTTTCAAATTCTAAAATTCTCATAATTTGAGCAGTGGAGTTTAGGAAAAATGTCGACAGACCTCAATGCCAGCTTCAACGAACAATATATGAACATAAATGCCAAGATAAAAAAGTATGTTATTCAATATCGATATAAAATTATTATTATAGTACCAACTAAAACGACTTGTCATTTTTGCTTAGGAGATTTTTGAGGAAACCAAATTTGTTAGAAGCGACGAACGAGTTCATAGCTCTGGCGATACAATGTGAGCATTCTGACCAGCCAGCATTCGCAGGACACGCTTATGTTGGCGCTGCGAAGTGTGAAGCATCTGTTGGAAACTTCCTCGGTGAGGCAGAACATTACTTGGCAGCTGCGAGACAGTTTATGAAGACTGAGAAGAAGATGAACTTTCTTAAATTCTACAACGCTGATAGGGAGAACTTGGAAGTAAGTACAATCAATCATTTATTTATTGCTGAACACAGGTTAACAATTACAATTTTATCCAAGATGGTACTGGGATTCACATCCACTGTGCTCTGCTTAAACTGTTTTAACTTTGTTTAATCTGAACGATTTCAAACTTCACACCACACTTTTAACAACAACTCAACCCTTTTGAGACAAGCCGTTTTTGTTTATCCTTAAAAGTTGCTCACACTTATTTCCAGGCAGCTACAGGATGTTTCATACAAGCCCTTCACAAATACCCAGAGAAGTCACTATTAAGTACATCCATATTGATGGAGCTGGCCAATGATCTTGTGGAGTTAAACCACAAGAAGGAAGCATCAGCATACTATGAACAGGCTTTGGAAATGGTTCATGAGCCGACCATGAAAATTATGTGCTTGAGGAGTCTGCTGAATTTGAAGATTGACTGTGGTTAGTATATTATCCATACTTTTGACTGCCTCACTGGTGTAGTTGGTTGAATGAAAGATCTATGTGAGCATCTGAGGTACGGGGTTCAATCTCTGGGTCAAATGAAATATTTGTATGATCTTTAAATATTTTATAAACTTATTTTACACTTCATTTACATACGCAATGAGTTTATGATATAAATACCTATTTATTCATGACGTTTCGACTCTGTTACAGTAGTCTTGGTGACAAGTAGACTGGAGAAAAAGATTGTTTATATTTGTTTTTTTATGAGTTTGGGCGTACACTGTAGATTCTGTAGAAGCTAAACAAACACGGATTTAACCTGAACAATAGCTTGAAGATATGTTAAACAGTATAGTAAAATACTTGTTTAATAAATATGTAAAGTGTAACAACAACCTTTGATAATGCTATAAAGCGAAACTGATCTGGTTAAATCCTTGTTTATAAGTTTCACCAAGTGTCCACAATCGAAACCATCAACTATATATTCTGTAGAAGCTCTCTTTAGTTAAGGACTAGACTGCATTGTGTTCAATTGTCTTAACATAATTATTAGTAATTTTTAGTGAACAATTTGAATCAAAAGTCCCTGGTTTTGACTTTTAAAATTGCCAATTAATATGTTTCAGATAAACATGAAGAAGCACTGGAAATTGCTAACCAAATATGTGACATTACAAATGTGCCTACTGATATCATTGCAGAGTAAGTTAGCTAATCTAATTGTCTATCAATCTATCCTATATATGTACACAATCACAAAGGAAAGAAAATATTTAATTTTGATTGTTTGATTCAAGAAGCGTAAGTACTGAACCCATTTCAAAATTCTGTCACTTACATTGTACCTACATTATGCCTGAGTGCTATAGGCTAGTTTTTATTTCGGTAACGTGTTCCCGCGGGAAATGGGGACTAGAAAACTATCCCGCGGGCGGAACCTCAAGAATGCTCAAGGAACTCTCGTCAATAACCCAATAAAATAATTTGTAATACATTTAAAAAAAAAGTTATTTGTACACCATTCCACAAATATGTTATTTTCTATAAACCCTGACTGGTTAATTATTCTAGATTATTATAATAGTTAGAGTTGATTTGATACTATTATAATAATCTAGAATAATTAATAGAAGATAAAAATTTCCCATTTTTTGGGGTAAATTTATAATACGGCCTCCTCAACTTTCTTTAGATACACCCACATTTTTATAATTTTAAAATGTATAGTGGGTACTCAGTTCAATGTCATAATATTAGCGAAATGTGTTCTAAAAGTAAAAATAAATAATAGTAGTAGAAAATGTGATACAAAAAGTGAATTATGTGTGTAGATGAGTGAACACCTCTGATGATGCCGAGGAGAAACCGGTCAATGTTTATAGAAAATAAAATATTTGTGGAATGGTGTACAGTGTTTTTTTTTTTCAAAAATGTAATACTTTAAGTTCCACCAAGTGACGACAATCGAAAGCATAAAAAAATATTTGTGCATTATGGACATTCGTAACGTTTGTCTACCCCTCTTGGACTTAGTGTACTTGCATATTCTAAATGACTAGGTACTTCGGTGGCGTGGTGCATCGGCTTTGGACTCCTGTGTCTCGGGTTCGATTCCCGGGTTGAATCAAATATTTGTGTGATCCACAAATGTTAGTCCGGAGTTTGGATTTTCTTCTATGTCCGTAAATTATGTATGTATTTAAAAATATACTCTAAGTATGTTTATCAGTTGTCTAGACCCCATAGCACAAGCTTATAGCCTCGTTTGGGCTAGATGATGTTGTGTGAGAATGTCCAACAATATTAATGTACATACCTTTCTATACTATTATTTATATATTATTATTATAAATTATTTTTCAGAGTTCAAGTAAGCAGGATACTTTTGACTCTCCTTGAAAAGCCAGCGGAGGATCGCAGACCAGCTTCTTTGAAACAATTACTTATTGATATTATGAATGATAATGACAGTGATGGTAAGACTGATAGCATAACATAACCAGTTTTTCTGCAGACATCCTTGTCATCATAGCTCCTGAACGGATGGACCAATTTTCATATGCATTTTTGTTTGAAAACAGATATAATTGAGATGGCACAGTTAAAGCACGCACTGGTCAGATTTAAATGAAAATGGGAACACAGATCAATTCTCGTTGGAACTAGGCACTAAGTCCACACCACTTGGCTGTTTCAACTAATTTAAATTGATTACTTGTTTTTTTTTTTCAGCAATACCATTAAACACAGTCATCAGACTCAAGTTGCAGTCAATAATCATCTGTCACACAACGGGTGACATACATTCTCTCACAAGTGTAGCTGCTGAGACCAAGCAGTACCTGACATTACTCCAAGATGATATGTTGCATAAGCTAATAGTAGAACAAAAGTGCTTAAGAAATTAGCTTCAAATGCTTTCAGTGTTGGCTATTCTATGTAAATACTAGCAGTACGCCGCGTCACGTGAAATATTATAATAGCCTAAAACCTTCCTAGAGAACCACTCGATCCATTAATGAAAACAGCATCGGTGCCGTAGATTTTGAACTTATCGCCAACAGACGCGTCGGAGGACATTGTTTTATAATATGTAATGATAGTGCTACCTATAAAAAAAAACAACAGAAATATCAGAATTTAAGATGACTACACACACTTGCTCCAGGGGCATAGAGTGTAAAAGTGTGGATGACGCTCAAATATGATGTCTGGACTGTAGGCGGACGGGCAATTTTATAGTAATACTAGCAGACTTGTTTTACGGCAAGCCAACTCTTATCACTTAGGGGTATGAAAAATAGATAGTAGCCTATTCTCAGACCTACTGAATATGCATATAAAATTTCATGAAAAATCGGTTACCATCGGTATCGTTACCATACTCCTCCAAAACGGTTTGACCGATTTTTCACTGTTTGATCACTATAATTTTATATTGTATAAGAAAATGGGCAGTACCGTCATACGCCCTAGATTGCCCCTGCTTGCAGTAGGTGTGTGGGATCTAAGATATCCCGGGGATTCTTCCGAGTGGGGCCTGGGGCGCCAGACCATAGACGTAGGGGCAGCCGCGTCTTTGGCCTCTTTTGATGTTGGACCTTGTTAATCAAACGTTTGATGTACTTATACATGCATCTGTCAACTGTTCTCAGCCCTAAGAAGTACCTACTGAAAGATTTCTTAAAAAGGATTTGTAAATAGTAACATTGTAAATACACGCTGATTTTATTACCCTCAGCACTACGCAAGGGTTCGCTTTCGGAATAATTTTTGAACCAACTGGCAGCATTACTTTGAAAAACAAACACATTTTTTTTAGAAATCTTAAAAAAATATTTGGTTTCTAGACATCAAATGAGAACCCGTTGTAGGGGACTCACTCTCTTAAATACTTAAGTTTTACAACGATAGTTACGGTACAGTTCGTTTTCATTCAACAATGCACTGGCACAAAGCAACCGTGCGCCGCCGTCGGCCCCCACCTCAGCGTACCCCTCCGAATCCTCCTAGCGGCGCGACGCGCCGACACTGCGGGCTGCGGCTCGCCTGTCCAGTAAACCTCGTGACAGCGCCGGTGTCTGTTGCGTAATCGTGTGTGTCAGTGAGTAAAATGAGTCGTCAGTACGAATTTTCGAACGTGGAGTATCTAGCAATGGTACAATTGTATGCCATTGCTAAACACAACCTACAAGAGGCTAGGCGATTGTACTCCCAGCCGGAGCACTTAAATGCGTTACGGCTACGAGGAGTCAGTGATCCTCAAGTGCCGACACGCGGGACCATCTTGGCTGCAACCCAGCGCTTACTCGACCACGGACAGTTCCGGACACCGTTACATGCACAAGTCCGAGGACGTTTAAATGATTATTACCAAATGGAAGACGGAATCATCTAGTACTTCAAACAGGACCTCGGCGGAGTACAAGAATGGCAGCAGGAGTCTTCAATGTGAGCCAAACCTTTGTTTGGAAAACATTAAACTCCCATGGATTACATCCTTATCATTTTCGGCGGGCTCACGCACTGTATGAGAATGATGGATCAGCAAGGGTCACCATGTGTCAGTGGTTGTTGCAAAATACAAACATGAACGTACTTCGGACTGACGAATCATTGTTTACGCGAGTGGGTTTGTACAACGTGCATAATGAACATTACTGGGCGCTGGTTAATCCCCACTTAATAAGGGAAGACCGACACCAGGTTCGGTTTAGTGTAAATGTTTGGGCCGGTATCGTTAACGACCAATTATTAGGGCCCGTTTTTATTGATCACTGGTAGTTCATACCTAGAAATGCTACGTAACGTAGTTTCTGAATTATTAGAGAACGTGCCTCTAACGTATTTACGAGGTTTGTACTACCAGCACGATGGCTGCCCGGCTCATTACGCGCGTGTAGTACGCGACTACTTTTACAGTGAATTTGGTGAACGGTGGTCCTGTAGCTTGGCCGCCTAGGAGCCCGGACTTGACACCCATGGACTTTTATTTGTGGTCCGAAATTAAAAGACTCGTTTATACCAGAGAGTATCAAACCCGCGAAGACCTACGCAGTGCGATAGTGGACGCTTTTGATATTGTGAAAAGTGATAGAGACACATTGAACAAGTTGAAAGACAATCAATTAAAACGTGCACGTTTGTGTATCGAAAGGTATGGACTCCATATCGAGCAGTTACTTCGGTACAGAGAACTGTAAATTTGTGTTAATAAACTGTAAATAGGTATGTAAGTTTGATTTTATTTGTAAATAGCTCCAATTTTTTAAATACGCCTGAAATACCTCCTCACATTCAGTTGTAGTTCAGTGTATTTTTATTATTATTATTACATAGTTCAAAAGTCATTAAGTCACTATCGTTAATAATAAAGTAGGTATTTATTTATTTTATTTATTTATTTACACTTTATTGTACGCCATTACATTATTAATATATCTACATACACAGAGCATAGGTACATATATGAGCAGTACAATGGACGGCCTTATCGCATAAAGCAATTTCTACCAGGCAACCTTTGGATAGAATTTGAAGGACGAAAAGGTAGTAGTAGGCGTAGGTCAATAAACTTATAAATACATACATATATGGGAACATAATTACAAAAACCCATATATATATATAATTATAGACACATAAATAATACATATCATACATAAATACACATACCATACATACATACAAAAAAAATACAAAAAAATACATACATATATAAAAGAGTAATGCAAGTACATAATAATGTTGCAGTTTATAAAAGTTCCAACGCTAAGTAGTGGTCCCTAACCAAAGATTTAAATTTTTGTGATGTCGCGGCTCGTCTTATATCTACAGGTAATTTATTCCACAAGCGAATAGCTGCAACAGTAAAGGAGTTATCGGAAGAAGCTTGTGGAGTGCTGAGGCATTCTCAACCGTAGGTTTTCCGATGATCTCAAGCACCTATCATGCGTGTCATGTAGGAACTCAAACCGAGCCTTTAAGTAGGAAGGGGTGAAAGGGTTGAACAATATATTGTATAGAAGGGAGAGAACATGAGTATTTCGGCGAGATCGAATAGGCAACCACTTGAGCTGAGATCGAAACTGAAACGTGATCATATTTGCGCAAACCAAATATAAATCTTATGCAAACATTCTGAAGGCGCTCAAGTTTATCTAGTTGGTTTTCGGCAAGATCGAGATAGCTGGAATCTGCATAATCAAGGATAGGGAGAAGGGACTTTGCGAGGGCAATCTTTGTAGCAATAGGAAGAAGATTTTGTAATTTCCTAAGTGACCCTGAGGAAGCAAACAGTTTCCTGCTCACCTCCTGCAACTGTGGACCCCAGGACAGGCTAGGATCGATAACTACTCCCAAGTTCTTGACCTTATTACTCAGTGGTATAGTGGCGCCGTCAAAAACCACAGGCGGGATCAGCGTCGTGTCCAGTTTTGCAATAGCTCGACTGCTACCAATTATAATAGCCTGTGTCTTTGACGGGTTTACCATCAGGCCGTAAGATTTAGTCCAGGAAACTATCCGTGACAGATCCCCATTAATTGTATCCACTGCCACCGATAAGTCCTCCAAGGGAGCCTGCGTATATATCTGAAGATCGTCTGCATAAAGGTGGTAGGAAGATCGAAGTTGATTAGAGATAGTTTATGAAAACCGCGAAGAGTAAAGGAGAGAGAACGCCGCCCTGGGGCACACCGACGGTAGTACTACACCAGTTGGACAGTGTCTTCAATGCGTACCCGCTGCCGGCGGCCATACAGGTAACTACGAAACCAATCTATAGTAAAAAGTATAGATTGGTTTCGTAGTTCCAAAGTAGCACATCAAAATCCACCGTGTTAAACGCGTTATTGAAGTCTAGGAGACAAAGGATGGTTAACTTACCACTCTCCATTCCAGATCTAATATCATCCGTAATGTTTACCAGGGCAGTGACCGTACTATGACCAGAGCGAAAACCGGATTGGAGGGGATTTAGGAGATTGTTTTTGCGGATGAATGCACATAGCTGGAGATTGACGAGCCGTTCGAGGACTTTGGAAAGAAAAGGAAGTATGGATATGGGACGGTAATCGGTTAATAAACAAGCGTTGGATTTTTTTGGAAGAGGGGTAATAATTGCATCCTTCCAAGACGATGGTACCTCCATTTGAGAGTGAGGAGTTAAGTATAAAGGAAATTATTGATAGGATCTCATCGAGGATGGGAAGGATCATATTCCGGCTAATACAGTCACTGCCGACTGCTTTGGATGTGATGGCCATAATGCTTTTCCTAACATCACAAGCTGTAAATAGTTCAAAGACCAATTGAGAATGGTTAGGAGTTGGGAGTGATGAAAGATACGTTAAGGTCTGCGCCTTGACCGATCCATCAAAATGGGATAAGACAGAGAAGTGCTGGTTAAGATCATTGACATTCATATCCTTGGGAATGGCTACATGGCGCGATTTCCCAACTCCAAAATTTCTAAGAAACTTCCACACCTTTGATGAATCACCATTTTGAACAGTGCTATGGATATATCGGCGTTGTGCATTCCTACATTCCTACACACCTTACTGCAGAGATTTCTGGCAGCAATATATTTTTGCAAGTTGGTATCGCTGGGTTTAATTTTATATCTATACTTTGCCGCGGCTCGGTGAAGACGGGCCTGAGGTACAGAGTAGATTGGAAGAATGGCAATGTAAACTGGAGAGTGTAGGCTTGAAAATCAGTAGAACCAAAACAGTACATGTTCTCTGATTTCGGCGGTCTCTCCAGTCCTACACCCATGGTGTTAGACGGCACACCAATACCAGTTTGCTCCAGTTTCCGGTACCTCGGCTCTCTTATCCAGGAGGATGGGGAAATCGATCGTACAGTGAAGCACAGAATTGACGCAGGTTGGATGAAATGGCGGCAGGTCAAAGCCACTATATGCGACCCCCAATTTCCTCCGAAACTTAAGGGGAAAATTTACAAGACTGTCGTCAGACCTGCCGTCCTGTATGGACTTTCATGTTTGGCCGTAAAAGCGACGGATGAAAGACAATTGCATGCAGCGGAAATGCGAATGTTAAGATGGATGTGTGGTGTGACAAGAATGGATAGGGTAAGGAACGAGTATATTAGAGGAAGTTTGAAAGTTGCACCAGTGAATGAAAAATTGAGAAGCGAGCGGCTGTCATGGTATGGACATGTTATGAGAAGAGAGGAAAGCAATGTCGTTAGAAAGGTGCAAAGTATGACTGTACAGGCTTTAATAAGTAGAGGTAGGCCAAAGAAAAGATGGATGGAATGTGTGAAAGAGGATATGACAAGGAGAGGAGTGAATGAAGAGATGACTTCTGACAGAGGTGTGTGGAGGAGAAAGACTTGTTGCGCCGACCCCAAATAATTGGGATAAGGGCAGGTAGATGATGACTTTGCCGCGGCTTTCCTGGAAATCACAGCTTTAATATCGTCTGTAAGCCATGGTGACGGTGGATGCTTCATTTTGACAGCTCGAACAGGCGCATGTTTATCAAACAGTTGGATCAATTTCGAAGTGAAAATGCTAACCTGTTCGTCGACAGACTCTGAAGTCACCAATAAGGTCCAGTCGATACTGCTAGCGTCGTCGCGCAGTTTATCTGGGTTAATACCACAAAAGTTCCTCTGCATGACAACTCTAGGCTTGGCTTTGGGCGGACGTATCTTATATGAAAGAAATAGTAGATCGTGATATGAAAACTCATCCGCTGGGTATTGGCCGTGCTTAACAACGCGATCTAAGTGCGAGACGATAATGAGATCAAGAAGTGAGGGCCTACGACCTGGAGAATGATGAGTGGCATTAGATGGAAGAATAAACAAGTTACTAGAATTAATTAAGGATTCAAGTTCCAGGGAACGATCATCACATTTAAGTAGGCATGTGTTGAAATCCCCCATGGTTATACTGTGACTGTAAGAAGGAAGCAGATCCAATAAAAGTGTTTCGAAGGAGGAAAAATAACTAATACCGGAGGAGGGACAGTAATAGACGCCGAGAAGGACTTTGGAGTGATAAATAAATAAATATGTTAGGACAATTTACACAACGCCATCTAGTCTCAAACTAAGCAGAGCTTGTGATATGAGTACTAGATAAACTGATATAAATACTTATATACATTTTTTTTTGTAAATACATACATATTATATATAGGAAACACCCAGACTTCGGCACAAACGTATCTATCTTCACACAAAGTTTGTCCCGACCGGGGATCGAACCCGAGACTCCGGCGTCGAAAGCAGATGCACTACCGACTACGCCACCGAAGCAGTCATCATCATCATGATTGAGTTCAACTTCCAGAAACAAATGTTCACCGGCGTTTGATGGAGGCGGTTGTTGTGACATGCTCAAAACAGTATACGGTATGTAGGATCTAAGGTATATAGCCACGCCTCCACCGCGACTGGTTCGATCGTTTCTTAGAAGTTGAAACCCAGGAAGGATACACTTGACGGTAGGTACTTCTGGTTTCAGCCATGACTCGGAAACAAGGATAGCATGAATATTCTTACAGTCAAAAGCGGTCAGCATCTCTGAAAACTGAGCCGAAATACTTTGGGCGTTGATATGAACGACATTAAAATGCTTAGGAACATCAGAAAACTGAGACTTGAGACTATCAGCCAGGGAGGGTATACTCACATAGCTTTCATCTGAGCTACTTGCTGTATGGAAACTTTCATCATCACTATTGTTGTCGATATTGTACATAAAATTGTGTTTTATGTACAATATCGACTACTAGAAAAAAAAAAAAATTAAATAAAAAATAAAATAATAATAAATAAATAAAAATAAAAATGCTAATAAATAAAAAATACAATAAATAATCTAACGAACGATAAAATATAAGTACTTATGATAAATAAAAAAATTATAAATAAAGTTTCAACTAATTAGATAAGTGGGTCTTCTATAAAAAAGAAGAATGGGAGTATATAATTTAACATTGCCAACCTGCCAGTTGCGCTAGTAAAGTAAAATATTAATTATTCTATAGTTATAGGCGGTTAATCAACAACAGCAGTCCGGGTTTACATAATTATAATAAGTTTTACTGGTTCAAGATATAGAAAGAGACAGAGAGTAAACGAAAGGAAGGTACAGTGCGATTATCTGTGGCAACATTTGTAAGGCAACTTTGTTTCCACAAAGGTATTAGAGCCATACCAGAAAATTATGACAACCTTGACATCGACAACCTTACAAACGTCAAATGTGTCTATTCAATGTTGATTATCGTGATTTGTTTTCTACCTACTTCAATTTAGGATAGGTAATAAAAGTTTTTTTTTTTTTTGATCATCCGCCATTTTCACATCACATTCACATTTTTCATTTTTTTACGTTTTTATTTGTTGATTTATATACTTGATTTGCGAAGACTGGACATTGGCAAATTGCTATAAGCAGAGGCCATAAAAAAGAATTGAATTGAATTGACTGGACATTGGTAAATTGCTACAAGCAGAGGCCATAAAAAAGAGAAGAAGAAGAAGAAGGATAATAAAAATTAAAGTTACGTTACACATTAGAACAGAAACAAGAAAATGACAAGTATAAGAAAAACATTAATCTGATCTTTGAGTAGGTGGAACTTAACACAATGTGAGGGTATACAAGATAGATTATTTGAAAAGGCGCAGACTACCCGGACTGTGTTTCGATGCACCGATACAATAAGCAAAGCGTTTACTTCTTTGATGCTGCAACCCGTTTCGCTCTGGTTTTTGTTGGCGTAATGGCCTTTGCTGCGACAGAGGTGGACGGCGCCGACACTTTCGATGGGATAGATGTAGTCGGTGACGGGGGCTCTTCTGCAATTTCCTGCGGTTTAGTATTAATATTGTGAAGCTCGACAAGGCTCACAATGCGATGCCGCTTTCCATCGGGTGCAGAGATGTAGATAGAACCCTCCTTGGTCCAACACTGAGTAACTCCGAATGCTTCACGCGCTGCCATGAAAGTTTGATGACGCTCCTTCGTCAAGAACTCCGAAACTGTGATATCAGAGCCCTTAAACTTGGTTTTAGCGAAATCGCGAGTTGCAGTCATACCAAACTTCACTGCAATAGGTCTGGGCTTATGACTTGCAGAGGGCCGGCCCAAACGGTGACAGCGTTCTATATCCCCAGCTGTTAGGGGTACCTGAGTATGTTCCTGGACAACCCTAGCCACCACATCTGCCACCACTTCCTTCTGCACTTCACTTACACCATGAAGCAACAACATCTTACGTCTGCTCCTCGTTTCCATTGTATCCACTGTTGTCACAAGCAACTCAATCTGTCGTTGAAGGTTGCCCACAACCTCGGTCATCAATTGTTTGAAAGCTGCAAACTCTGTAGACACTCACCACAGACGGAGCATCCGGCGCCTTAGGAAGTTCTGCTTCCTAAGGCCATCATCATCATATGTGGCCATCCGCCTCTGGAACATCTCCTTTAGGTTGTGCATTGACTCTTGAAGTGATTCGTACATTGTGTGGCAGTTTTATCAGTATAAATACAAAGAAGGCGGAAATAGTGAAAACGCAACTCCAGCAGGTATTTGGCAACACTTATTAATTAGCAAGCATTGGACACTAGAATTTATTAGTAATACTATTAATTTAAACTGTTTAATCCCACGACTACCCGCGTTTTTTTTTCAGGTATTACAGACGGTCCTAAGCCCGTGTAAAGTACGAAGGAGAAATTGGAGTATGTACTTTATGTTCAAGTAGGTATGTTTCGTAGTGATACTGGCCATATTGGCTGTGCGGGGTCATTGCTCCCTAACACATGATTTGCGCGGTACTTAGAAGCGCTCGAAGGATGGATGTGTGTGTGTGCAAGTCTCGCACTAATGTTAAACTACTATTAGACTAATTTTTTTATTATTATCAGTACAGTAATTTAGATGTTAAAAAAGGAATCCAAATATGATTCCGAGAGCGAACCCTTTCGATTGCTGACGGTGATAAAATCAACGTGTATATTATTACACCCGTATTCACAAACGACACTATGGGGCGCGCGAACGCTATGCGCTGTAATATCAATACGTTTAGACAGCGTAAGTACCTATATAATATATTAAGTAACAAAAAAATGTAGTTCCTATTATTTTCTTTTGTGAATTAAAAATAAAACAATAATAAATCATTTTCAGCACAATTTATTGCTCAATTTGTTTCCTTCAGTGCTCCAATTTTTTAAATATGGCAAGCTGGGTCAACGTGCCATACATTGCCAATAACAAATTGAGTTGGAGGTTACTAAACGAAAATATAGTAGAATGATGTCTCTTTTTTTTTTCAATTTTCGTATTTATTTATTACTTTTAGTTGTCATTTTAATGAACACACTATTTGTGTTTACAACTAAGAGTTTTCATCATTACTGCTATTGCCAGGCTTGGGTAAAATAATATTCAGTTCACTGGCAAAATTTACTTTTTTATCCACAACTAATGGAACTTCTTCCTGAGAGCTATCCTCTTTCAATTTAACCTCGTCACCAACCTTAGCGGCTGTGTCTGTAGATTTAGTTTGAATTGAATGAACCCACATCTCATCAAATTCATCATCAACATCATCATCTTCATCGTCTTCACCACTCTTATCACTCTTAGGTTTCCCTTCATTAGCCTTCTGCCAACAGTAGTCAAACGGATAACTGATGTTTCTATTATCATCAGGAGCAATCTCAAAACGGCAAGACAGTGAATTGTATGTTGTGTGGACGCCTTCCAAAAAGTTGACATCAATTTCATCAAACCCAGTGATGGATTTGAATAAGTCATCACCTGATTTCATATCTTGGACACCCTTTTTGTCAAAGAACTAGAAACAAAATAGTAAAATTGTTATAGATTGAAAATATGATAGGTATATGTCACTGCAACTAGCATTGCTGAAGTCATGGAAACCACAATCTGCCCAGACGTCCACTTGATTTATAAAATGATATGCATTGTGAACAGCCACTACTTTAGCAGATTTCAAATCAAAGGCACATATATTATGACTAGCAGGCCACTAGAAATCTATTGTTAGACTTTGTATTAAAGTTCGTTAAAAATTATGTTACTAAACTATTGCACAACAATTTGATATCATTCGAAAGAGAAAATGCCCATTTTTCTGGGGGTAAACCTGAGGCATCCGATAATGAATATTAAGTTGATATCTCTATAATAAAATAATATACTCACATTGGCAATATTACGGCAATCTCGGAGCAAGAACTCCAAACCATGGGGATGGTCAGGCTGAACAGACTGGGACACATCTATGAACCAACACTTGTTGTCCCACCACAGAATGTTGTACTCCGACAGGTCTGCATGAACTATGTGCCCAACATTATACATCTTATGTACTGCTTCCACAACCTCATTATACACACTCTGCCATTTCTCTGGCTTCAAAATAACGTCCCTCAACTTCGGAGCAGACTTATTGTCTTTTCCAATAAAAGACATCAATAAAATATGCTTCTTCAAGCATACCATGTCGGGGCAATTTATCCCTATCTTTTTCAATCGCACCATATTGTGCATTTCTTTTTCAGCCCACATATGAACAATTTTACGTGGATTTTGCTTCGAGAAGCGATCTTTGAACCGGTAATCGGCTTGAATATATTTATCACGAGTTTTGAACTCATTGAGAGTTGTCTTAAACACTTTAATTGCACATTCCTTAGGAACTTTTAAATCGGGGTAGGAGGTGTCCCCATGAGCATGAATAACCACAGATTCTTTGCCTGTAGAAATAATCCCATTAATATCCTCCAATATACCATTATTAATGAACTTAAAAAGGAGGAGTCTAGTTGGCTCATCAAGGCCCATTTCAGCAGTGGCTTGGCTCTCTTTCCTATCCAACATCTTACTTTTTCGTGTATTATGGTGCCTTGTCTGCTCTTTTAGATGATTGAACACTGAATTAGACAGTTTCATGTCAAACCCTGCGCCGTCTCCAGTACACACTTCAGGAGGGAATGCCATCACTTTGCAGGCATTTCTCCTACCATTTATCACACTGTCATGCTTTGTAACTATCTCTCCATCTTTCATAACATATCCACGTTTTGGAAGACTCGCAAATTCTTTTTCATTAGTCTCAAAACGGTCCCAATCTTTCCTTTCTGTAACATCTTCATCTGAATCTGAATCATAGATCAGATGTTGGGGTACATTGAAGTAATTATCATAGGAAACAGATACTTTAGAATCCCCCTTCTTCTTTTTTTCTACTCTTTTTAGCTGATCGTCGTGTTCTTTGTCAAACTGACATTGCAACACTTTTGCAATGATCGCATCCGAGTCGCAGAATGCTTTAGAATTCGATAATTCTATTTCCTGTAACAACCCTTCTGGTATATCGTTAGATGAGCTTACGTGCTGGTCAGACAGTTGTTCAGCAAACTTCATTTCCTCTTTTACTTGAAGTCCTCGAGCCAATTGCTCGGACATGATATCTGAAAGATCTTGAACCTCTGCTGAGGCTCCAACTTTTTTCCATGGACTCGACATTTTGTATTATAAAATTAAAAGTATATCACAGGTTTCAGAGTAAAAAATAATTACTTACTAGTATTTAATTTACAATAGATTGCACAATATTATTCAAGTTAGAAAACTGACAGGACAGACTAGAAAATGACAGATTCAATTCACGGCACGGATTACACAACCATAAACAAGACAAGGTATTTTTATAAGGGTAATTAATGTTGCCAATATTGTTTTCAAAATTCCGCTAAGCATGTCAGTATTTTCTGTCGTGTTTTTTACTCTGTAATTAAATTGTGTGGTCAGGGGACCCCGCGGCTCCGTCAGGAACAAAGTTCTTTACGCAACTGCAACCTAACCTGAGTTTGGCTTACTTTTCGTTTTACTAACGACACCGACGCTCAATTAAAAAAAAAGCGAACCATATTTTGGTGGACCAACCATTGGGATCCACTGATAAACGACATGTGACGATTTCTACTAATCGCACTACCTGAGGCTTAGGGGCGTTAGAGAACTTTGTTCCAATAATATATATGTATGGATCTCGGGTACATAGATAATATATAATGTACCCGAGTTTAGAAGTTTTTTAGTTTTAAACAAGGTACTCAATGGATTTTAGTGCAGTTTTCAGCAATAGATAAGAACTACAATAATATTGTCCAATGTTAAGCTACCTACAGTATGATTTAAAGACATTTTCAACAGCAACGTACAATTTAACAGCGCAACTTTTTTGTGGAGACGGACTCCCTGGGACACTATGACTTTTCCAAGATTCCGGCGGGCGACCTATAGATAGCAACACTACGAGAGTCGAGACTCGAGTCTGGCACGCCACACCACAGGTGCGAAAATGGTAGATAGGTAGAATTATTGCAAAGTTTGCAGTTTCCACAAAAAATATTGCGCAATACTTATCCTTCACGGTGCAATATATTCATAGCAAAAAAACCGACGACACGGGAAGCACCAGCTACGGTATACATTATAACGTGAAAAAATCATCAAAATCGGTTCACCCCCGTCGAAAGTTGATAACAAACATAAGAGAACCTCCTTCTTTGTAAAAGTCGGTTAAAATTACTTTTCGTTAATCAGTGTTCTACCTCCGGGCGCCACAGGAAATACCTTCTGCGTGTGCACCAGAGACGCCCGGCAACGGACTTAAGAGCGGCCGCGGAATGAAAAAAAAAACAGTGTTCTAATGTTTGAAACGACATTAGTTCTACCCGATGGAACAAGTGGGAACAGAGACTCCCACTAGTTCTACTCTATATTAGGGTACCGTAGTAGAAATATCGGAACCCTTATAGTTTCGTCATGTCCGTCCGTCCGTTCTAGGCTTTCCCCCCCAAACGGTGAGTGCTAGAAACATGAAATTTTGCATGGATATGTATATTTACTACGCCAACTTAAGTGCTACAATGATTTTTTATTCTCGCGTCTACTCCATTGTGTTGGGTATCATAAGATAGGTATTTTAAAAACAGAGAGGCTGCTAAGATGATTTTTTGATTTAAGTATCCGTTTGCGATAGCTTCGAAAAAGAATATTTCTTGCGAAAACGGCGTGAAGAACCTGAAAAATTCATGATGGTAGTCATG
Source organism: Nudaria mundana (assembly GCA_963556515.1). Classification (NCBI taxonomy): domain Eukaryota; kingdom Metazoa; phylum Arthropoda; class Insecta; order Lepidoptera; family Erebidae; genus Nudaria; species Nudaria mundana. The sequence goes on along the minus strand of OY748305.1, from coordinate 1,610,320 downwards.
TGTCATGAACTTTGAAGGAAAACTATAACGAATGATATAACTCTTATTAGTTCAGGTATAGTCTTTTATGGGTACTACGGAACCCTATCTTACGTGTGGCTCGACACGCAGCCGGCCGGTTTTTTTAATTAAAAATATCGTAGACCTATACAATCAATGTGTAAATAGAAACAGCATAAGTTTTATCTTTCAAATCGTCCGGATTCGATTCCCGAGCTGGGTAAGTTTTGTTTTTAAATCTGTGAAAGCCTTTTTTTATTTTTAGTAAAATCGATGATATGGTACATCCGAGAAGTTGGCACCCCACTTATCAATTACAAAAATTTTGAAAGTTGTTCTGGGTTGTTCCAAAACATAGAGCTGAGAATGAAATTTTCACGATTCTGGCGGTTGTTCTAGGTTTGTTTTATATTGTTCCAAAATATCGCGCCAGAAAACAAATTATTTTTCGCAAATTTCGCATTTCGCATGATATGGGTCCTAAGAAAAGATCTTCGTATCTTTTTTTTTAATTCCGCTGCCCAAGGCCGTGGCCGCTCCTACGTCTGTTGCCGGGCGTCTATGGCACGCACCAGAAGGTAGGTATTTGTATTTCCTAAGGCGTGCGGCGGTTCGTATGTCTAATTGCTGATTTCCTCATACTGACCCATGTGAATACTACACCTGTATAGGTACTCTTTGTGGTTGGGTCGGGTTTTAATCCCGCGTTGGTGAGTGCGGCGTGCTTGGAAGAAGCCCCACGGAACAAAATCCTTCTGTAAGGTTGAAGAGTTGCGAACTCGCTTTTTCTGGCCCTATGGTACAAAAGTCCTCCATGTGGTGCACTTGCTGAAAAACGGACTTGACTTGGGTCATTATGTTAGTTGGCGACAGAAAAAAAAATTGCAAATAGATTTTTCCCTTATATTTTAATCCCTAAGATTTACTTCGCCGATTTTTTTACACCACCGCCGCCGCCGCCACCACCTGTCTTCACGCCAGCTTGTTGAGCTTTGAGGACCTTAACGATCTTCTGTTCTTCAATAAGGAAAGCTCTGACAATGCGCTGTTTAACACACTTGTGACAGAGGACACCACCATATACACGCTTTACTGTCTTCTTGCGGTAGCACAGACGGGAACGTTCAGCAGGTCTGGCAGGCTGGATACCGCGGAGTTTGCTTTTGCATTGGCCACATCTTGGGATCTTCTTGGGCTTTTTGACATACTGATACACCAATCGTCCACCAGGGGTCCTTACTCTGAAATTTTAAGTTACAGAAATGTCAGAGAGAATGGTCAGATTATTCTTGATGATGGTTACTATACACTACACTCGGTCCAAATATTTCCTCTGAATAATATTAGTATAGATATAGATATATATAGTATAGATCTATACTATATTTATCTATTTCTATACTAATTTTATTCAGAAAAAAGATTTGGTTGTTTCTTTGCATTTAATAAGCTCTGTAATTACCAAACCAACATTGTTTTTTTTCTCTAATAGTTATGTAGCTACATTATGACCTGCTAGTGGAGCTGCTAGTCTATACTAGCGGCTCCACTTGGATGGTATTGGCTACTCATTCCCAATTTGATCGGGATCACAGTCATCATCCACCGAGTCTTTTCTCAACCTAGTTAGGGCTCTTTTATATGAGCGTATTTTTCTACTAGGGACAACGGACCGGCAAGGGGCATGCGGCGCAATTTGTTGGACGGACACAGGTCGGTGGCGTGTTAGCATTCACTGTTTACACCACCAGTGAATCCGGTGAAAACAACCGTCCGTTGTCCGTAGAAAAATATAGCTCGTTTAAAAGTGCGTGGCTTCGCCAGATTCACAAGTTTTAAAAACAATCCATTGCATGGTTTTAAAGATCTAAGCATACATAAACACAGACAGCGGGAAGCGACTATGTTTTATACAACTTATGCTTTAAATAACTCGACTAGAACTACTAATCCCAATGCTTACCTATCTGATTATTCATGAAAGAATATTTCAGCTTTGTTTATGTTAAAGTTCTTAAGTATATCTCTCACAAACCAAACAAATTATATGTATGCCTACAATATGCACCTAACATGTTACTCAAGATTGAACTATTAACCAGTGAATTTTGAGGTTAACTTGAAAACAGAGTCAATAGAACATAAATTATAATAAAATTAAATGTGGCGGTTATCAGCTGCTCATGTGATACATTTATAAATAGGTAACAGGAGAACTTTTAGAACCTTAGATTTAGAAATACATGTACGAATAAATACTCACATTCTCCTTTGGTTAGACTTGGTATTGTACGACAGACGTCGTCTAAACGTAAGCCGCTGTACCATCTTTACGCTGAAATATGAAAGAAATTATAAGTAACACACCACACACTATTTTTTTCACTAACTTTTTTATAATTTATTTGTATTTGTAACCAGATTACGATAGATTTTATTTATTTTATTCTACAACATACAAATCCCAACCTTTTTGACAGCTGTTGACAAGGAAAGAAAAACAATCTTGTCTATGGCATCATTTACCTTTTAAGACAGCATAGACTTAATATAGATTTTTGGACTTGAATATCAAGATTTCAGATTACTGATAAGAATAATTTAGAAATCTTTTTTTAAGGTGGTTCCCTTCACGAATAGGCCAGCTCAACTGCATAATTACTAGTTTATCACCAACTCACTTGACTGGAACCCAGTAAGCAGTAGCTTTGAACTGTGTGAGCTGCAAAAGTGAATTTTCTCTCCTATCCTCATTTTCTATTTTCCTAAGTCTTTCCGTATACAGATCATTATTACATGCATACTTACTTTGTAGTTGCGCAGTTTGTAGGTTTCTCGGGTTTGATTGCTGGTCGCGTGCTTAACGTGCTATCCGAGGCACGGAATTATTGGCAATGTATGGGTGTGTAATGCACTTCTGTTCTGCCTACCCCTTCGGGATATAGGGGTGATATAGTATGTGATAGTTAAATAACTAAAAGGAACCGCCTTTTGGTTATTTTACACATTTACATTGCCAATAATTCCGTGTCTCGGAGAACACATTAAGCACTCGACCAGCAATCGAACCCGAGAACACTGGGCGTATAATATGCCTTTGAGTATGTACCCTAGGAGGTAGGCAGGCAGGTTAAACTATACTATACTGATCTTAGGTTAACGCACTGGTGTTCGATGATATGTATACTTGCAAGAACCCAACCATTTTTATAACTTTAATTTTAATGTACACCTACCGCTGCATGGGATTGGTAAATACTGCCATAATGGTAATGGCAACACTAATTTAGTAAAATGGCTGCCTGTGTGTGGTGTTTGTGAACTTGTTTTCAGTGATTTTGTGTTTCGTAAAATTAATTATCGACAGTGGTCTACACGTCCGAGTTTCTTACAATGGGTAAGTTCTTAATAGATTAATATGCTATACATGTGGAACTAAAGAGAGTGTATTTTCAAAACAAGTGTCAAAATGATCGTGATTGGTAATCAGATGTTTATTACCAAGGTGAGGGATGAATGAAAATATCTCATTGATAAGTGTGTTATACCGTTTGTACACACATACCTCCTCACTTTTTGCTCTGAAGAGTGTCAATATCAAAATATTCGAAAATCTGCCTCATCCTCTTTGACATTTTATAAAAACGTCATGTCAAAGAGGATAAATTAATTAATGTTTCCCGATCGTGTTACCGTTAAATAGACACTCATTCCAAATTATCAATATAAAATAATAACCATCTTGTCAATTGGTGAGAACCTAAAATAAAATATGTATAGGTATGATGAACTTGACATATTTATTGACAGATGGCGCTAGTAGTCATCTAACACGTAAATACCTAATGATTACACAAAAACATTTAATTTTGATTGAACGTTAAAACAAGTTTTAATAACTAGTAAAATTTCATGGCACCGCCTGTTTGGAGTTTTGTAGGAATCACAATGTCCACATTTTGTGCCACATTTCACAGAAACATAATTTCTTTTCTCCTATCAAGTTCCGCGTAGGTTGTAATTATTGACAAAAACATCAATTTCATTTTGATCATTAGGTAAGTACCTACTTACCTGAAAATTTTGAGTTGTTTATTGATTATAATAATCTTAAAATTTCAATCATTCTCTCTATTCACAATTTTCTATAAGCAACGACATTCATTATTTTTAGAAATTCCCGTTTTTGACGCTAGATGCCGCTATGTTTATTCGAGACGATACAAAAAAAAAATCAATTTCGAGCCGAAATCAATGAAACTAACTTGACCTAGTTTTATTTGGATTTAAAGAAGTGAGACAACATGTGAGATTAGTATTAAGTACACGAAAACATTTGAAGACCTGATGTAGCGATTGAAAGATGTGTGTGCGTTGCACCTCTGCCGAACTCATCGGTGATATAGACGTGATAATATTTGTCATACCTGTGGGTGCTTAGTGCAGCGTTCTCATCTAGTACTTAGAGGCCCAGCAAGTGGTGCACCTGCCGATCAACGGACGAGACACTGGCCTATAAAAAAGGGCCCGATTAGCGGCAATACACTCGCCTCCTATTACGTGGTACTAGCAAAGTGAATGACGAAAAGTGGGCAAGTAATATGCCTATGTCTACCTCTTCGGAGAAAAGGCTTGATTATATGATTATACTAATATATTATAAAGACAAAATAGAACAGAGAAATAGGAAGATTTGAATCTTTGTTTGCTTTAAACAGACTCTAAAACTATTTTTCAACCGAATTTTCAACGACAGATATGAGATCTTTGGAGTGGGTGAACAGACTTCTTATTTGGTCCCATTTCAGTAATTCGAAGTCGGCTGTTGTGGCAATTTTTGACGTGCTTTTTCTTGATAAACTCTTTCTCCCTATAAATCTATTTTGACAGTGAGTCAAATTAATAAGCTTTATAACATTACACTCTAATGGCACAAAGGCCTTTAAAACCATGCCAAAAATTCTCAAAAAAAAAAATAACATTACAATCAATAGTACCTATCAGTAGTAATGATAAATGTGGCAAAAACATTACGTACGAAGTCGCGAGCGTCCGTTAGTATAATAAATACGCTTATAAATCGTTTGACATATTCGTTGTATTCAAATAATACAACTTTATAGTTTTTATCCCTTCCATGATATTCGTTATGCGCCATGTTTCATCCGAGGTGTCAGAAATAAGCCTCTATATAAAATGTTCAAAGGTGCTTACCTACGTTATACATAATTTAGACCGCGAAGAACTCGATTCTGAGAACCCTCCGACATTGAGAAGGGTCATTTTGTAACAACAATAACCATCTCACGTAGGGCTGTCTCGTAAATAAATTTTATTCCAGATTTTTCAGTTTTATGAGTCATTTATTAATCATTGTATAAAATTCTAATGTGATTTTATTTTAAATGGCGCTTGAGTGTGTCGTGTATCATCACCAATAAAACAAAGTCGCACGTTCCGTATGTATGTCTAATCGTAAAACTTCGCAATGGATTTTGATGCGGTTTTCACCAATGGATAGAGTTGTTCTCGAGGAAGGTTTATGTGTATAATAACATTACAAGCGGGCGAAGCTGCGAGCGTCCGCTAGTTAGTAATCTATACTACTATTATAAAGAGGAAAGATTTGTATGTTTGTAATAAATAAACTCAAAAACCGATTTCTAAAATTCTTTCAAAAAGGAAAGCTATATTCACCCTGAGTAACATAGGCTACTTTTTATCCCGATAATGTGTTCCCACGGGAGCCGGGAACGACTAAACTAAATCACGCGGGCGGAGCTGCGGCGATCAGCTAGTAAATAATAATATTGTATTAATCTCTTTTTCTGAAACGGCATTAGGGTTGTCCCCTATACTACGCGGGACTCGATGATTGGCGAAATGTGAGCGTAATAAAGGCGTCTGTCTATTCTGTGATTTTGTTAGGCTGTGGTAAGGTCCGTTGGGTAAAGATCCCCGACTCACTGGCAGATAGCTAATGTTATAAGGAGTAACTTAGGCTTTATTTTAACGGACTTCAAAGAAGAAGGATAATCTCCATTCGACTGTATGTAAGTACTTATGTATTAAGTATGTTTTTTTATGTTTTTCATAAATTGCGAGTATGTGGATTTTTTTAAAGTAAAAATGAGTGCTTTCCACATTACCATAATTATTTGATTTTTTTTTTTTGTTTTTTTTTTTTTTATATTTGGTTCGCCAAATTGACGCCGCCCGCCTGGTGGTAAGTCGTGACGACGTCTAGCGATTGTGGGCCACTCTCACAGCACACATTACTATTGAGAGTGGCCCTCAACTTGACGACCTACTGATGTGCCTCTTCACGCTCCGCTTAAAGAACCCAGGATTATATGTGGGAGGAAACACGTGCACAGGCAGGGCGTTCCAGGCCACTATCGTTCGGCAGAGAAACGAACGTTTAAAACGTTCGGTTCTCGCGAACATGCTATCCACTGTGTGGGGGTGGCATCTCTGCCCGGCACGAGTCGTTCGGGATCGGAAGGAAGAGGGTGGGATCAGATTGAAGAGCTCTTCAGAACACTCGCCGTGGTAAATACGGTAGAATGCGGCCAAGGAAGCTATTGTTCGGCGCTGAGCTAGCGGCTCAAGGCTTCCCGTTACCTCCGGACAACCAATAATACGGATAGCCCGTCGCTGCATAGCGTCGAGAGCGTCCAGCAGATACTTCGCGGAGCCGTCCCAGAGGTGAGAGCAGTATTCGACGCAGGGTCTAATCTGCGTCTTGTACAGCAGACACCTCTGGTCCGGTGTAAAGAATCTCTTTACCTTATTCAGTATTCCTAGTTTCCGCGAAGCTAGCCCTATACATCTTTCGATGTAGTTTTTATTATTGAGCTCTCGACGAACGTCTATGCCAAGGATATCAAGGTTGTCCTTCATTGGTAATAATGCATTCTGAAGAGAGGGTAGGGGAAGGAAAGGGGATTTCTTCGCAGTAAATGCACACGCCTGTGTTTTGCGGGCATTGAACTCGACCAGGTTCTCGGTACCCCATTGAGAGATACTGTCGAGGTTACGGTCGAGATCAGCCACGAGTCGTCGTCTCTCCTCCTCAATCTCAGATCGCCCCGCCGTCGGACGAACCGAGTAACTCCCGTGCAGTGTGCTGTCATCTGCATAGCAATGAATGTTCCCGAGGGATAGCATATCATTGATATGCAGAAGAAAGAGAGTTGGTGATAGTACGGACCCCTGCGGTACCCCGGCATTCACTTGCAAGAAGCGAGAAGCCTGGCCATCGCAGAGGACCCGCACTCGGCGCTCGTTTAAAAAGCTGGCAATCCAGCTGCACAGTTGAGGAGGTAGACCATATGCCGGAAGCTTGGAAAGGAGCGAAGCATGCCAGACCCTATCGAAGGCTTTGGCGATGTCCAGGCTAATAGCCAAGGACTCGCCGTGCCTTTCCATAGCCCCACCCCAGACATGCGTTACGAATGCCAGAAGATCACCCGTTGATCGCTTTGGCCTGAAGCCGTATTGTCGATCATTGATTAGCGAGTGATCCTCTAGGAATTGCATGAGCTGCTTATTTATAAGGAGCTCAAGCACCTTGCAAATGACTGAGGTGACAGCTATGGGTCGATAGTTGCCTGGATCGGACCGATCCCCTTTCTTGGGGATCGGTTGTACGTTCGCCTCCTTCCAGACCTCCGGCACGAGCCCTGAAGAGTATGACAGGCGGTACAGACGCGTTAATACTGGAGACAACTCAGCTGCACATTTTCGTAGCACCACCGCCGGAATGCCGTCAGGGCCACTGGCTTTCCGCGTGTCGAGTGACCGCAGCACTGCCCGTACATCACATTGCCTGATAACAATATCAGGCATTGTGTGGCCACAGTTGGCGATGGCGGGGGGCTGCAGGCCACGGTCGTCGACCCGGGAATTAGCCGCAAAGAGGTCTGCGAGCATATCCGCTTTCTCTTGGGCTTTGTGAGCCAGTGTTCCATCTGGGTAACGCAGCGGTGGCAGCGAGGGCTGACAAAAGTTAGATTGCACGGCTTTGGCCAGTTGCCAGAATCCACGGCTGCCCGTGGGATGGGAAGTGAGCTCCTGACCAAGCCGCGCGACGCGCTGGGCATCCGCTCTCTTAAAGGCCCTCTTACTCGACTTTGTGGCCCGGTTGTACGCTGCTTTGAGGTGGCCCACGTTTGGGTCGCGCACAGCCCGGGCCCTGATCCAGGCGCGATATGCCGACTGTTTTTGTCGAACAGCTTTGGCACAATCTCGCCCGAACCAGAGACGGGCTCTGCGGATACTGGCGACATCAGTGAAAGGGATGTAATAATCCATCCCTAAACTGATCTCGCCAGCAATAGCAGAAGCACTATCCGAAGGAGCCTTTCCTACAAAGCAGCGCTGGCTCCAGGGGACGGACGCAAAATAATCGCGTAGACCGTCCCAATCCGCTGACGAGTAGTGCCATAGTCGTCGTGACGTTTGCACAGGACGTGCAGGAGGTGACACCTTCATGCCAGCGTGAACAACACAGTGGTCGGAACTACCCAGTGGGGCTCCTACCGAAACACTGTACTGGGCTGGGCGACTCGTCAGCAGTAGATCCAGCAGAGCGGGCGCGTGATCTGACCTGTCTGGTATCCGGGTGATCCCGCATACCATCTGGGTCAGACCGTGGGAGAGAGCGAACGCATGGGCGGCTCTACCCGCATGATCAGTCTTGAGGGACCCCAGCCATTCAATGTGATGGCCATTGAAGTCCCCCAGAAACACTAGGTCAGCGTTCGGGAACCGCACCTGCGCTTCATCAGCCGTCTCGCTGAGGTACTGGAAGAGCTTTGTTGTCTCAGAATCCCCTGTGTGGGATCGGTAGACGCACACGTAGATCTGGCTCATAGAGCCATGGTCTACGTGCAGCCAAAGGACGGAATTGGAGGGGTTCTCTAGGCAGCGCAACCGGCGGCAGCAAACATCCGCCCTAACGAACACGCACACCCCGGCTTTGTCTCGAAATTGTTCCTCGATGACATAGCCGGGGTAACACAGGTAAGACGTGTCGTCAGGGCGGCGTATTTGTGTCTCCGTGAGGAACATCACAGCGGGCCGTGCCGTCTCAAGGTGGTGGTGGACGGTATCGAGGTTCGCATGGAGTCCACGGACGTTAGTGAACTCCACCTCGAAATGTGAAGTTGTGGGGTTTCCTAGGGCCGCTGTGTAACGTTTATTTCTTTTTTGTTGCACTGCCATTGTAGATTTTGAAGAAGAAGCGTGAAGACAGGGCGACATTTGGTGCAGCAGTAAGTGACAAAGCGCAGGGGCTAGCTTTGTCTAGAACCGTGTGGTTAGGTCGGAGCCGACCCGCCGGACGGAAGGGCTCCCAAACCCCCCTGATGCAAGGCCGCCGCTACCCCACACCGGTTACCACCCGGAGCGGCGATCCCACATCAGGATTATGCGCAACATGTGGGGCAGCTTCCTGGGGTGGTTGGCCCCAGGCGGGCCCCATGACTGTGTTGCGGGCGGCCGCGGCAACGCCGTTGCTAAGGGTCTCCCTGGCCGGCGAATCGACCCACACCACCCACACTAGACTCCGTTTCGCCCCCACTGGTCCCATGCCTGCTGCACCATACATCGCCCCGGGCCCGGCGGTGCAGCTGCTGAACCCCTAACGCAACCCAGCCTGGGCTGGGTTACTTGGGGGGCTTTAGCACAGCTGCACGGTGGTACCCCCCCGGACCAACACTGTTGTACCACCTGGTACCCACGTAGGGGCCGAAGCCACTCCATAGGTACCGTAAATTAACGAGCCTCGTCCGTTTATCAGCAGGTGCGCCACTAGCAGGTGAGGTCGCTGGGGCCCTATAGATGTTGGTAGAGCCCCTTTGCACCCAAAATTGATTCCGTCCTGGTATTTGAAGTGAGTATTTTTTTACTAAAATTATTATCTCTGTAATTGTGTTCACTATGTCGGTACTGGTGTTCCACACACAAACACATATCACGCCTATATCCCGAAGGGGTAGGCAGAGGTGCATTACACACCCACAATTTGCCAGTATTTTAGTCCCACGTAATAGGGGCCTATTGCCGTTACCGGGTACATTTACAATGGGTTATGTCCAAAATGACCGAATTAATTTAATAAAAAGTAACAGCTTTATTGTAATTTTGCCTGTTAATGTTGCCTTGTGATGAAATGTTGATTAAAGGCAACAACGTCTTACATGCCAGCCGTTGTGGCACAGCCAATTAAAGTCCTGGGCGTCTCGGACTAATTAAAACTAGGAATATTAATTAAAAAACTATATTAAAATAAATAATATAAAACAGTGGTGTTCCAGTGGGAAACAGAAAAATATAGGTTAAGCCGCAGTAATTAACTAGTTAAATGTTAATGTAAGTAACGTCGTTTAGTATGTGCGTCGTAACTAGCGGATATATTTATTATAATGATGTCAAAGTTCATTCCAACCAGTTAACTTCTTAACACTGTGAATAAAATACGAATAATACTGTCTTCTATTTGTGTTTCTATTTAATTAAAGCGAGTAAAACTAGACGCCATTATTGTTAAGTTAAATATTTAAAGATATAGGTTACGCTTATATGAAAAATTACGTTTTTTTATTGAATTAATACCTTTTTTATGTTAATGTTGAATAATTATGCTGTTTCTTATGATGTTGTGTAAGAACATTTAATTTTGGCTCGGGAAAACATACAAGTCATCACGCCCATATCCATCCTACATGGTTAGGCAAAAGTGTATTAGTGTACTACTTACGTCAATTTTACGTCTGTGGCCATCATAACCACAGATAAGTTATATTTTTCTTTGTGTAACGTTAACTGTTAAGTTGTAATGCAACAATAAATATTCTTTTCTTTCTTTCTTTCTACCCATCCACACTTTGCTAGAAATTTTGTTGATCCCACGTAATTGGGGGCAAGCCCTTTACCGTTTCCGGACACTATCGAAAATCCATAAGTACCAGTACCTACAGATGTTACATTACATACCACTAAATAAAACAGAAATTAAATGTTTCCAAAGTGATTTAAATACTGTTTGTTTTACAAAATATATCAATACAAATAAATAATATTGAACTGTCTACCTATTTGTTATTCCACATAAATACTGATAGTAAAATTGTAAGCGAGCTGAGCACGTCAAATGTCAAAATTTGTTCTGAATTTTGACATTTGGCGTACTCAGTGGATGCTCAACTTCAAATTCTCAATTCAGAAACCGGCCGTAAAGGGACAACCCTACGCTCAAGGAGCAAGTTCAACTCTTTTTTTTATTTTGATGTCGAGATTCTGAGCCCGACACCTCGTGACAATGGCGCTACCATCGCTCTGGCCTCGCCTGTCAATCTGACGGGACCATTGTTGCGTTAAGCGCAACGAACTTAGATACTGATTTCTTCTCCCTTGCAGTGATTATTATGATGTTATAAAAACGATTTTATTCGAATGACTTTCAAAGATTGATGGCCCATCTTGTTTCCATTGAATAAGTTTATTATTATTAACTTCGTAAATGTGAACCATCTGCATACATGGTTTCTCTATTTTTGCGGTTCCGTATCCTTAGGGTAAAACGGGAACCCTAGTACTAAGACTTCGCTGTCTCTTTGTCAGTCTGTCTCCACTGAACCGTGAAAGACATATTTCTGTTGCCGCTGTAACAACAATTACCAAAAAACGGAAAAAATCAATATAAAGAGGGGCTCCCATACAACAAACCTAATTTGTTTTGCCATTTATATAGATAAAGGTACGGAATCCTTCATGCGCGAGTCCGACTCGCACTTGGCCGGTTTTTTATCTGGCTTACCGATCACCAATGGTCTTTTAGATCAAGTGTCGTCTTTAGGTTACTCAGACTTAACAGCTTGCGCTGATGGTATCGAATCCCAATGAGTGGAAAGAAAGGAGGAGATGTAATGACCACTGGGCTTCGTAAAAGGATTAAGGATTCTAATGCCAATATAATAGATACAAGAGGAAAGAAAGAAAGAAAATACGTTTATTTCTCATTCACAGAAATGGCGTTAAGAAGCTATACCTACCTAAAATAAGACAAGAGTAAAAGTAAATACAAGAAAATGGTCAGGTGCGTGCAAGTGCACGCCATATCTGTGAGGAAATTGGTCTCTTCTCAACTTAATGCTGACGTAGGCGGTGCCACGTTGATCAGCGCTGATTTTCAGAAGAGGCCAGCAAAGTTATGATATGATAAAAGGTTTCCTCATGACGAACCTCCTTTGTTTAGTTTATGGTTAGATCCTAGATGTAGCAAGTACTGTGTGTGGCACATTTACATGATAAATACAGAACTTTTCGTACGCCATCGCTAGCTATTGACAATGACGTTTACACCCACGACATAGCGACACTTCACTCTGACGCTGCTATTGTTGTTCCATGCATTAATATTAAGCTTCTAGTACAATAGTCGAACTGCGTTACCGACGCGTACGCTTATGTAACGCTTTATTATAATCATGTACGAATTAAACGTCTTCCTTAATCCTTTGGATTTCAGACAACCCAACAAAGATTTTCACGCTCTTAACGAACTCTCCACTCAGGGAGCTGTTTACGTATCGATGGGTTTCCGTAAATGTGCTACGGTTCAAATGCGACTACACATTTTACTTACTAGGGGTATCCTATTTTCCAAATTACATAGAATTTGACGCCCCGATTCAGAGAAATAGTTCTACTCTGGATCTCATTCCTGAGTAGTTTAAAAAAGTCTAATTGCGGAAATGCGACTGCACCTAGTTGGACATTTTAGCCGTACCCTGATGTATATTGCCGCTTTGCGTTTTTATTGAGTTTGGTATACAATGACTGAGTACACGCCGCGTACTCAGCGGCCATTGTGTATGCGCTCTTAGCATAGATATCTAATAAAATGGTAGGCGGAACATAATTGTACCATGATGGAAGTACAATTGTCCATTATGGAAACCTAGTTGCATAATGACGAAATGACCTTGTTCGTTATGTAATTTAATTATATACTAGGTACAATAGAAAATGAAGTGAATACTAAATTAAATTATTACTATTTAAAAAAAAATGTAAAAAGTTTGGGCCCCGCGGTAGGGTGCCCATCATGGCGGCGGCATTCCCGCGCTGTATGGCGATGCTTATCCGCTGCGCGAGAAATCTGCCGGCTCGTAAGTCTCCCGTTACCTCCCTGAGCCGTTAATTAATTTGTAATTTAATGATTTGATTTATAATAGTATTGTACCTACGCTGTAGATTTGTCAGCTCTCTTTTGATGAAATTTATTTACAGAAAAGAATATTTATTTTTTATTGTTGCTTATCTGTGCTCAAATATAGTAGGTTACACGAATGTATCTCAGTGTGGTTTGACATGCGTGACATAAGAATGGCAGGAAATACGTAGCAAGTACACGTATTTCCCACCATAATCCCCTAATATCCTCCCTAATATTAAAGTAAAATAAGACTCCAATGTCCAAATGAGTCTAATTACGAGTAGAAAGTCTATCATGCACCTGTTGTCTGATGTTCAATTTAAAATGTACCTATGAATATTTCTCGGCTGATCATCATCTAAAATTTGGAGTTTAAATTCTGTTTTTTTTTTTTATTTTTTTTTACAAAAATTATGAATCGCAATTTCGAGGTCTATGGCTGTGGTGTCCGCTCAGCTGGTAATACATATTTCGTTAAACCTACCTTGGTCTTGTGAAAACATATTATTATAGTAATGTCCAATATGTTACATAGTAACAAAAATCATAGCTTAGTAACAAAGGTTTATATTAATTTCCCGCTTCGTAATTCGATTAAGTAAGTCTCATTCGTGTCCAAACTTCAAGTTGCAGTGTAAAAATCCGAAAACATTGGCGCCCTCTGACGGTTATTGGTTTTATACGTGATCGCATTATAGCGAGTTTCCGATTCGATATGCACCATCGGGACATTAAGATGGCCGATATTATATACAATTCAATAAACGTAATATTGCTTTTTTACCTGTATTACAATTCAAGACGAGGATAATCGATTTACCACGTAATATCTGGTTTTAGTTACATGTTATCCATTTTTATGCAATCTTGAAATGAACTGCTTTTAAATTCAAGTAGGTATTAAGTTTAAAGCCTTACATACATTGACTTATATGTATACTACTAGACAAGCTGTAGCGAATAAAAATTGTGTCTTCCCGACACCCGACCGGTGACGTCATCGGCGAAACCTATCGCCGTGATTATGCAACGTTTACGCAGAAGCGACATTAACACATATTAATGCCTATTTCCATCATTAGTACATATTACTGCAAACCAAGTGTTTTGTTTTATTTGCAGTAGTATATCTTATATTATACATCTATACTAATATTATAAAGCAGAAGAGTATATAATTCCTATAGTCGAAACTACGACCTCATGATCAGTAGTGGCATTATACAATCTCTAGAGTCACTGGACTAATGAGGCAGTAAAAAGAATAGGTACGAAAGCATTACAATAATAAAAACAATTGAAGTTCAGTTGTTTATTATATGAAACCTATGAAAAGTAATGCCGGCAGTAGACTTCTTAGTTCTACGGGAATAATTTTTGTAATATCGCAGAATACAATTCGGCATTTTCGAACAATAACAGTAAGAAGATAATATCTAAAACAAAGTAAACACAATTGAAAACCTTTTTCCACTTCGTCGTGTCTGTGTGCATAATCTATGTCATGACAACACGACCAAGCTAAGTTGGCACCTCGTATCAATAGCGCCGCATTCCAGCGAGGTGCATACTTTGTTTGGTCGGGCTGTCGATGAGAATCGAATAACAATTTATTATTCATAATGGCGGTTGATGAATTTATTTCTATTATGTGCTAGTTTGTGAATAATTACGAAATATGTAAACTATTTACCGACAATAAACATCAGAACACTGTAATCAATTAGGTAAATATTAAAGAGTTTATATGAAAATACGTTTACTACACAGTCCGCGGTTTTGCGTAGTACTAGTCCACTCTGCTCGCTTGCTCGCAGTTGACTGAACGCGTTGCGGTGCATGCACCGCAACGCGTGCGCAACCGTCGTGCGCAAAATTGCAGTACCACTCGCCTTGTCTAGTAGTATAAGAATAAATTTAAAGAATAGATTATAGAATACATAAGTCATCCTAACACAGCTCTTTTTACTTTTTTTTCATAATGTAGCCTTTCCCGCCTTTCCATTAGATGTGAAGCACGATAAATAGCACGAACAGCAATTCGATGTATCGATGTATGAATCGAGATATCGATGCTTAATTGTTGGTATTGTTGTCGCTAAGAGCTACGATTTGAATCGATTAAGTATATCTTGATTTGAAAGCACTTTAGATTTTATTCAGTTTTTTAAAACTATCTATTCATCTTTTACTTAGTTTCTTTTTTATTTCTGGTAACCAGTGGTCTATCACTCTATTACAGATGACTTGTTCTAAAATCATTGGCTCCTAATATTATTATACTCATACTAGCGGACGCTGCGGCTTCGCCCGCTTGACTAAGTATATACTAAAACCTTCCTCGATGACCAGTCTATCCATTGGTGAAGACCGCATCAAAGTCCGTTGTGTAGTTCGTAAAGATCTAAGCATACATAGGGACGGACAGACTTAGTTTTATTCGGATGCCGGATCCCCATGTGTTTTTTGGACTTTCGCGCAATAAGACTTCAAGAAAGTCCTCCAAAGGATTCTGTTGTCGATTAAAAACCCTTTCTGTTACCCAAGAATTAGTGCAGAGATATTGTTTTCTCTTGTCACTCGTATAAATTATATTTATAACATCGATCCTTGCTATTGGAATTTTAGTTTGGTTTACAAAATGGTTACCTAAGTTACCTATTTACTAGTGGTTCTGTGAACCGAGATTTCGGGAGCGGCTTTGTTTAGAAAATTTCTTCTTCAATTTTCTTTATCATATCATTCAAATGTTATTCATTGTAAGCAAGGAGTGTGTGTGTGTAAAGTTTCATGCAAATCGGTTGATAAATACGGCCTCAAACATGATCTGACAGAACCCGTAGATGTAGAGGTACAGACGAAAGAAATTCTCCCCAGTCTGCAAGTTGAAACGGAGCCTTCGGTCGCTTCGCTCCCTCAGTCAATTATCTCTATTTTAGCGCTCGGTGACGGCCATAGATGTGCTCTAAATTACGCGGGACCAACAACAACCCAAACCAGTGCTTACCAATGTTAGCCCGTAGTAA
This sequence comes from Nudaria mundana, assembly GCA_963556515.1. Taxonomy (NCBI): domain Eukaryota; kingdom Metazoa; phylum Arthropoda; class Insecta; order Lepidoptera; family Erebidae; genus Nudaria; species Nudaria mundana. Next base: position 1,594,069 of record OY748305.1, on the reverse strand, counting down.
TAGTACTCTCTGGTAATGAAATACTCTTTAGTTATATTAAAATCATAGGATCTTTTTAACAGATTTCAAAGAAGGAAAAGGTTCTCATACGAGTGGGTGAACCGATTCTGAAAAAAAAATATTTTAGTTGTAACTTACTGTTTCGGTCTGCGGTCCCATTCCTACAATTATTTGGTCCCAACCTGGTAATTTGAAGACAGTTTTTACATACATACATACACATATCACGCCTATAACCCCTAAGGGGTAGGCAGAGGTGCATTACACACCCACAATTCGCCAATTTTTTTTTGTCCCACGTAATAGGGGGCAACCCTATTGCCGTCACCGGTCACATTTATAATGGGTTATATCCAAAATGGCCGAATGACTTTAATAAAAAGTAGCAGCTTTATTCTAATTTGGAAAAAAAAAATTGACACCCGTTGCCTTGTTTCATCACAAGGCAACGGGTGTCAATTTTTTTTGATGTTGATTAAAGGCAACAAAATATTACGTGCCGCTATGGCACAGCCAATTAAAGTCCTGGGCGTCTCGGACTAAAGTCCTGGGCGTCTTGGACTAACTAAATTTGAAGTCGGTTTTCATGTTTTCAACCGACTTCCAAAAAAGGAGGAGGTTCTCAATTCGACTGTTTTTTTAATGTTTCTTTCCTCATATCTCTTGACTGGGAGAACCGATTTTGATTTTTTTAAATGAAAGTTACTACTTCCAAAGTGGTCCCATCCCAACAATTATTTGGTCCCTTTTCATTAATTTGAAGTCGGTTTTTGCGACAATTTTTGATGAATGAATGAATAAACTCAAAAACTAGGCTACTTTTTATCCCGGTAATGTGTTCCCACGGGAATCGGGAACGAGTAAACTAAATCACGCGGGTGGAGCTAGTGAAATATAAACTAAAACTGCCAATGTTTTGATGACGCCTATGTTCAATAGTGGACAGTGATAGGCTGAAATGATGATGACATCGATATTAACACACTACGTAACCCATGCTATACAAATACACGCTAACGTTTGTTTATAAGTCACTGACCCATCGGTAAATACTAAGAACTTATTGTTAGAACGCAACAGTTTACACACTAGGGGCGTTACCCCACTGAAACGTGCTATTTGTTTTACAACAAATGGTGTTTGGATTATAAAATATAACAATGTATCGTACACTGAAATTAATACTGCCTAAAGGTCGATTCACACATATCAGTTAAGCCTCTTGCACAGTTCAGTATCAGTGTAAAATATTATTTCATGAATTAATAGAATATATACGAGTATAATAGAATAGTCTTCAAATAGCCCGGAAAACGATTTTATGAAAAAACAGTATTCTGACTTTTAAGGCGCCACATTTAACCTTTTATAGTCTGCTGCCATTATTTCAAATTCCTTTTGTTTGACAGTTGGAATACTATGCTCTTTTAAAGTGTAGGGTAGTTGTATAATGAACGAAAGTAACTTTAATGCAATATCAAAAGACTTCATTCAGATTGACAAGTGACAAGTAATTAACACCTTCATCGGCAAACGAGGAAATTAATGCCTTAAAAGTTGCAATGCATGATGCGCCTCTACTCTTTCTTACATATAGTTATGTTATTAAATTACTTGTTGTTAGATTTGTGACAAACATACAAAATGGGGATGTCTATTTACAATAAGAATAACAATTTACATAAGTACAAAAAATATTTACACTACAAAATGTTGTTTAAAAAATCCTCCGCGTCATTGCTGACTGGGAAGGTTCAAAGAATGCTGGCTGTGTTGGATGGCCACGTTGGATGGCGATACTTATTCTTTGGGCCAGAAAATAGCCAGCCTTCTGGTCCTGAGAAGCATCGATTAAGCGTTTAGCAATGTCTATAAAGGCGGCGCGCGCTCGGACTAACACACAGAATTTACTTTAATTATTCCTGTACTTGCCTCTCAGAACTGTTGTATATCTTTCTTATACACAAATGGCTGTCTTCCTAAGGTTGGCTGTAAGAAATCACTCTTTGTGCCGTCATTTGTACATACTAAATAGATATCAAATTGCTGTGTATTTGTATAAATGTACAATAAAGTACCGATATTCTTAAATATTACGATAGAAATTATAAATAAATCACAAAAACTGAAGAGTCATAGGCAGGACTCGAACCCACGGCCTTTCCCTTACAGGAGGAGTTCTCTGACCAACTGAGCTACGATGACCAATACCGACAACATCCAATCTTTGCTTGATATCATAATTTCTAGATCGCGCTATAAAAGTAAGCGTCCCGCCGATGACATTTAAGTTTTGCGATTTATTTATAACTAGCGGATCAAAATCCGCACCAAGATCCGTTGCGTAGTATTAAAGATCTAAGCATACATACGGACGCGGACGTGAGCGACTTTGTTTTCCGATATCCAAATTTGTTTTTATGTTCGTTACCTCATATCTCTGAACTGGGTGAACCGATTATATTTTTTTTTAAATGAAAGCTTCTACTTCTGAATTTCAATTTGGTCCCATTCCGAGAATTATTTGGTCTTATTTCGGTCATTTGAAGTCGGCTGTTGTGTCAATTTATGACGTGTATTTTATAATCTATAGATTTAATACGACAATTTGTCTGTCTGTCTGTCCGTCTGTCGCGTTTTTCAATTCACATACATTTGGATGAAATATTCTTTTTTTTTTTAGGTTATATTAATTAAGTTTATTTTATATAAATTAAGAATATTAAAATATTCTTTTTTTTTAGGTGATACAAAGTTCGTCGGGATAACAACTATGTAGTTAGTGATTTATATTTAATAATAGTTAAAGCAAACTCATTGCTTTGAAATACAAAAATATACTATTCTCTTCTCATCCGTGCCTCGGAGAGCACGTTAAGCCGTCCGTCCCAGTCGTCATACGAACATCTATGGCAGTCTAGGTGTAGTTGAAGTCCTAAATCAAAAATCCGACCGGTCTAACTACAGAACTTCGATATCGCCCATGGGTTGTGGAGGTCAGATGCCAGTCGCTTCAGCCGAACTTCAAATCAGCAATTTCTATCGAAGTTCAGCCGAATCGCAGTTAGACTGGAAAGCCACTGGAAACTGGATTTAGGAAAAGGCTCGGTGAATGATCATCCTCTTCTCTCATCCGTCTAATTGTATAGTGCCCAAGTCATCCCCTCATCTGTAAATAAAGCGCCACTGGCTATAAAATCGTGAATTTGTCTTGTTTCGTTACCAGTTCACTTTGTCTGTCTGTTGATACTAGTTATATCAGAACAGGACCAACGTAAACTCCAATTTGTATGGTACTTACAAGTCGCTATCGATGAATTCAAATCAGTAATACTGTAGGCGTTAGCTGACCAAAGGGGTATTAAATTAAATATAGCGGTGGAGTTAGATCTTTGTGATTATATTCCGTAGTTAAAATGAACGACGATATCGCTTATGGATTTATTTTTAATATATTCACCTTTGTATACCTGCAGGTGTAAGTTGATTTGTAACTGATATTTACAGAGATTTATTATGTTAGTCGTTGACGTTGTATATGTATATACTTTTTTTTTTTTTTTTTTTTTTTTAGTTCGGCGACCAAGGCCGCGGCCGCTCTAACGTCCGTTGCCGGGCGTCTCTGGTTACAAGCAGAACGTATTTCCAGTGGCGCCCGGCGGACTTTGACCACCTCTGTGGTCTCTGCGGGGGTTGGGTCGGGATGAGAATCCCGCGTCGTTGGGGGTAGGGTTTTATCCCGCGTCAGTGAGTGAATCTGGTTGCGTGCTATGGGGCAAAGGCCCCGCAGCACGCAACCCTTCTAGCCTGCTTCTGTAAGGACGACAGGTGGCGATCCCGCCGTCCTCAGGCCCCGATCATGGAGGTCGATGGTCTTGGGCGTAGATGAGTCTGCGGCGGCCTCGCCGCTGACTACGGAACTCGGCGGGGAGGGCACGCTCCCTCTCCCTCTCGGCCGCCTCCTTCGCGAGCACGACTTGCTCGCAGAAGGACACGGCCGCGTTCCACCTACTCCCGCTGGAGACCATGGCTTGAAGCATGGTCTCCAGCGAGAGGGTATCCACGCCCAGACCCACTACGAGGTCCCGGCGCTGACTCGCCCACGCTGAGCACTCCACCAACGTGTGGAGTGCGGTGTCGTCGTCGGAAACCTCGCAGTGTTGACACCGGGGTGTGACCTCACGATGGATGCGAAACAGATAGCTACCGAAGCATCATGCCCGGTAACGATCTGCGTCGCACGATACGTGAGGTCACCATGCTGCCTCTGCAGCCAATCGTCCATGATCGGTCTCACCGCCGCGATGATGGTGGCACCCCACTTGGGTTGCTCAAGTCGCACCCTCCATGACTCCATGAGATCCTGTCGGAGTTGGGACCGCCGGTCATCGATTTCTCGAGACGCAGGCCTGTGGTCCCGCTCCAGCGCCTCCTTGCGCCATTGGAACAATGACGCAAGGGCTCTCGCTTCCAGGTCCCATGGAGGGGTCCCGGCTAGGAGACATGCAGCCTCTCCGGAGATCGTGCGGTAGCCCCTTATTGTTTTGACGGCCAAGGTCCTCAACGGTCTGTTAAGGAGCGTTGAGTTGTTGGCCGTCAACCGCGCCGCCCATACGGGAGCCCCGTATAGGGCCATACTCCGCACGATCCCCAGGTACAGTCTCCTGCAGGAAGCGTTGGGTCCCTTTAGGTTGGGCATCAGTCGCGAAAGCGCGACCGATGCGTGTGTCACCTTGGGGACCAAACTTCGGAAATGTGGTCCGAAGTTCCATCGGCTATCAAGTACGATCCCTAGATACTTCATCGAGGGCTAGATGCCGATGCTAGCGCCTCCCACATTTATGCTGGAACCTTCAGGTGGACCGTTCCGAGGTCTGTGAAAACACAGAACCTCGGACTTGTGCAAGGCCACCTCCAGTCCCAGCCGCCGTATCCGACCCACGACTTGAGCAACACCCGTCGTGACCTTGAGTGCTGCCTCCTGGTACGTTGCACCCCGCGCCGTGACGAGGGTATCGTCGGCGTAGCACGTTACGCCGACGCCCTCAGGCAACGCACCCCGCAGCACCCAGTCGTAGCCGATGTTCCACAGAAGCGGCCCCAGGACCGACCCCTGTGGAACACCGCACGACACATCCCGCCGAGCTGGCCCGAGCCAGCTGGGGAAAGCTATGGCCCTCTCCGAGAGATAGGCCCCGACAATACGACGGAGGTAGAGAGGCGTTTCGTGATACACGAGCGCCTCCCTAACGCAGCTCCATGGCAAGGTGTTGAACGCGTTGGCGATGTCAAGAGACACCGCCACCACCACCTTGCCCTGCGAGACTGCTTCCTCCGTCAGGCTCTTGACGCGCATGATCGCGCTCACGGTGGAGCGTCCCCGACGAAAACCGTACTGGTTGTCCGCCAGGTCTGGCCCCACCGTCGAGAGATGCTCGACGAGGCGTTCCGCGATAATTCGCTCAAAGAGCTTACACACCTCGTCGAGCAACACGATCGGCCGGTATCCGGACGGTGAGTCCACCGGCCGCCCCGCCTTACGGATCAGGACCAGCTTCCCCGTCCTCCACACCTTGGGAAACTGGCCCCTTTCGAGGCATGCGCTAATGAGCCCCATCAGTCGAGGCCCGAGTTCTTCGAGGGCCAGGACCCATGCACGGCCAGGACCCATGCACGGCCAGGACCCATGCACGGCCAGGAATGCCGTCGGGTCCGGGGGCAGTGATTTTCCGGCGTTTGAGCCGGAGTACTGCCGCCCCTAGCTCCCCCACCCTGACTTCGGGTACGTCGTCTTCGCCGGTGCTATCCGCGTCGGGCAGAGACGGAGCCATGCGCGGAGGGACGTGCTCCTCCGCGCTCGTCGGAAACAGGGAGCCCATGACCCGCTCCAGCTGCTGCGGCTGGAGACTCTGGGTCAGTGGGGGCGCCCTAGGTCGGAGTTTCTCCCTGACCTGTAGGTACGGGCGCCCCCATGGGTTCTGCTGCAGGGTCTCCAGGAGCTCCTCGCGGGCCGCCGTCTTGGCCCGCTTTATTGTCTCCTGGAGATTACCTTTAGCCTCCCTGTAAGCCTGATAAAGCTCCGCCTCTCGGGTTGCCGCGTCGTCTGGGCGGCGATGCCTCCGGCGAAACCTGGTGTACTGGCGGCGGGCGGAGATGCATGCTGCGCGCAGCTGTGCAATCTCCGGCGACCACCAGTACACCTGCTTCCTTGCCGGTCTGGGTGTAACCCTAGGCATCGCCGCATCACAGATTTGCGACATGGCTCCCCTGAACCACTCCGCCTCGGCATCCACATCGGCAGGCCGGTCCGGTGCCGGAATCCAGGCCTGCACGATGGACGCCTCCAGGAGAGCCTCCCGATCCAGATGGTGAAGTGCCCAACGCGGATCCGGGGGATTTTCTACCGGCTGTGGGAGGTCAGGTGGGACGACGACATCGAACCGGATGTACCGATGGTCCGAGTGCGTCTCCTCACCCTCCTCCACGTGCCAGCCAGTAATACGGGCGGCGAGGGCAGAAGTCGCGAACGATACGTCCACGACCGAGCTGGTCCCTCGCCGCCAGAAGGTGGCGACATTCCCCCGGTTGAGGACCTCCAGACCACGTGTTCTGGTCCAGTCCTCAAGAAGCCTCCCCTTGTCCCTGGTTTCCCGGGAGCCCCACGCCACACTCCAGGCGTTGAAGTCTCCCAGGAGCAGGACAGGGCGAGGACGGCACGCAGCGAAGACGACGTCGAGCTCAGTGAGCCATAGCTCAAACTGAGTCTCGTCCAGTGTCGGCGAGATGTAGGTGGCCACGACTGCCAACCCATCATAGTCCGCCGCAACACACCCGCGGCCCCTTGAAATGATCGCAAGGCGCGAGCTGTCTGCGGCGGACCCCCCGAAGATAAAACAGGCCGAGCCGTCCTCGTCCACCGGGCTTCCCGGGTGGACGTAGTACGGCTCGGCGACCACGGCCAAGTTTATGGACCACTGCCGGATGCTCTGGTACAGAAGATCCTGAGCAGCGCGGCAGCGGTTCAAATTCACTTGCAGGATGCGGATATGGGCGTCAGACATTAATGGACGTCCATATCAGCATCCCGCCGAGAAACATCTGGCCGTGCAGTAGCGGCACCCCCAAATGTATATACTTACTCACCTTTGACCTTCAATTCTCATATTACAAAACCTACAGTTACAGGTCTACCTACGTAAGTAAGAGTACATCCAAAGGTTGCCTGTAAGAAATCACTTTTTACTGTTAAGACCGCCATTTGTTCATATTTAAACTTGGATATTTTATTATGTATGTTGTATTGCTGTACAATAAAGTTTTATTCTATTCTATTCTATTCTAATCTAAGAACTAATAAGTACTTCACTTTTAAGGCTTAACAACACAATATCTAAAATGAATATGAACTAAATAATAAGTAGGAATTTTTAAAACTGAATTTCAACCAAAACTTCTGTCGTTTCAGTTATTGCTTTTTTATTCAATAAATAGTTATTTTCCCAAGATTCCCAGTTTCCTTTTCAAGCGATGAACGAACCTTTGGATGCAGCTGTGTTTATCATAAATCGAAAGCATTCGTAGACTTGGAGCTAAGGTGTCGCTTTTGCGTATCCACGACGCGAACTTATAGATATTAACCCACTCCTAACACGAGCTGTTTTGGCTTAGAGACTTAACAGATTACATTTTTTTTAATAACCAAGAAAATAATGATTTCATAGTTCTTTTTTAAAAATATCATGAAATCTTTGGGTTTTCGAATGAGTCTCAAGCAAGATATTTGTTTGCGCAAACTGTTGAATAGGGTAAACTGATATTCAAAAGATATTTAATCGTGATATTTTTTTCTTATGTTCTGAATTAAATGCTCTTTGAAATACATCGTTGTCCATTTGTACATATCAGGGCCCTACGCCTGTCCCGCCTACACCGACTTATATAACAGATAACAAATCGTAAATCTCACCGTGAAGGATGCCCGGATCACATGCGCGATGCTATGATAATCCTGTTATTTATTCGTCCTGCTTATACCCTTAATTAAACACAGGCTTAACGTTCAATAACACTGACACATTTCTCGGTTCTTCATTTCGTAAAGTACCTTTTGGGTTCCTATGTTAAGCTCTACTTAATGATTCCCTTCCGTCCTTAAATTGGATTTTGGGCATCGATTTTTTTGATGCCATCGATTGGCTGTGGTAGAGGATTTAATAGACATTTGTGATACCAAGTTTAACGTTTATTTTGTGACCTACGAAATAAACGTTGAACTACATTATGTAAATGGGGATATATGTTCTTGATCTCGTTATATTTGTATTGTGATATTGTTTTCTCGTTGCCACTCCACACTGATTCAAATTAGTATATTTATTATTTATTGTAAGGGTCATTGCAAATATGGGTTACATGAGATGTTGAAGCAGTTGGTTATTACAGATTCACCATATTTCATCATAGCAATAGGCATGCAATTTTAATAGGTCGGTAGCTCACTCAGGAGCAATATGCATTAGAATATTATGCAGTCTTAGTATCGATGTAACACCCGTGCGAAGCCGGGGCGGGTTTGTGAACATACAAACATGAGTCAATCTATACGTAAAACAAAAACTGGATTGAAAATACATCTTTTGAAATGTATGTAGAAACTCAGTCATATTTTCGGGGAAAACCGTATCCACGTATGTGGAAGGTGCACGTTAGGTTGACTTGAACCGTAATGTTCTTGCTTGGGCCACTTGGGCCTGTGCTTGGGGCCTTGACACGTACCTGAATAAAAGTTTTCTACTTAAATTTGTCTGCAAATAAAAGAACAATTGATTGAGCTTCTATATCATGAGCCGGTACACTCCGCAGCGCTGTATAATTATGTATTGCTTTAATACCAAGGAAAGCGTCACTTTGCCATGTAGCTACATGGGCTTAGAGTTCTATATTATGATGAATACACTGGTTTTTGCGATCCATCATTCAGCACTCTTACCTGCAATTTGTTCGTACGTGCGTAGAGGAATTGCTCCCCATAATTGCAGATTGCACATATACGCATCGAACCGCGCGTACCTTCTTTTATTTAGGTACTTTGCATTATCCTCAAAATCAATTCTCGGAAGCAGTTTTGTCAGTTAAGCCTGGCAATGTTAAACGTGCCTTGATTGCCCCATCATTTTCTGTAATCTATAACCGAATATTTCTAAAGTTGAATGGACTTTGGTTGGTATCGTTTGCCGATCTTTGTAGCAGGAGGTGAAGAATGCATGTTTTCTTATAACTTTTAATTTACCCCGTATTTAAACTCTTTATAAGGTTTAGTCGCTGCTAAAAAGATGTAGAAGTAACGACTTATATTGCGTATATGGTATTAAAATAGGTGCCGAGAGCGTGATTGACTCTGAATGGCGAATCTGGATGGTGTGGCGACTCGTGGTTAACTCGAAGGTACACATATTTTTTTTGTTAAGGAACGAAATTACGGCTCGTTCGGCGCCGCACGGCCGCCTCGACTCGTCTTTTTACCATGCTCCGTGTCGAATTTTATTATTTTTATTTAACACCTGCGTCCAGTAATCTGTATTCGACGATCTCTTGAACGTTTAACTCTTTTTGGGCGTGTTTTGGTGTCGGATGGGGGCGATTTATTGCGTTCATGTTTTGTCCACTTTAAAGTGTCGTTTAATTTTCGATGTCGCACCGGTCATAATCGATTAAGGTCCTCGATTAAAATCATGCATCTCGAATCTAAATTATTAACTTGTTATTTTAATATCTAAATTCGTTAGAGGAGGAATGAATCTACAAAATGAAAAACAAAAAACGTCTAAATTCATAAAAGTTTTTGATGCTTTGAGCTTATTTATTAGACAAGAACTAAAAAACGTAGTTATCTGGGAAACAGCAATCTGGGAACTTTCCCAGTCGGCAATGCCGCGGAGGATTTTTTAAGCGATATTTTGTAGTATAAATATTTTTAGTACATAATGTATAGGTATTGTAATTCTTATTGTAAATTAATCTACTGTCCTCTCTAATCGAATATGAACGCTAATCTATCGATTTGTAGCAATAATTATATAGTAGTAAACGCTAATGGCTACCGGCACGGGCACAGCGCGGTGGCTGCGCCTGCGCGACATAACCCTATTATTATCTAAATGCACTCCGTATACCTGCCAGGGTCCCAGCCACTGGCGTATTAGGAGTTTATACAAAGTATACCATTGGATTTTTAATACCGGTCCCTAGAAATAAATAGTTGTCCATGTATTACTCGTAGATTATAATCACAGAGTTGATCTAACTTAACATTCTAATGATTAGAACGTCCAGTTAGATAAACTCTGTGATTCTAGCTTTACAATATCAGATTAATACGTCGTTGTTAAGATTTTTAATCTTATTACTAGCGGTAGGTGGCGGTAGTTCACCGCAAATGAGGTTATATTTTCTAATTATAAACAAACTCTATTAGGCATTAATGGTGAGCGATTTTTTAATTCATACTGATCAAAAATCTTTACAATCTTTGCAATCGGAATCTTTACAAGTTGAGATTCCTCCGAACACAATATTTAGTGACGACGAAGTGAGGGTAGTTGAACACACCCGCACTTCACGAAGACGACGATGAACTGAAGCCAGTCCACCCGTGACCTCGGCTCTTGTAACAGGGTCGAAACGTCGGGTAATAAAGAGGTATGTATATCTCAATAATCGCGTAAAAGACCCGTTTTTTTTTAATTCCGCGGACGCTCATACGTCTGTTGCCGGGCGTCTCTGGTGCACACATAGAAGGTATTTACAGTGGCGCCCGGCGGACTTTGACCACTCGTGTGGCCTCTACAGGGGTTTGGTCGGGATGAGAATCCCGCGTCGTTGGGGTAGGGTGTCATCCCGCGTCGTTGGGGTAGGGTGTCATCCCGCGTCGGTGAGTGAATCTGGTTGCGTGCTGTGGGGCTGAGGCCTCGCAGCACGCAACCCTTCTTGCCTGCTTCTGTAAGGACGGCGGGTGGCTGCCCCGCCGTCCTCAGGCCCCGATCATGGAGGTCAATGGTCCTGGGCGTAAATAAGTCTGCGGTGCCCTGATTTGATTGATTTGATTTCTCTTTCCCTCTCGACCGCCTCCTTCGCGAGCATGACTTGCTTGCAGAAGGACACGGTCGCGTTCCACCTACTCGCGCTGGAGACCATGGCTTGGAGCATGGTTTCCAGCGATAGGGTATCCACACCCAGACCCACTACGAGGTTCCGGCGCTGACTTGCCCACGCTGAGCACTCCACCAATGTGTAGAGTGCGGTGTTGTCGTCGGAAACCTCGCAGTGTTGACACCGGGGCCTGACCTCACGATGTATGCGAAACAGATAGCTACCGAAGCATCTATGCCCGGTAACGATCTGCGTCTCACGATACGTGAGGTCACCATGCCGCCTCTGCAGCCACTCGTCCATGATCGGTCTCACCGCCGCGATTACGTGTGGTTCCCCGCTTTGGTTGCTCAAGTCGCACCCTCCATGTCTCCATGAGATCCTGGCGGAGTTGGGACCGCTGGGCCTCGATTTCCCGAGACGCAGGCCTGTGGTCCCGCTCTAGCGCCTCCTTGAGCCATTCAAACAATGAGGCAAGGGCTCTCACTTCCGAGGGGTCTTGAAAAGACCCGTTTGTCTTAAGTTTATAAAGCTGAGATTCGTTACAAACACAAAAATACAAATTTTATTTTTAATTAAACTCACTTGTATGTACACGTATAGTAATAACATTGGATGCTTACTTACCTTACTATAGATTATCAGAAATGGTCACTCATCCAAAGCAATGTGTTAACATTGTCGGTTACCACTAGACCACGAGCCCCTCTTCGAGGGAGTGTCTCTACCACTGATATGTATTTAGCATGTAAGAAACGAAAATAAAGATTTATTCTTATTATAACAATGTTTTCCTCTAACTGACCCTGTGACGAACCTTTCTTAAAAAAATCTAAGTTGGGGATAGGAGGGTCAAACTTTAAGACCATACCTAATAAATATACAAAAAGTCCTTAAGAATCGGTGAAGTCTTTGGAGTTTGGAAAACTATGACCACAACCACTGCAACGCAACTTATTTTATTAGTAATGACATCAATACCTCCGAAATTATATTTTGTTCTTCATTAATAGGATCAAATTGTATTTAGTGTTGATTACACAGCGATAAATATAATGTAACATGTCTGTACAACATACGTTTTGATTTATTTAATTACCACGTAACATAATCTTCCTCTTTGTACACCGTATGTATCGAATGACATTCAATTGGTTTGACAGATTAATTAAACTTTTTGACCTATTGGAAGTTCGTGCGAGAACTGCGAGCGGCTTACACAATTTATAAAATGATTATTCAGAATATGTGTAGCAAGTTCCACCTAGTGCCATCAATTGACAGTTTAAACAGTCTCTAAATGCTCTTTAATGAAAAGTAATTTAAACATAGGGCCATGGTTAGGCTAAGGTTGGCGTAGCAAAACTGACACAAACAGATCACAGCAATCGCTCCAATTGGTAATCAGAGCAGCCGTCAAATTGCACTATTGGCTATGTTCACAAAGGCCATAAAGATTGGCGAGATCTTTACAATAAAACTTATAAAAAATGACAGCGGTGGCGGCGCCTGCACTGGCCTTCTAATTTCAAATTAAATTTTATTCGCTGGCAGATACTTTATATTAAGTATTTTAAGGTACATTTTTGAATGTTTTAAAATGAGATGTTCCAATTATAAATCATATTCGCCTCAGTGTACCCTACGAATGCGTGTTTTTAGACAAATACCCACTCACAAATGGGATAAACAGATTTTTTTTCAGTTTGAATAATGTCTGACGGTTGAGGCGGGCATATCCTAATTGTGACTACCATTAGGTGTTGTTTTAAAATTATGAGGGTTTCCTTAGGTAGACGTTTTATGATTAAAGACCCATTTGGATAGATTAGTATTTAAAATTCATTATTACTAATATTATATTTTTACAAAGAATTACTTAAGCTCTATTAATAAATAAGTCTTGTTACATATCACGTCTGTTTCCCCAAAGATTTAGTCAGACGTATAATATGTGTACCAGTACTATAAAAGTAAACACTCGTAGCTAAGTTGTAAACTAGGACACATTGCAAACGGTTAAGCAACATCTAGCCAGATTGGTCTTGGGATGGGTGATCATTTCTTAACACATCGAGACCCCTCCATGCCTCGGAGAGCACGTTAAGCCGTGGGTCCCGGTTGTCATACAAACATCTATGGAGGTCGTTACCGGTATTTGGAGCCCTAAAACAAAATCCTAGTGGTCTAACTACCGCCGGGCGCCACTGGACATACCCTCTGCTAGTAACCAGGGACGCCCGGCAACGGACGTTAGAGCGGCCGCGGCCTTGGGCCGCGGAATTAAAAAAAAAAAAAAAAAAAAGTGGTCTAACTACAGAACTTCGATATCGCCCATGGGTTGTGGAGGTCAGATGGCAGTCGCTTTACGGAATATATCAAAGTTCAGTCGCATCGCAGTTAGACTGGAAAGACAGACCTCATCTACCGATAAAAATTTCGGTATTCGACTGTAAAATTTAAAAGCTGCGCACATTCATGGTTTTTAAAAACATATTTTTAGGGTTGAACCAAATGCCATTTAACCGGTAACTTATACCATAGCCACACATCTTCTTCTTTTATACGATTAGTTAGTGTCGGTTCAATCAAAGCTAGTTTTTAAGCTGTAGTAAAGAATTATGCGAAATGAAGAAAAAAACTTAACGAAATGAAAACGGTTGGTCATTAAATTGGTTTACTTTGTCTATGTCCGGAAATACCTTTGCCTTATTAGAATTTACAATTAAAGGTTTGTGTAGAATTACAAATTCTTCAACAACTGTATGTATCAAAGGAACGAAACTTTATGACGTTCCGACTCGACGTTTCGATTGGATAGTATTACTATTACCTATTGTGTGTGTATTAGGTAGTTGTATCCTTAAGGATAAAGATGTGATTTTGTTTGTGTGTGTGTAGAACCATACTCATTATTCTCATTAGTGTACATTGAAAGTTTGTTCACAATTTACCTCAGGGGTGCTGCAAGGAGTCAATCTGGGCCCTTTATAAACATCATTATAACTTCTATTGTGTGTCGATTTGAATGACGACGCAGTTACTTCATTAGGTGTCTCTTCAAAACGCCTGCTCATATTCTTGAACCGATTTCATAGCATTCACAATTATATGTGATATTCCTCGACTTCATATTATTTGACCCTTTGAGTCTACCCTCTTTATGTTCCTTGCAGTTAAAAATGTTTCTTTGTATCGCTTTTTTAATCATTAAAGCTTTTTACTTTCATGTAAATAGGCACTTCGCCTTACCCATTATGTTTTCCTGTCTGAATTTTAATGCCGCTTCTTAATTTTTAGTTTCCTTTTGGAACTAAATTCTAAAGGTTTTATTATTCGTTAACACCTTTGGTGTTGTGTTATTTAGTTTATGTTAAACTATACAATTTTAGGGACAACTGAATGATGGACGCCTGGGGTACAGCATTTGAGCTTTCCTGTTTACTTAACATTTCATATTATGCAAACAGATTGGGAATATGTTCCCAATTTATCAACTCACGCCAATTTACATGACAGGGTAGCCAGAGGAGTTTTAAACCAACACTTTACGGCAGTAACTTCTTCACTCCCACGTAATAGGTGTTGAGCTTATTATTGCCTCTTATCGGGAACTTTGTTTTGCCTAACAGAGTACACGTAATAGTCTGTGCATATTAATTGTAACAAAAAAAATTATAACATTAAATAACTCACGGCGACTGAATTATGTGTTTCTGACGTTTAAAGCGCCAGAACGTACTTAGCAAAACTTCCCATTCGAATTATGTCGTATTCGGAAATGGATATTCTGCGAATGGGACGTTTCAGAGTCTGACAGCCTGAAACTGTGATGTTTGTGATTGTTGACAGGAATTGGCTACTACATTATGTTATTCCTAGAATAAAATAATAATTTGTAATCTAATCATAATTATATAACTGTTTTTAAAATACTGATGACATAACTCTATAAATACCTAAGATCCATTAACTTTTTAAATAATAATACATATAACTATTACAGCAACATGATCATCCGTTTTAATTCTCGGCGCTTTACTAATAGACGTTTTAATAAGAAGCTAGAGAATGATACGGTATCTGTCAGACTGTTTGATTGACGGCAGGCGCCGCTATAGATCTACTTCTATTGATTATAGAAATGCCGAACTGTGTGGGGTTGGATGTGTGTTTGAGAACAAGAGTCATACATTGTCGTTAGTCGACATAGGTTATGCCTGCAGACCGTGGTATAAGCAAAGGGAAGGTACAGCAGAAATGGGAACTAGAGTAGAGGAAGTAAAGAGCAAGTGGGTCTTTGAAGGTATCAAATAAATTATTTGATATCCATCTCAAAGGAGAGGATGCAGGTCCTGACATAACCATAGTTCTACCAAATTGTTTTATTTCTCCCATCCAATGTAGATGGATCAAAGTCGTTTATGAGTTTTGAGTTGAGCTTCGTCAATCTGTGAAAACCAAATGAAGATAGTATAGATGTAATTATATAACATTTTGAAGGTGTATAAGTAATTAATGTCTTAGAAGGAACGTAGGTATTTTGCCCCCCCCCCCCCCCCCCCCCCCCCCCCCAGGAATAGGTTCCTTGAAATGCAAACGATAAAGCTATCTAACATTACGTTTATAGCACTACATAATTTACATTTTTTCACCTCTGACCAGTTCTATAAATGGGCGACGTATTAAAAACCTGAAGCTCAAAAAAATTATATGGAAATGTGAATTGGTTACGGTTAAATAAATGATTTCCGTCCGTGAGCGGAGGCGTCTCACAAAGGCGTACCATTAACTAAATCCAACACCGGCTCCAATCCTTTCGTTAGAGGTCTATTGTGACCATGAACTGGCTCCAGAGATTCATTACAACCATTTGTTGTGTTCGTACGAGATTTCGACGTAGACTGCTTTGCTTTCCTTCGATTACACCTTCGTTTATGTAACGATTGCTTAAAGATTAAAAAAAACTAAGTGATACCAGGATGTCACCGAACATGCAAAGCCTAGCACAACCAGCGTCGAGTAATCAGTCCATGACCATATTCAAGCAATAATACTGCGAAAATTTAAAAAAAATATGTTCCGAACTTTTCTACGCTATAATTGTTTGAAAATATTGATCATTTGAAGTCGACGCTGTCTGCCCTTAGGGCTGGCAGTGCGACCATACTTTTGAACTGACATCGATGATAGGAATTCCGTGACATCTTCGTAGGGTACAAGATCATTAGAAGATCACATTCACTACACGGGGTGCACTTGCTAATCAACAGACGAGACTCGAAAAATACTTCAAAGGTAATCGGTAAAAGGTAAAAGGTAATATCAGTGGCTGGCGAAATGTTATGATATGCACAAGTAGCTGGTTGACCCATTACATTGAACTTGATCAAATTGTCCATACAGTAATGAATGACAATTGAAACGAATGCTCTTCATCGAAGGATTTCAACTGACGATCAGTGTGACCACACGTTTGCGTATTTTATTGAACATTCCTGATTTAATTTTATTGTCCTGAAAAAATACATACATTATACAAAAATAGGTACAGAAACTTGATATCCATTTGTACGCACACGTATTTACAAATGGCGGCCATATCACCAATTATTAGTCTAACGGCAGCGGCAGTCTGGATCCCGAAATTATAGTCACCAAACAAGCCAATAATACTTGCAAATTAATAATTGCGATGGCGTCGAGGTGATGATATCATGGATTTCAATAGCTTTATAGTATATTGGTAGTAAACAATGACCGTCCTGATGGTTAATGGCCTATTTGGATGGTTATGGATTTAGGCGTGATAATATGAATGATGTTATCATCAAGGAATAGGTAGGTAATAAGAATATGTAAATTCCTTTAATATTTTACAATTACTGGAACAACTAAAACTAAAATCATAGTAGCTAGTTCCTTAACTACAGGTAGATGGCGCTCTGGCGACGCCGTAAGTCGCGATATTAACACAATGTGATCACAAAATTAGATGTCTTGGGCTAGTGGTGTCTTGGTCAGTTGGTAGAACGTTCCTTCTGGAAAGGAATCAGTTGTTGGTTCGAGTCCAGCCCTACTATTGTTTTTGTGATTCATATGTAAAATTATTTAAGAAAAAGTTAATTTAATTATTTAAGTTAAGTTTTTGGGTGCAAAGGGGCTCTACCAACATCTATAGGGCCCCAGCGACCTCACCTGCTAGTGGCGCACCTGCTGATAAACGGACGAGGCTCGTTAATTTACGGTACCTATGGAGTGGCTTCGGCCCCTACGTGGGTACCAGGTGGTACAACAGTGTTGGTCCGGGGGGGTACCACCGTGCAGCTGTGCTAAAGCCCCCCAAGTAACCCAGCCCAGGCTGGGTTGCGTTAGGGGTTCAGCAGCTGCACCGCCGGGCCCGGGGCGATGTATGGTGCAGCAGGCATGGGACCAGTGGGGGCGAAACGGAGTCTAGTGTGGGTGGTGTGGGTCGATTCGCCGGCCAGGGAGACCCTTAGCAACGGCGTTGCCGCGGCCGCCCGCAACACAGTCATGGGGCCCGCCTGGGGCCAACCACCCCAGGAGGCTGCCCCACATGTTGCGCATAATCCTGATGTGGGATCGCCGCTCCGGGTGGTAACCGGTGTGGGGTAGCGGCGGCCTTGCATCAGGGGGGTTTGGGAGCCCTTCCGTCCGGCGGGTCGGCTCCGACCTAACCACACGGTTCTAGACAAAGCTAGCCCCTGCGCTTTGTCACTTACTGCTGCACCAAATGTCGCCCTGTCTTCACGCTTCTTCTTCAAAATCTACAATGGCAGTGCAACAAAAAAGAAATAAACGTTACACAGCGGCCCTAGGAAACCCCACAACTTCACATTTCGAGGTGGAGTTCACTAACGTCCGTGGACTCCATGCGAACCTCGATACCGTCCACCACCACCTTGAGACGGCACGGCCCGCTGTGATGTTCCTCACGGAGACACAAATACGCCGCCCTGACGACACGTCTTACCTGTGTTACCCCGGCTATGTCATCGAGGAACAATTTCGAGACAAAGCCGGGGTGTGCGTGTTCGTTAGGGCGGATGTTTGCTGCCGCCGGTTGCGCTGCCTAGAGAACCCCTCCAATTCCGTCCTTTGGCTGCACGTAGACCATGGCTCTATGAGCCAGATCTACGTGTGCGTCTACCGATCCCACACAGGGGATTCTGAGACAACAAAGCTCTTCCAGTACCTCAGCGAGACGGCTGATGAAGCGCAGGTGCGGTTCCCGAACGCTGACCTAGTGTTTCTGGGGGACTTCAATGGCCATCACATTGAATGGCTGGGGTCCCTCAAGACTGATCATGCGGGTAGAGCCGCCCATGCGTTCGCTCTCTCCCACGGTCTGACCCAGATGGTATGCGGGATCACCCGGATACCAGACAGGTCAGATCACGCGCCCGCTCTGCTGGATCTACTGCTGACGAGTCGCCCAGCCCAGTACAGTGTTTCGGTAGAAGCCCCACTGGG
Source organism: Nudaria mundana (assembly GCA_963556515.1). Classification (NCBI taxonomy): domain Eukaryota; kingdom Metazoa; phylum Arthropoda; class Insecta; order Lepidoptera; family Erebidae; genus Nudaria; species Nudaria mundana. Next base: position 1,575,427 of record OY748305.1, on the reverse strand, counting down.
TAGTTCCGACCACTGTGTTGTTCACGCTGGCATGAAGGTGTCACCTCCTGCACGTCCTGTGCAAACGTCACGACGACTATGGCACTACTCGTCAGCGGATTGGGACGGTCTACGCGATTATTTTGCGTCCGTCCCCTGGAGCCAGCGCTGCTTTGTAGGAAAGGCTCCTTTGGATAGTGCTTCTGCTATTGCTGGCGAGATCAGTTTAGGGATGGATTATTACATCCCTTTCACTGATGTCGCCAGTATCCGCAGAGCCCGTCCCTGGTTCGGGCGAGATTGTGCCAAAGCTGTTCGACAAAAACAGTCGGCATATCGCGCCTGGATCAGGGCCCGGGCTGTGCGCGACCCAAACGTGGGCCACCTCAAAGCAGCGTACAACCGGGCCACAAAGTCGAGTAAGAGGGCCTTTAAGAGAGCGGATGCCCAGCGCGTCGCGCGGCTTGGTCAGGAGCTCACTTCCCATCCCACGGGCAGCCGTGGATTCTGGCAACTGGCCAAAGCCGTGCAATCTAACTTTTGTCAGCCCTCGCTGCCACCGCTGCGTTACCCAGATGGAACACTGGCTCACAAAGCCCAAGAGAAAGCGGATATGCTCGCAGACCTCTTTGCGGCTAATTCCCGGGTCGACGACCGTGGCCTGCAGCCCCCCGCCATCGCCAACTGTGGCCACACAATGCCTGATATTGTTATCAGGCAATGTGATGTACGGGCAGTGCTGCGGTCACTCGACACGCGGAAAGCCAGTGGCCCTGACGGCATTCCGGCGGTGGTGCTACGAAAATGTGCAGCTGAGTTGTCTCCAGTATTAACGCGTCTGTACCGCCTGTCATACTCTTCAGGGCTCGTGCCGGAGGTCTGGAAGGAGGCGAACGTACAACCGATCCCCAAGAAAGGGGATCGGTCCGATCCAGGCAACTATCGACCCATAGCTGTCACCTCAGTCATTTGCAAGGTGCTTGAGCTCCTTATAAATAAGCAGCTCATGCAATTCCTAGAGGATCACTCGCTAATCAATGATCGACAATACGGCTTCAGGCCAAAGCGATCAACGGGTGATCTTCTGGCATTCGTAACGCATGTCTGGGGTGGGGCTATGGAAAGGCACGGCGAGTCCTTGGCTATTAGCCTGGACATCGCCAAAGCCTTCGATAGGGTCTGGCATGCTTCGCTCCTTTCCAAGCTTCCGGCATATGGTCTACCTCCTCAACTGTGCAGCTGGATTGCCAGCTTTTTAAACGAGCGCCGAGTGCGGGTCCTCTGCGATGGCCAGGCTTCTCGCTTCTTGCAAGTGAATGCCGGGGTACCGCAGGGGTCCGTACTATCACCAACTCTCTTTCTTCTGCATATCAATGATATGCTATCCCTCGGGAACATTCATTGCTATGCAGATGACAGCACACTGCACGGGAGTTACTCGGTTCGTCCGACGGCGGGGCGATCTGAGATTGAGGAGGAGAGACGACGACTCGTGGCTGATCTCGACCGTAACCTCGACAGTATCTCTCAATGGGGTACCGAGAACCTGGTCGAGTTCAATGCCCGCAAAACACAGGCGTGTGCATTTACTGCGAAGAAATCCCCTTTCCTTCCCCTACCCTCTCTTCAGAATGCATTATTACCAATGAAGGACAACCTTGATATCCTTGGCATAGACGTTCGTCGAGAGCTCAATAATAAAAACTACATCGAAAGATGTATAGGGCTAGCTTCGCGGAAACTAGGAATACTGAATAAGGTAAAGAGATTCTTTACACCGGACCAGAGGTGTCTGCTGTACAAGACGCAGATTAGACCCTGCGTCGAATACTGCTCTCACCTCTGGGACGGCTCCGCGAAGTATCTGCTGGACGCTCTCGACGCTATGCAGCGACGGGCTATCCGTATTATTGGTTGTCCGGAGGTAACGGGAAGCCTTGAGCCGCTAGCTCAGCGCCGAACAATAGCTTCCTTGGCCGCATTCTACCGTATTTACCACGGCGAGTGTTCTGAAGAGCTCTTCAATCTGATCCCACCCTCTTCCTTCCGATCCCGAACGACTCGTGCCGGGCAGAGATGCCACCCCCACACAGTGGATAGCATGTTCGCGAGAACCGAACGTTTTAAACGTTCGTTTCTCTGCCGAACGATAGTGGCCTGGAACGCCCTGCCTGTGCACGTGTTTCCTCACACATATAATCCTGGGTTCTTTAAGCGGAGCGTGAAGAGGCACATCAGTAGGTCGTCAAGTTGAGGGCCACTCTCAATAGTAATGTGTGCTGTGAGAGTGGCCCACAATCGCTAGACGTCGTCACGACTTACCACCAGGCGGGCGGCGTCAATTTGGCGAACCAAATATAAAAAAAAAAAAAAAAAAAAAAAAAAAAAGTTAGCATATTTCACTGCCTATAAAATATGGTAACTAAAACTCATCATCCACTGAGCCTTTGCCCAACCCAGTTGGGGTCGACCTTCCAGTCTAACTGCGATGCGGCTAAAATCGAAGCTTTCCGTGAGACGACTGCCATCTGACACCTAAAACTATTAACTGCAAATTTCATTGCTACTTACGACCTACGACCATGATTATAAATAGCAGTGAACTATTCCCCTTTAGAACTGACTATACATTCTAACCCTATAAATAGTTTTATTAACCACGATCAATGTTAAGTGTGCAGTCGTTCGCGGCAACTTCAAAGGTTGGTTTTATCTCACGTTGACAGCTAACAAAATCCTTTTAATTAGCGGGTGTCTGCGCGCGCGCACCTTACGTGTTGTCTTTACTCCCACGCCGAGCGGTACCTGCATCCAACGTTTTTATTGACTCATTTTCGCTTCGATACCGATAAAATTGATTAGGTACTGATTTAGGTGGACGAATTATTGGGTTATTCTTTTTGTTAGTGCGACATAAAATTGCTCTCATCTTAATTGACCAAGCGAGTGAAGACGCTTCGAGATCATACTGGACAATTTTAATTTATAATAGTTTTTAGACTGATGCTTTCGGAACTTAAAAGCTATATTAACCTTATGTTTGGCCTGACGTTTCGACCGAGTAACAAGTTGACTGACCGACCTGATCAGCCTGTGACCACGGATGTAACACGGTTGAACGTAACATAAGGCAAATTACGTGTTTAGGTCCCGAAATCACAATTAGTATATTTTAGCTTCATGTCTGTGTGTTCAGGGTTAGCGGCCACGTTTTAATCCGATCTCCACGTAACTTAGCACAGATGTTCACGAGATTTACCGTTCAACCATCTGGCCCCAAAATATGTAATTTGGGTGACTACCAGTGTAGGTATGAAGACATTCCATAAATGATGGACATACATACTCGTAATATAGGTACCGGGTAATACAAACTGTAAACACGTACGAAGCCGCGGCGGTGTCAGTAGTATGAGTATCATTTAAATGTTCAAAGTATGTTTTACAAGTTCGGAGCATCTCTATAAATTACTACCCTCAAAAGTTGACAGCGATGTGCAGCTTCAGCGAGAAGTTTCACACCCTTTCGAGAGATGAATGCACTGCTTTTATATTTAAAAGTATGTATGGTAGATAGCTTTTTAACTCACTTTACAAAAAGATGTAAACATAAGTAATAGCAATAGTTACAAAATTTTTTTTTTTAGGGAACCGTAGAATGGTAATAATATTGCAAGAAATGATTTGTACAATCTGATAGATAACATACTAAATAAATATGTGTTACATAAGAAGAGAGTAAATCGTGAAAAGGTTCAATGGCGCCAATGCTTAATAAATAAATGCTTATCAGATCTGTAATAAATGTCTATTTATTACAAATTACTAATATAGTAGGTAGTTAATTAAGTATATCAACATTGTATTATGCAGTGTAACATAGTTAACATGTTGAGTACTGATATGTTGAAACTACATAGTGGTTTGTGATCAAAACCTGTTCGATAATGTAAATGAAGATGACTTACAACATGCTTGCAACAATCTTAGTACGTACTAGTACTAAGGCTCCAAACACACGTACGATAACGACACGACAGTCACACAAATTGCAGCGACAAAAAGTAGTGTCGCTTCAGCTGCATCGCGTTCTGACGCACAGTAGGCATTGGTACAGTGGTTTTTGCGATGCGGTCGACCACTGAATTCGCGATATCGATGCTGGCCGAACCTTTTCCCAACCTAGTTGGGGTCGGATTTCCAGTCTAACTGCGATGCAGCTGAACTTCAACATTCGGTGGTGGTTGCTTTATCGTTGCGATTTAAGCGATACCAACCTCACCATTGCGTTCGACGACAAAATGTGGTCAGTGTAAATTAAACTATGCGTCTGGATACAAAATAGTGCCCACACACGTGTTTGCGTTGTTTTTTGGTCGTGGTTGTCCGACGTTTGAGTGATTGGAGCCTTATATTATATGGTACCTTCTTAAAGCGTGTATAAGTTGATCCGACTGCTAAACCGCAATAAAATACTGTAAATGAACATAATAAAACAACTTAAAATTATGTTTCGGATGTTTATCTGTTTGAAGTTGTTGCCAAATAGTATAAAAAGTACTTAATATAAAATTTATGGCTCCCGGATAACTGAGATTGTAGGTATGCAACATCAGTGTTGGCTGTTGGGAATTTAGGTTTGGATAACAGAATTGTTACTGATTTTCTATTGTACGAGTATACTAGCCACTAGAGGACGCCCGCTGATTCGTCAGCTTGGCAAATTGCATATTAAAACAACAATGAATGCTTCGGTGGCGTGGTCGACTCCGGAGTCTCGGGTTGATCCCCGGGTCGAATCAAATATTTGTGTGATCCACAAATATTTGTGTTTTCTATGTATAATATGTATCTATTTAGAAATTATGTTAGTATGTTTATCAGTCGTCTAGATCTCATAGAGCAAGCTTATATTAGCTTAATTTGGGCTACATGACGTTGTGTGAGAATGTCCAAAATGTTTATTTATTTATTTATTAAAACAATCAGTTGTGTGGTTTTAAAGATCTAAGCATACATAGGGAAAAACAGCGGGAACCGACTTTGTTCTATACTATGTTAAGATAGTGCTTCAGTGACGACATAGGCTTGCCGTTACGAGTTTAATAATATTACTTGCAAATGTGGGTTTGTAATTTACCTCTGCCTGCCCACTCGGGGATAAAAGCGTCCATCGGGTCAACAAATGACTCAATTCAGTATTCTTGGGTCTTTGTAAGAACAATAAAATAAACACTTCATTCAATACACTAAGTTCAATAAGCTTTAAAGCGGTGCAGCGAAATATGTATAAACAATCGAAAAGGGATCCTTATCCAAGGCGCCGTCGTTAAATTGTTCATAAAGTTGCAGTTGCCAGTATTAATAATATTTATTTATATATTGGTGGATTTACTGTCGGAGGCTACTAGCACAAAGTAAATAAACGAAACAGTGCAACAGTTTCATACAAAGGCCGGAATCGGTCGCACCACTACAAGCACGTATACACACTCACGGTACAGCCATTGGACAATCTGCATCTTGTTTGTTGACAATTTTTCAATACTATATATATTTTTATAAGCAGTGAAGTATGCTTACTTTTTTTCTAACGCCGCCGCCCGCGCCGCGCTGTTGCAACATTGATATAATTGTGATCGCAATATTTGAGGTTTTTGGGTTTAGTGGTGTCTTGCTCAGTATAGAACGGTTCTCCTGGAAAAGGAACAGTCGCTTCTTCAAACCCAGTCCAAGACTATCATTTTTGCGATTTAAATTGTAAAATTATTAGATTCCTGAGAAGCTGTTGCTCTGTTCCGTTTGTTTCCTACGTGCTACTAGCATCCGTGCGAGTCCCGGACCAAAATACCCTGCGGTCTTCGCTAAATTCCGCGACGTCTAGCTGGGTGAATGAACCTTACATGTTACTTCTGTATGATAACATATTATCTGTGAAGGATTACGGGTTGTTTGCTAAGATATGTCCGAGTTGGATTTGTGAGTTATCCTCGTTGATCGATATCGAGTAGGGCTACGTTGGTATGCAAACAAAATCTTCACACAACAGAATACATAATACATCGGTCCCTGGCTGTTAGAATTAAGTAGGTTCGTATTCGGTTTTAAGACGAAGTACTTATGATGTAATAGGGGTACTCAGAGCACTTCTGGCAATATCGTACTTCGTCTTAAAATCTAACTAGCCGAAAGAGGAAAGATTTGTATTTTTGTGTGTATGTTTGTAATGAATAAACTCAAAAACTACAGTGCCGATTTCAAAAATTCTTTCACCATTGGAAAGCTACATTCACCCTGAGTAACATAGGCTACTTTTTATCCCGGTAATGTGTTCCCACGGAACCGGGAACGAGTAAACTAAATCATGCGGCGATCAGCTAGTGTATGATATTGTTATACAAGTGTATTAAAATCTCATGGCAAATTCATTGGAAACGTATTAGTTTATTTTAGACCTATTGTTGGAATTCTTAATATTAATTCCGACGAAATCAGAACTGTATTTCTTAAAAACACAAATTAAAGATGAAATCGTTTCGATTAAATGTCGTCGTCCCCGAATTCCGTTCCTATTACATAAATAAAGTTGATTCGAAAACTCCCATTACAAAACTCGAGGTGATTCGATACAATTTATTTGTGAAGTGGTCGACCGTGGCTCAGCCTTCGTTGTTTAACTTTCCTGTTTCTCATAGGAACTCATTCCCGGTATTAAATGTTATCCAATAATCTACGTAAATACGTGACATTTTAGTAGAATTTTTAAATTTATCTCGACCTTCAAATGGTTTTATCCGGATTTGCAAAATTATGGATCAATCAATCATTCAAAATGTTTTTATTAAAAATAGGAGCAGTTAATACACACTTTTTGAAGGTCAAATAATAAAAAAGATATTTAGTAGGATTAGATATTTGACATCTAATGCATATCTGTGTATTTGTCATTGTTATTTAAAACATTCAATGTACTTATAAAATTTATTACGTTATCTGATGCTCGGGCCGTGTCAAATACTTTCCTCGTTCTTAATTACAACAGGTTAAAAAATAATTAAAAATTTGTCTTTTTACACAAACTTCATACAATATTTACAAAAGATACTGTAATAAATCCTCCTCGTTTGTCATTATTATACTGACTGGAAACTACTGGGAAGGTTCTCAGAATGCGGACCGTGTTGGCTGGTTGCTGTTTGGCAATGGCCGTAACTTAAACTTTGACTTTTGAGACCAGAAATGCCAAATTCTGAAATGATATTATGTCCACTTTCATTCAAATTCTGAAATTATATTATGTCCACTTTCATTCAAATGAATGGCTTATTTATAAATACCATTACAAATATCCAAACCATTTACATTTTTAATATTAGGAGTTGGATACATTAATGCAGAGCGTCGATCCATCTCGTTGAAGCGAGCCGAGGTGGTCATTGTATGTATGTATGGTGTGAAGTCCTGTGGCGTCCAATTATTCTGGTGGCGGTGGTCGCTGCGCAGGCGCCGCACCTCGCCCCCTATCGCGGCTCGCCATCGATAATACTAACCGGTTCGTTTTTCGTTTATAGGTCGGCCCCATCTTTAAAATTCAACTCCCGAGCCCGGCTTTATGTCGAATTCCTAATTCTGAGACGTTGTTATTTTTTGATTTTGACAATTATTTTTCGACATTTTTAATATTTTGTTTGGGTCATTTTTGTTGAATATTCTTTGTTATCGTTGTGAATAATGATTTATTTGTCTATATAATCATGCATCTGAAGCTGAGGTCCTAAAAAACCGATCAAGTGCGAGTCGGACTCGTGCACAAAGGGTTCCGTGCCAAAACGCCAAAAAAAAATCGTTCTTATGGGAATTTCCTTAAATATTTATTTTACCTATTCTGTTTTAGTATTTGTTGTTATAGAGGCAACAGAAAAAGGTACTGTGGAAATTTCAACTATCTAAGTATCGCGGTTCGTGAGATACAGCCCAAGACAGAGGGATGGACGGACAGCGAAGTCTAAGTAATATGGTTCCCGTTTTAACCTTTGGGTACGGAACCCTAAAATGAGCTTATAGTCGCTAACAGGGCACTAGGTTCGTCACCATGTACCGTTAAGTTACATTTATTTCCTACTAGTGGTCGCCCGCGACTTCGTCCGCGTGATTATTGTTCCCGTCTCCGTATCTTTATAAATTGTAGCCTGTGTGTTAGTCTGATGTATAAGCTATATTATTGTAAAGTTTCATCAAAATCCGTTGTGTAGTTTTTACGTGAAAGAGTAACAAACATCCATACATCCTTACAAACTTTCGCATTTATAATATTAGTAGGATATGATTAATTAATTAGTTATTTCTTTTGTGCGTATATTGTATATGTAATACACACAGTTGTTGTTTAATCACTGCGACGTCAAGTCGATAGCATTTATTATTTATATTCAACAAGGGATTTCCAGTTATGGACATACGAGTGTAATATGCCCTTACATTACCGTTTACTCATTCGCGATTGTTTAATAAACTCGATGTCATTTCTCTTTAACGGGAGTTGACACGAACATAGCGCGACCTTCTCATCAAGCGACCATCTCATCAAGTATTTACACAATCTGCCCCGATGAAAAATAAAGAAATGTGTCAACAGGTGCACCGAGTACGGATGAAAATGATTGTCCATTATAAAAGACACAAACCTCAAATGTACCAGGAATACATTACAACATAAGATCCTTCAAGATTAGAGAGACTGACCATAATATAAAGTCATAAAATAATAATATATATTTTTTTCTTCCCATAGTACTACTAGACTGCTTGGTAGTACTATGGGAAGAAAAAAATCCTGTGGTACTACCAGTAGTACTACGGGCAACAAAGGCTTTATTGGGACCAATAAACACCTAGAGAATATTCAGTAGTGCAATCGTCCCAGTACTTAAATAACGTGGCCCCATGTGGCCTATTATCAAATTTGAAAAGGTGGGATTGGTCCCTGGTCCCAGTTTCGAAGGGGGACGACTTGTCCCCTAACCCGTCCAGGCGAACTTCGTACCATCTCTTACCTCAATCAGCCAAATTGGTCTTTTAGTTATAAGAAGATCGAAGATAAGGACAATTCCAATACAATTTTCAGTTTTAGGGTCAATTGACAAGTTAAATGTTTTACTAGAATATGACATGTACTTATTCTGTGAAAAGGCAAGTTGATAGCCTTAACCTTCCTCTCAACTTCAGAGCTTAGCTCTTGTCTCTCCAGGAGGTATCCTTTCCACTTATCTCATAGCCTAGAACCCAGTATCTGGGTAGGACATTTGACGTCTTTATTCGATTTAGGTATGTCTTTATTGATCTTCTCTTCTATTTTTCCCACAGGTTTAGGTGTTTGATAGTGTATCCTTCTTCCTACTAATTATAAACATGGAAGTGTGTATGGATGTTTGTAACAAAGTTTCGTGAAAACTACTGAAGAGGCTACTATTTATCCTACAAACGTGTTCCCGCGAGAATTGGAAACGATAAAACGCGGATCCGCCTATAAATTCACGGCATTCTTTTACGGCCAATATGCGTCGTTTATCTGTTGTATGTAATTACTCATTTTTATAGACATTATTGTCAACTTTAATTGAATCCCATAATAGGAGTAGCTAACCGTATAGCATGCATAAACTGCAATTACAAGTACCTCGAAGGACATAATTTGTATGAACTCGTTTTAATTACAACGCTAACTGCTTCAAGATATTTTCTACGAGATACTTGTTTTTCTATGGTTCTCATGACCATATCATATAAATAAGATTATCTAGTTTTCTGTGCGCTTACTTTTATGGTAAAAGTTATGTTTTCATACATACTTAATGTGTGAATTCATATTTCACTAAAAATACTACCTATAAGGATGATTTAAATAACAAAATGCACAAAAACAGTTTACTTGTTTGAGGATGACGTAAAAGCAGCATTTCTTTTTCTAACATATTTTAATACAATAGCACAGATGAGGAAACAATAGGGAGCAGGAGAACTAGTCCATGAAGGCGACCACAAAAAGTGGCCAATGTGCAGAAGCAACAATATGGTTCTGACATGACCCTGTTCAGCACTCCGTGAGATAATCGCAAACGGTAGTTGTCGAAGCACGTACCATCGCCTTTTTTGGCAACTAACATTTTTTCCATCGCCGACTGCAAACAGCCCTGTCGTGTCATGGGATTGAGCGCGCATGCATGATTCCAACCATTCTCTACACCACACCATTTATAGATTATAGATTTATTATGGTTCTCATTATAAACACGAGTTGTAAAAGAATAAAAAGCTCATAAGCGCTGTGTGGAATTTCACTGGATACCTTCTGAATAAGGTTGATCAGACGCGTATAAATATCCGGCATTTTATTTTATTCAACTAGCCGTTAAAACCACGAGCGTCGTAAACACGTTGTATCTAAAATTATTTCTGTCAACGTTCTTGTATGTTTATAGGTCTGCGGGGTCGTTCTCAATTATATTTTTAATAAATTTTTTGGAGGCTTGTACGATCGCAATATTCCATAAAAGTCAGGCGCGAGTGGCATAATTAAATATGATAATTTTCCACCATCACTTGTCGGGGAGAACAACAAAACAAACGTGCCCCGGCCGGCGCCAGCGGTCCTGCTTGCGCCCGCGCCGCGTCTGTGTATAAACGACCAGTTTTTATTCCATACCAATATGGACCATTAAGGTGGGCAGATTTTCAACTTCGCGCTTCAATGGCCGATGACGGCTTGCAGCTATTACCTGTATTATTTAGCTTACCATAAAGCCCAGGTGAATTCAATATAACGACTTTCTAAATGGAAAATTGTTGTATTATAACTAGAAACTAGGCATTGGTTCCGATTGGCGGACAATGTATATTCACGTAATAGGCGCCAGTGAAATGACATCGATAACGAATATAATTGTGTATTTTTTAAGCAAATGAAAGCTTGCTAACGTAGGCCCAAATTGTGTACTAAAACCAAAGACCTTATAATACAACGGACATAGGATCTAGAACAAATCGCAAGAAAATAATGTCCCGAGTCGACCTATACATTATACATAGGCATACATAGATATAAACAAATTTCATATTAAAATTTAAACCTTGATTCAACGGAATAGTGTTCACTTTTGTTTGCACTAATTTATCGCATTACGTAGCTTCTATCTGTCCGCCTGACTAATTCACCTTATGCAGCTTATACTTGAACTACGTGAACATAGAAACAATGGAGTAGGTTTATTTTGTTAGTCTTTTAAGGATTCCATGATATGTACCTACGTAGGCGTAATAATTAATGTAAGACTACAATAAATTCCATAATCTTATAAATTGTAATTACTTGTTTATATTAGACGAAATAAGCTGAAAAACTAATTAACGACTGACAAAGATTTTTTTTTTCGAGTCAGTTTCATAATAAGTAACTGTAGTGTATGAATAACAAAAAGGGAATTAATGAATTTAACTAATTATAATATTATAAATGCCAAACTTCTTGCGGGTGTCAAAGTTCTTCCGCTTTCATTACTATTTTCATAACGCTATGTCGCTACGTCTACTACAAGATAGCCGTGTTTCAAGTGACTGAATTAGTTGCTAAAACTGCGCATCATTAATTTATTTTTATCTTATGGTTAATTTTTGGGATACGAAATTATTGGCTACTAGCTGATCACCGTGACTCCGCCCGCGAGATATAGTTATCTCGGCCCCGATTCCCGTGGGAATACATTACCGAGAATCCAAATAAAAAGAAAATAACAGTACATACACGAAATAAAATGACATGTGTAATTATATTTATGACAAAACAATGATACCCTGTGAAAATTAAAATCATTTTTGGGCTTATCTCCTCCATTCAATCAAGGGATTCTTGTACAAGTTTCATAAAGATCGGACCTCTTTTTGTTATGTCCATAAAATGAGCCGAACAAACAAGATTGTTATTTTTTGGATCAAAATATTCTTCTCGCCGTGCTAGGGCAATAATATTTTTCCATTGTGCACAGTGTACTGGATCCCGAGGAAAACTGAAATAGATGTTGGTTCATATAACGAAAAAAAAATCATAAAGAGCCAAGGCGTCTCCACTATAATCTTTGTTCCAAATAGTTTTATCGCTATCGGTAATCCGAATAAATCTGAATGGTCATTTTGTTAGTACATTATTCAGTGAAAATGAAATGGTCTCTTTCTTTTTACTGAGCTTGGGATGAGTTCGAAAGAGACAGATAGGTACTTCGGTATTGGACTGGATTGCAATATTTACTTTTGTCTTTTAATTTATTATCGACGAAATACTGTATTTTAAGTGAAATAATAAATTGCAAATAATAAAACAAAAGCTTATTTACTGAAAATATGATACACCGTCTTCAATTTGCTTTTTTTTCGTAGTTTTTACACGTTTTTACAATACAGTACGGCATTGTGCAACGTGTTGTCGTTCAGTTGTCAAAATCAAGACTGGCGCGCGATTGTTTCTCTTTTAGCGTTTTGTTTCTCTTTTAGTTCGGACACTTTTGAGCGATGATCCGAAATCCATTGTATTTAAAATCATTGACTAAAACCTTCCTCGAGAACTACTCTATCCATTGGTGGAAACTGCATCAAAATTCGTTGCATAGTTTGAAAATCTAAGTATACATAGGGAAAGCGACTTTGTTTTAAAAACAATGGAAAAATAAATTTATTTAAGAATATTTACAACAAACTATATACTATATTACTTAAATATATACAAGGAACAGGAGATCTTCTATTTAGCGATTTAAAGATCTTCTATTTAGTCTATATAGTCTATTTAGTCTAGTCTTGATAATGCCTCGTGAGTAGGCGAAACATAATATGTCGACGTTTAACATGTCTTCTATTTAGTGAAATCATTGCAATTTGTAAATTTCAACATAATTTTTCCATTGTTTTTATTATGGACTTGTCGCCAGGTGACGCCTGAATCCATTCAGACTTTGTTTTATAATATGTTATGATTATGATGAATCGCAGATACGATAGTACTTGGGATAGCCTTGAACCACCGGCTGTTCCCTTTTCAAAGGGAACTCTTTACTAACAGTGGTCCCTTGCTCTATTGGTTGATCGATACCGAGTTAATACAACTACCAATAGTTATGATACCATTTTCGGTGAACAATAAACCTTAACTCGGTAGTTTTCAACAGGTTCGACAGTAGGAACCTTGCTCGTGTGCCCTTATGAATTATCCAAACGTCTGTGCGTCTCGGCGGCGCCTGCGCAGCGGCGCTGGTGCAGTATCGCGCGCAATTGTAAACATCAAACGAGATAATAAATGAATCTGTTTGTTTCCTTTGTGTGTATATGTATTGTTAGTTGTTGCATATCATGCACTGACATAACAACTTAACAATTATAAATTGTTCTCTAACTAAAACTTTTGTTTCTATTTAAAAACAACTATTATGTAGCCATTTTACTTACTTTGTAATCGTAATCTAGTATTCTTTCTATCTAAATATTTACATCATCCACTGAGCCTTTTCCCAACATAGTCGGGATCGACTTTCCAGTCTAACCACTGATCATCCGACCTCCACAACCCATTCGAGCTTTTTAACTACCCACATTTTATATTCTAACAAAATCTAAACTATAGTATAACGTATGTATTGTTAACTATTTAATCTGTCTTGATTATAATTTAAATTTTGAATGAATACCGTACTCTGAACACGATCTCAATCAAACTCGTCTGTGTAGTGACGCTAGTGACCACGATAGTCGAGTAGCAAGTTGAAGAGCTATTTATTTAGTGATTGTACTACAGGTTAAATAATTTCATCATTCCGGAAGCGTATCTACACTAATCCGCTGTTGGAAGATTTATTATTTATACTATATGCAATAAAACTTTATTTAACGAGCTCTTAGCTAGCTATCAAAATATTAAACAGTATGGTCACTTCCGCAAGAAATATATTGAACTATCATTTGGGCGGTGCGCGAATGTGTTTGGATAATGGCGGTTCTTTCTACTTTTACTGTTGAATTGCCTCACTTGTAACTCGTACTACTTAAGATGGGTTTGTTTGTTGAATAAACTGATTGTTAATTGATAACTGAACTATACTTTGGTGGTAATATTAAAGGTACGATACTTTTTTAGACTCAGAGAAGGGAAATTCGACACAAAACTCTATACCAACCCGTTTGGCCGACGTGGCATATGTAGGCTGAATTCTCCTCTCTTTGGGGAGACCTATTGCTGGACACAACAATGGGCGTCAAATGGGCTGAGATGATACCTTTTTGGTCTCGGAGATTATGTGATTGTATGTGTTTCAAGGGGATGGCTCTTGAGAAATATGTGAGACAGTTTAATGAAGGACGATATAAAGAAGAACAGAACGACTTTTGGTACTAACTCTATGTAGGTACAGTTCGAAGTTTAACGAACAACAAGAAAATTGGAAGGTTCCTATCTATTTCGATCATATTATCTATGCCCCATAAAGACATACTACGCAATAAGTGAGATAGCTTCTTAAGGAATTTTGTTGCAACAACGTGACCGCGAATCTTGATCCGTTACGACTCAGATCAGCAAGATAACTGGGCAGTGAAATAGGTCATTTCTATTTAAAGTGAAGTTTGCGACGCGAATAGCTTCTAGTATTGGGTTAAATGAACAATATTATAATGATCAAGATAATTGAAGAACCCTGCAGATATAATTGGCATTACCCAACCAAATCTGAATTACACACTTCGTATATAATTAGTGTATGGTAGGATAGCTTCAGAAGTCCTTTTAGTTTTAATGGAAAGTGAGGGACAATCACTCGTCTGGTATAACCCTGAACCATGTCCCTTTTGACTCCTAGGTTATACTTCTACATACGTGTACAGGTGGCGTCAGATAAAAATAACGCTGACTTTCAAGCTGCGCAGTAAATATAAAATATATAAAATATGTTAGGCCAATTCACACAACGCCATCTAGTCTCAAATTAAGCAGAGCTTGTGATATGAGTACTAGATAAACTGATATAAATACGGTATGTACATTTATTTTAGTAAATAAACGCATAGGAAACACCCAGACTTCTGTACAAACATTTGAGTCATCACACAAAGTTTGTCTCGACCGGGATTCGAACCGGAGACTCCGGCGTTGAAAGCGTATGCAATACCGACCACGCCACCGAAGCAGTCAGTAGACGACTTATTGATCTAATGGTGATGCGAAAGTACCGATGCGCAAACACACCCGTCTACTTTTGAGCAGCGTTCTTCTTACGTGAATTGTATTATATTGTACTAATACTATTGAATAGATATACGTATTTCTTCGTACTCAACCAGGTAGAAGACTACCTGGTTGTATCTTATTAATTACTAGTAGACGAATACATAATCATGTAATATTTTATATTTGAGTGAGTCAAATTAATTGGCTTAACGGGCATCGCTCAGGTGTTTTGCAATTAGTATAACCTGTTTAATAATATGCCATAAAATATTTTAAACCTTGCATCCATAAGAAACGTATCTTCATTATTAATTTCTTGCTCGCTTTGATTTGGTTGTAGCTCATAAAAGGTAATCCAATTAATGAAAAAAGAAATAGTGCTTACAACCCGCACTCACTGTTTAATTAACGATAAGTGCTTTACTTAGTAAACCAGACTTGTGACGAAACTCCATAGCATATTTTACATCGGGTTAAGAATAGAATAGAATAGAATATAATATCTTAACTGTCTAAGGTCGCGATCATGGTTCGCCGAATGGTTCACGGCATGCAAATTTTTAGATTTTTACAAGTATTAACAATTTTTTATACTTTGTGGCATAAATCCAATGACAATTATTACAATTCCGGCCGTCCCTGAAAACCAGGGATGTCTGACTTGCACTACCACGGCCGTTTATTCCACGGTCCACGGTTTT
Organism: Nudaria mundana; assembly: GCA_963556515.1. Lineage (NCBI taxonomy): Eukaryota > Metazoa > Arthropoda > Insecta > Lepidoptera > Erebidae > Nudaria > Nudaria mundana. The sequence continues at coordinate 1,559,488 of OY748305.1, read as the reverse complement.
TTATATTATTTTTTAGTTTTGAATTTTTCTTGATCATGAAACCTGTGTAAGTGTTTGTTAGATCTTAGGGTTACAATAAAAATAAAGAATTCTTTCTTTCAATTATATTGTCATTAACATCATTTAAGTCATTCTTTATGTACCGATTTCGTAGTCCGAATAAAATGAACAAGAAAATACCAGTTAGTTTTTATTGCAACGGAATTCAGCGAATTAAAATTTCCCTTGGCATCTTAATCCACCTAAATGTTCCAATTGGCTACCTCGTGACACGACAACAACAATGCTATCTCCCTGAACAATTAGTTGTGCACTTGTCACAACGGCACCAATTAAGTTTGAAATCAGGACGCGTTCTAACAGCCGGTAATTAATTGTAATGTACACAGCACATTCGTGATTGGTTCGCGCTGTCCGCTACGTGCGCAAGTGCTGCACAGAATACATGATGAGGATTTAGTTTCGTACGTTTGGTGATTTATTGACTGGTTCGATTTTGGCTTGAATGACGTCAAGATGATCTATTTATACTATCCATCTATACTATACTATTATAAAGAGGAAAGATTTGATTGTTTCTTTGAAGCGAATAAGCTCCGTAACTACTGATCCGATTTTGAAAATTCTTTCACTGATATGTAGCTACATTATCCAGTATTTCCAGTGGCGCCTGGCGGACTTTGGCCACCTGTGTGGCCTCTTCGTAGCTACATTATCCTTAAGTAACATAGGCTACTTCTTATCCCGGTAATAAGTATGTTCCCACGGGAACTGGGAACGAGAAAACTATATCACGTGAAGCCGCGGCGGCTAGTGCTAATATATGAAAAAGAGGAAATTAAAATTTGTTTCTTTATAGATAACATTCTGAAATTATTGAACCGATTTTAATAACTCTCACAATTAGGATGCTGTTTTATTCAATAGTAATTTAGGACAACTTTTTATGCCATAATGGGATTCTGTGGGAATTCAGAAGAAGAAAACTAAGTACCACGCGAATTTAATCACAAAATTTTATGTAATATTCATCATCTAATGGTCTATAATAGGTACAGTTAGCTTCAAAATAGCACAATGTTACGCATAAAATAAGATTTATGTGGCATATTATTATATTAAATACTAGCTGATCGCCGCAGCTCCGCCCGCGTGATTTAGTTTACTCGTTCCCGGTTCAACCTGGTCGTCTCGGACTATCTTGCTACACTACTTTACTAAGATTTGTATTTTTATGTGTATATTGGATAGAAACAGGCGTTACTTGGCGAAAATCCATGACAAAACAATGGTAAGTAAAAATTTTTTTAAGAAAAAACTTTTTAGCATTAATTAATAGCATTAATTTTTCGCAGAATCAAAAGGACAACAAAACGTCGACAATTGTTTCGCCTCTAAACGAGGCATTATCAAGACTGTCTCAGAGAGAACAGCAAAATTCGTGGTTGGAACGTGTTTGCTTATAAGTAAACGCGTGCAAATTTCATTATCGCGATGTAGGATTCTTTACAATAACCAATGTGGGTAGAAACCTCAGATCATGCTAACTAAGTTCCAAAAATAGGTATTCACCAATACTTGACCTTATCTGTTTGATTTAATTACTGTCTCTTGATAAGTTGCATAGAAAACCCAAACAACACATACAAACCAACAACAGTTAATGTGTCTGTCTGTTCGCAAACAGATTAAGTAAGGGAGATGTGTGAAAATCTATTTGTTCATTGAGTAAGGTGTCCGCATCTCTTCTAACTATTTCTAGCCTTTCCCAAACACTTAACTTGAACCCTTTCTCACATAACCGTAAAACTTTAAAAGTGTTACTATTGTTCAAGGAATGACCAGTGTCAAGAAGATGCTTCGCGAAGAGGGACCTTTCGGGACAACCATTGCGGGACGCCGCTCTATGTTCCTTATATCTAATATCGAAGGACCTGCCAGTCTGTCCCACATACTTCAAACCACATTCATCACAACTCAACAAATAAACACCTGATGAAACTAGCCTTGAAGAATTGTCCATCATTTGCTACATAGCACAAAGTAATGGCTATGACGTAGGAATGGTTCACTCATTATTAAATAAAAAACGTAGAAAGGCTAGTTTTCATTTATTATATCCGATTCAAGATCCACCTAGGAAGTACACGGCCTGTTTGCCGTTCGTGGGTCCCGTCTCGTTGAGTATAGCTAAGATCATGAGGGAAAGTAATATATTTGTTGCTTTTAGAACTCAGAATGCCTTGAGGGAGCTGTGTAATGGCAAGGATTCGGTGTCGGCCTCACGCAGATCAGGTGTTTATTTGTTGAGTTGTGATGAATGTGGTTTGAAGTATGTGGGACAGACTGGCAGGTCCTTCGATATTAGATATAAGGAACATAGAGCGGCGTCCCGCAATGGTTGTCCCGAAAGGTCCCTCTTCGCGAAGCATCTTCTTGACACTGGTCATTCCTTGAACAATAGTAACACTTTTAAAGTTTTACGGTTATGTGAGAAAGGGTTCAAGTTAAGTGTTTGGGAAAGGCTAGAAATAGTTAGAAGAGATGCGGACACCTTACTCAATGAACAAATAGATTTTCACACATCTCCCTTACTTAATCTGTTTGCGAACAGACAGACACATTAACTGTTGTTGGTTTGTATGTGTTGTTTGGGTTTTCTATGCAACTTATCAAGAGACAGTAATTAAATCAAACAGATAAGGTCAAGTATTGGTGAATACCTATTTTTAGAACTTAGTTAGCATGATCTGAGGTTTCTACCCACATTGGTTATTGTAAAGAATCCTACATCGCGATAATGAAATTTGCACGCGTTTACTTATAAGCAAACACGTTCCAACCACGAATTTTGCTGTTCTCTCTGAGACAGTCTTGATAATGCCTCGTTTAGAGGCGAAACAATTGTCGACGTTTTGTTGTCCTTTTGATTCTGCGAAAAATTAATGCTATTAATTAATGCTAAAAAGTTTTTTCTTAAAAAAATTTTTACTTACCATTGTTTTTTTATGTGTATGTTTGTAATGAATAAACTCAAAAACTACTGTGCGGATTTCAAAATTCTTACACCATTGGAAAGCTACATTCACCCTGAGTAACATAGGCTACTTTTTATCCCTGTAATGTGTTCCCACGAACCGGGAACGACTAAACTAAATCACGCGGGCGGAGCTGCGGCGATCAGCTAGTATTTTATAAAAAGGTATTCTCACTTCATTTTGTTTAACATGTGGAAGCTATTCTCATTTGAATATATAAATGTCAACTTCTCAGACACTTTCCATGGAGGTGGAAATGTCGGTTACTGATACGTACCGAACCGAACCGAACCTTATTGTTGGAATACTCGGATGATTCTTTAAAAGAATTACCAGGAACCCGCAATAAGCCGGAGCACTTTTTAGGTTTCTCAGCATACAGTAAAGTTCAAATGGCTGCTTCGGTGGCGTGGTCGGTAGTGCATCGGCTTTCGGAAGCGGAACCGGAGTCTCGGGTTCGATTCCCGGTCGGGACAAACTTTGTAAGATGACACATACGTTTGTACCGAAGTCTGGATGTTCCCTATGTATGTATTTACAAAAAAAGTACATAAGTATTTATATCAGTTTATCTAGTGCTCATATCACAAGCTCTGCTTAGTTTGAGACTAGATGGCGTTGTGTGAGTTATTGACCTAACATTTTTTTTAAATATCTAAAGGTGCGTACTCATTTACGCAACTTAACATGCAATGTAACATGAAAGGAGCATCTAATCAGAGTGGACGTAGCGGTGACAAGTGACAACGCGCGCACGAACCGAACATAAACATCACAATAGCGGGTTATACCGTCGTATACGGCGACAGTGTATACGACGACCGCGTTGGTCTATGGTTATACCTTACTGACGGACTTAGCGCTGACGGTTGGTACAATTTAATCGTGAAATTTAATAACTAGTTTAGATTTGGTTATTTCTGTCTAACATCGTCACACTAAAACCCCCTGTTCCCAACAAATTAGTCAGAGGTTCAAGCGCCTAAAATTTCACATAAGTAATTTCCACGGCAGCGGGAACACGGCTACACAATTCGTCACGTGACCAATCGCTAATCACCATGCCGGGTTGTAGGCACGACACTCGGCTGCGCAGGAGTGCCGACAACCGCACTCGTGTAGCCATAACCGATTTACTAACGCCTGACAGACTGACAAACTTACTCATGTTATGAAATATCTACACATTTACACGTCCGTTTGTAATTTCATGCATATGAAAGTAGAACCTTAATTCCAACTCCTACCCTAGACTGCAGACTAGCGACTCTGCAGTCTGGGGATATTTATGTATTTAGACAGATATATAAGTTTCTTCTTCAAATCTAGACCCCGTAACACAAGCTTTTATAAGCTTATTTTGGGCTAGATAAATATAAATAACTATATCATAGAGCAACACGGTCGGGTCAGAGCCGATCGTGAGAGATTCGGATATGTTTTGTAACTGACACTGACCACAACTTCACACGGCAGGAAATTGAGGTTTTACACTTCATCTGACAAACAAATTGTTTCTCACTCTGTGTACTTGGAAATCTAGCCTCACATTTGTCCAAGCTATGGAAACTATATATTTGTACCATAGAAAGCCAAGGCGATGTTTAACCATTGGAGGCCTCTAATAGCACACATTACTCCCACTTAAAGAACCCAGGGTTGTAAGTGGGAGGAAACTGGTGCCCAAACGTTTAGCAGAGGAACGAACGATTGAAACACTCGGTTCTGGTGAAGTTAAGTTCTGACAGTTACCGTAACCACGCGTTGTTCAGGATCGAAAAGGAGATAGTGGTATCAGGTTGAAGAGATATTCAGAACACTAACAATACAATAGAGTGCAGGCAATGAAGCAATCTTTTGCGCTGGGATTCTCCTAGGCTAGGATTTTGCAGTGTATGACTACGAACACTATTGGTTAGTAAACGATGAAACCCAAACTTTAATTATTATTTTATCCATATTCTAATATACATACATATATGTGGGAGTAAATTAGTTAGAAAAACACCTAAAGTTCGTGTTCGGTGTCATTATGTAGTAAGTTTAATATCCAAACATAAAGATTCGATGATAACCAATTAAGTGTTGCTAGTTAATAAAAACTACTAAAATCACGGTAGCTTCTTCTTTTGGTAATTCATTTGAGTTATGCTAATTTATATCAAGCGTATTAACTATCAATTTGTTAAACAGATTCGGAGATTCGGTCCAAAAAGCATACACTGATTGAATAAGTTTTAGGTTTTATTGACGGTTTTTGTATCTTATAAAATGTTATTTGTTTCAAAATGGCGTGTTTCTAACGTTATATATAATTATAAAAATAGGTTAAGTTTAAGTATTTGAATAAACTCTATCAGTTTCTTAATCAGTTTTATCTTTACTTCCATTTGTATTTATTAACAAACTTGTGACTTCCCGTCCTGTTTCTGCCACATTGTCATTGCTACTCCACTTTTATTGATCGTAGCGTGATGTTATATCACCTTCTTCGAAAAATGCACTACTCAACACAAAAAAATCTCATTTCGAACTTGTAGATCCTGTAGGTCCTGAAATTACTGCGTTCAACCAAACGACTGCTTCGGTGGCGTGGTCGGTTCGATTTCCGGGTCGAATCAAATGTTTGTTTCGGAGATTGGGTGTTTTCCATATATCGTATTATGTATGTATTTAGAAATATATAAGTAAGTTCATCAGTTGTCGACATGCCATAGCACAAGCTTATAGCTTAGTTCGGGCTAGATGACGTTGTGTGAAAATGTCAAAAATTAATATTTTTCAGCCGCTTTCTAGCGATCGTATGAAAAGAATTGGGTCATATAAATGACAAATATACAAATCATTTCGTATAATTGTAATACATATTGATTGATAAGATCGATATAACAATACATTTTACAACTAAACGGAACAAATGATCTAATCCTTCCAATCATTTATCAGTCATCATCAGCAGTCATTGTCTTTCAACCATATGTCAGATCAGTCTGATGCCAATTCTATAACAGCGGTTGAACATGATCGCATTGTGATCTTTCTATGTACATTAATCATTTCATTATTGCCCCTGTTCTTCTATTGTATTCTATTTGAATACGACGTAGTTAACAAGGTGCTATTTGAGAATTGCGGACTGTGTTAAACGAACGTTGCGTGGGCAATATCTATTGTTAGTTTCAGTAAAGTAAAGATTTTAGATTGTCAAGAATATGTTCAATTGATTGGTTAAGCAGTTACTAGCAAGTAAGCTGGTTATCCAAGAATTTAAACAGTATTTCCTTGACTGTACAACATCCATGAGACTGCTATTTCAAAGGTCCCGGATTGGGTCAAATATTTGCACGATCTGCAAACATTTGTTTCGGAGGTTGGGTGACTTTCTATGTATTAAGTATGCAGGTACATATAACAATATTGTGGATTTATAATATAACTATGCAAATTTAGATATCGATAGTTATTGTGGTGCCTCGGTCTGTTGTTAGTCTATTTCCCCTGGTAAGGGATCAGCTGGCAGTTCAAGTCCACCCCAAGGATAGTGTATGCGATAATTTAAAAAAGTTAGCAAGCTTCCATTCGCTTAAATACAAATGTACTATTTGTTTTCCAATAGCCGTGTATATGATGCGAATTCTTATAGGGTCATTAAACATGGTCATTAACAGCTACCATAAAAGTAAATGATCGAGAAATATTTCGGGCTACGAGTTTGTCGTTAATTATTATTTACGAGTGAGATTCATCCTGGCTATTCGATGTTATAAAGATATTTTAAGTTAAGGTTTTTTGACAAGATCCTATCTGACATCGATGTTTTATTACATAAGTATAAAATTATAAGTATATATCTCAAAGTTTTTTCAAAACAAGACAAAAAAACGGCCAATTGCGAGTCGGATTCGCGACGTACCGTTATTGATACTTTTTTTACAGTACAATAAACGTGAACGTGTTATTTTTCAAGGAATTGAATAACTTTTTTGGCGGGATTTTGAAATAATTATTGGCAACACTGATTAGACGAACACTCCTTTTGAATTGTTGGACGTATCGTCACTACCTTTGGCTCATATAAGGCTGTCCGGATTTACACGATTTATGATTCGTCAATCAGATATTTATTGGCATTAATGGTATTTTATGCCATCTCTATAATATGCTGTAGTTTCTCCATTTTGTGATCGTGGTCTAAAACTTTTCAATGGGCCTATAAACGTAAACTTTATGATATCTGTAATGACTTTTACGATTACGACTCTACTGCTTTATCACTGCCTTAGATCATACGGTTTGTTTAGTTCATTCCTCCTAAATTTGATGGATATTAAATTATTAATAGGTATACAATTTTATGTTTTGATAGGTCTTTGACTGGGTGCTAAGCGGCTTTATTTGCATCTCCGAGGCCAAGTTTAGTAATAGGGCCGCCCTAGGGGGCTTTATTGGATCCATGTAATAGGTTAGTGCATCCAATAAGGTGACTGGCGAAATGTGGTCGTATGAAACGCCTCTGTATAGTCCTTCGGGGATAAAGGCGTGGTTTTGAATGCTGTAACTTGTTAGATTTTTGTGCAGAAAATTGCCAACTAAGCTTACAACCAATGAGTCACAGCTGTTTCTGAATAGCGCTAGAGGAGTTTTCAACTTGGATAACATAAACTCATACTCAAGATCGCCGCCGAGCCGATTTGGCATTTTTTTATAATGGTCAAGAACCGGCCAAATGATAGAAAGAGTTCCGTACCAAAACGGCCAATAAAACACGTTTGTTGTATGTGAGCCTCCGTAAATGTTTATTACGAGTATATTCTGTTTTTTTTAGTATTTGTTGTAATAGAAACAACAGAAATACATCATCTGTGAAAATTTCAACTTTCTAACTATCACGGTTCATGAGAAGTCGAATGAAGTCTCATTCCTGTTTTACCTTTTGGATACGGAACCCTAAAAAGAAATTTTCCAAATCTGTAATCTATATATTTAATACGACAATTTGTCTATCTGTCCGTCCGTCGCGTTTTTCAATTATAATTAATAATACATACATTTGCATGAAATTTTTTTTATATTTTTTTTTTATATTTGAGGCGATACAAAGTTCGCATGTACACACACACACACACACACACACACATATCACGCCTATATCCCGAAGGGGTAGGTAGAGGAGCATTACACACACACAATTTGCCAGTATAGTTCCCACGTAATAGGGGGCAAGCCTATTGCCGTCACCGGGAACATTTATAATGGGTTATGTTCAAAATGGCCGAATGAATTTAATAAAAAGCAGCAGCTATATTGTAATTTTGGAAAAAAAAAACCCGTTGCCTTGCGATGAAATGTTGATTAAAGGCAACAAAATCTTACGTGCTAGCCGCTATGACACAGCCAATTAAAGTCCTGGGCATCTCGGACATATTTATATAAGGTAACAATATAATGTACCTATGTATCTTAGACAGATCTAGAGGAATGTAATTCTAAGCTAGTGGAATTTGTGGCAGCATTTTGTCTTAGATTGTGATCTACGATTTGAATTCCTGCTTTATATTCAGTAGAAGTGAACGGACAATTGACTAGTTCGTACGGAACACGGCTGATAGTAAACTTTATTTATTAGACTGGCTGTTGCTTGCAGAATCGTTTTTTCAAATACTTTTCAGTAACATATGAACTAATAGGTACCTAGTACGACATATGAACTAATAGGTACCCAGTACGACATATGAACATTAGTTCATATGTCGTACTGGGTACCTATTAGTTACCTATTAAGGTACCTAGTACGACATATGAACTAATAGGTCCCTAGTAGTTATACCAGTACTGGGCGCCACTGTAAAAAAAAAGTGGTACTTGTATTATTATATAGGTACTAGCGAACATAGAACTATCTACTTATATAGTATATCTACGCCTATAGTTTTTGTATTTATTGACGGAGCGAGCGAAGCGTCTACATTTCGAGATTGGACAATTTTGCTTTCGTCCGTCTTGTCTGTTTGTCTGTATGTGTGTTCCGAGCTGGCAGCCACAGATTTTATCCGATTTTCACAAAACTTGGCATACGTATTCCTTTACTAGAAATAATATTTTTAGTGGAGTTTTATTATTGGGAGAAAATCCCAAAAAAATATTTAAATGTTCGCAAGGTCTACTGTTCGACCGTAAGTGATTATGATGAACCGACTACTGACACTTTTGTTCTTTACAGTCTGAATTCTTAATACGTAGTGATATGAAAGAGACAAATGGTACCAATTTACTGACATCAATTGTGATTGTCTCCAGTCATGATGATGTATGCAACCACCCCAACTGTCTAAGTTCATGATCGGTTTCCTGCGATCATTCAATTACATCCATCATGACAAATGCGGGCCGTTCACAATAAATGTTCTTACACAATTCGCCGGGGGCTCAGATTATTGTCATTGATACATGTTACTCTAAATTTCTATATACAATAGACTCGGCCTTTTCTAAAGTCATAAACTATTGATCCATCAATCCCAGTTATCAATACAGTTAAGTTAGTTAGTACCCTAATAATACGATCGATTGGTGGAACCCATATTTTATCAAATATACTTTTATATGTGTTACAGTATGTACAGAGATAGTATGTAACTTCGGTTTTGGGTGTAGAAAGTAAAGTTTGGCCTACAGACTGGGTTTTGAATTTCTATTTGTTTATTTATGTTCAACACATAGAGAAAAATAAGAAGAATACAAAGAGAACAGTGAGCAGTTAGTACCAGGGTGTAACGTGGTAGATTCTAGTAGATTTTCACAGACGGCAAAAGGGTCGTTTGTCGAGTCAATAAAAGTTTCGAGGCGATGCGTGCGGAGTGGCCGCGATTCATTGATGTCTCGGACGTACTCTTACGTAGTATTGTATTCTCTTTGGTCTCGGAGCTGACAAGGCGAGCGTGAATCCTTTATTGTTTCGCTGTTGAAACTAATGAAGTGTTGAGGGGCGGCAAGGGGAGACTATAGGCGACTAGGGCGTACTGAATAAGGTATGTATTTAGGGTTCCTTGTTTGTGTGACTTTTGGCATCTCGTGGATGACACGTGCAAAAATGAAAGTCTTTGTTCTTGTTTTAGGGTTTTTGCATACGTGAATATCGCCGGATAGCGGTAAGTATTTCGACACCTGCACGCGAGGGCGTCGACACCTCATGGTTAGGCATTCATTCCCCACATGTGTTTCAGAGGGCATAAGCAACGTGTGCCCCAACACGAACTGCACCGTCGTGTTACATCAGCAACAGCAAAGTTGATCGTCATTGAATCAACCTCAGACTAAAAGAATAACATAGACGGAACATGTAGAATAAACACGTGAAGCCAAATGACACTTTCAATGTGTGCGTGTGACTCCGATTTCCGTGTACCGATACCACTAACGGCGTGTGCGTAATGTTGCCAGCAAATTAAAAAATCTCCTAAAAATCTCTATATAGTGGACATATGGAAAATTAATATTTGTTATAGTTAATGTTATCTGCAATTATTTTATCATTTACACAAATGATTATTATGATAAGTGCCTAAAATGGGGAAGTGTTAAAATAAATAAAAACGTGATAAACACTGAGTAAACACACTTTAATTACTAGCTTTCAAAAAATTTCTCATAATTAAAATAATCCTTTTTAAGATGAATGAACAAAGCTTCATTCCAGTGTAAGTACAAAGTACAGTCAACAACAAAAGTTGATTAGCACAAAAATATTTATTATTCTTTTTTACATCCCAATGCCACAGCAATGTACAAGTAATTTTAGAATCCCCAAGGATAAAGTTAATATATTTCGTGTTTTGTTTATGATTTTGTGATCGGTTTAACAGCTATTAGTGATCAACAGACAAGAATTATTGGTTAAGCTACTTTTGTCGTTGACTATACATGAAGTAGATATCAATAGTCGTTAGGTTAAGACTGAGGCCTTTGTAGTGTTAGACTGAAATTAAACTACTGACACAGTAACATAAATATATTGGATCAGAACACAGGCTGGGAGGTCAGACAGCGGTCAATTCCAAGATTGCCGAAATACCCAAGCCACGTATCGGGAGTTCGGGACTAACGCACGAATGATGATGATGATGATGATGATTAGAAACATCGAGGTTGTCAACATTGATGACACTGATTTTTTTTACTCAGTACTTTATAAATTCCCATAAATACTGCTAAATATTTTGTGGAAATGATGAAAAAATTATGGCAACTCTGTATGATATGGCGGAGGTTTTGTGTTCCTAGTTTGTGCAACTAAAATATTTAGAAAAATGTTATGAAATCTAATAAGAAATAGTTAATTACTTATGAAACGATAATCCAGCATTCTTTCTATGAATAATTGAAGTGTTTTTACACCTTTTCATCACACAATACGGCATATTTATAATATTTTGTTCAACCGTGATCGCATGTGCGTACACACTCGCTGCTCACAAAGGAGTGGCGAGCGAAATGGTATCCCATTGCTATATAGTATCCCTTTTGGCGGCTTCACTCGCTAGTTCTATTCGTTCCGTCTATGTTATTCTTTTAGTCTGAGGAATCAACGTCGAATATTATCAGCGCTGCCGGTTGTGACGGGGTGAGTCGGCGATTCCGGTTGCACTAGCTGGTCATCGCCGCGCCGCCAGGATTCTGCGGCACGTTCCGCAGAAGACTGGACGCGCGGCCCGGATCACAGCTAAGTGGTTTTCAGTACGCCTTGTCGCCGCCGTCCGGGCGTAGGAACGGGGTCCTTGGGCAGTAGGGGCCAGCCTCCTCCTCTGCCCGATCGCCTACGTGTCGTAGTAGTAGATGCGTGCACTCAACGATCCTAGAGGTCGCTGGCACAAGTGCCACATTTGGTAGGAGTCGTATCTCTACTACTACATATTACATACTAAATTTCAAGCCTGCTTTATACATTCCGTTTAAAGTAATATTATATAATTGTTGTGTTGTTACAGATCGATAGGGTAACGTTTAAGTAGATTATAATATCCCGTGGAGACTCCGATAGTTAGGTCTTCTCATAATAATTTAAGATAAACTTTAACCGAGCTTGTACAAGCTCTTGTTTTGCATGTAAGATTTTACCTAATGTTTGTATGATAGTATCTCATTGTACACCATCTAACTTCGAACCCCTGTCTCATGCGTTTAGCTAGTGTTCGATCCTAGTTTATATTTATAGGATAATAAATGACGTATACTGGATAAGGAGTGTTTATTTATATTTCCTCTAGTCTGTATATGGTAAGTACCCTTTATATATATAGACTTTGTAACCCGCGTCCCGCAGAGAGACCAACCGGGCAGGAATCACTGCGGGTCGCAAGCATCCTTGTGGTTCGCCGTATGGAAGAGGCTCAACCTCTAGTTCCCTGAGGGGAGTCCTGATGTGAGGCCAGTCGGGCACACTCAACGTTACAAGGGCACTACTTATTCCTAAAGGAATCTCTTCCAGCAGGCCAGCTTCTATTGTAGGTGGTGTGTGTGGTGATGGAAGTATAACATAGGGAGTAATATCAATGAGGTATTATAATTGTTTTTTATTGAGTGAGATACCGTAAATATATATATGTTTACTAGCGGACGCTCGAGGCTTCGCGACGCGTGAAATAGTTTTATGGTTCCCAATTCCCACGGGAACACATTCCCGGGATAAAAAGCCTATATTACACCTTATAACATCAGCTGTCTGCCATTGAAAGTCCCGTTAAAATCGGTTCAGCCATTCCAGAGATAAGCGGAACAAACAGACGGACAGACAGACAAAAATTTAAAAAATTGTATTTTTCATGTCAGTTTCGTGTATCCTATCGTATGCATTGAGTAAACAGCTTGTAATTTGAAACTACACACAGACACTTCAATTTTATTTATCTGTATGTCATCATCATTCACCGAGCCTTTTCCCAACTAAAGTTGGGGTCGGCTTTCCAGTCTAACTGCGATTCGGCTGAACATCGATATTTTCCGTGAAGCGACTGCCATCTGACCTCCACAACCCATGGGCGACATCGAAGTTCTGTAGTTAGACCGCGAGGATTTTTGATTTAGGGCTCCAACTACCCCTAACGACTGCCATAGATGTTTGTATGACAACCGGGACCGACGGCTTAACGTGCTCTCCGAGGCACGGAGGGGTCTCAGTGTCTTAAGAAATGGTCACCCATCCTAAGACCGGCCTGAGTCGATGTTGCTTAACCTTTGCAATGTGTTAACATTGTCGGTTACCACTAGACCACGAGCCCCTCTATTTATCTGTATGTATGGATTATTAATATTTCTAAGACTGTGGCATTTGGAATTAACTGTATACTCGTATATTATTATTCAGAAACAGGATGCCAGTTGTCACAGTATCAAATTTCTCGGAAATTCTTATTATCTTAGATTTAAAAAATTATAGATTCCAAACTTTAATTAGCACTACTTTAAACAAAATTTAAGATAATAACAATTTAATTATTGAGAAAGTCGCCAAAATTTATGTAGGTATTGAAAATTTAAACCAATAAACTAACAATATTTTTAGTCAAATTCATAAAGATGACAGAATAATAAAATTGTCGTTTTATGAGAATAGTTGAGGGAGTCTGACCCACTACTAATTACTATCGAGTCGACCTACAAAGACCTCTTGTATTTCGCTTTAGGTGGCGGTGGAGTGGACGGAAGTTCTGCCGCTTTCGACGCCGGAGTCTCGGGTTCGATTCCCGGTCCGGACAAACTTTGTGTGATTGTGTGATGACACATACATTTGTACCGAAGTCTGGGTGTTTGCTATGTATAATATATATGTATTTACAAAAAAAAATTATATAAGTATTTATATCAGTTTATCTAGTACTCATATCACACAAGCTGTGCTTAGTTTGAGATTGGATGGCGTTGTGTGAATTGTCCTAACATATTTATCTATTTATTATTTACTGTTGACTGTATCGAAATTGGTTATGATTTGTATAACTATAGATATTTTACCTTCATATAAACTGACAAACAAAATCTATTCCCGCGAAACGAGCTAAATTGTACTGGGTTTTGATATAACATAGAACAATAGGCTTGTGTATACTAAGAATAAATCGGATTGGTGGATGTTTCTTATGACTATTTCCAATGAATAGATAACAAAAAATAATATAAATTGGTACACAGAATAAAGATTACTATTATTTTTAGAAAATAAGTTTGGAAAAATTAGGCATTCAGTCACATGACATCAAACACCGATCAGAAAATATGACGTCACAGGTTGCACTCTGACCACAGAGTAAGTATGTATGAACTCTGACTTCTTGTGTCAAGTTGTGTCTGTGATATTGTGTAATTTAATTGTTCGTACGTTTTCTTACAAATGCAACAGATTTCCTCAGTAAAAGTTCCTCAAACGAAATATCAATATAAATCGACATGGAGACAGGATTTACCAAGGCAAATAGCAGTAATATGCCCAAAATCGACACATGTATAAACAATTTGTTCGGAGTTTTAATACTCGTACTATTATATTCAGGCACTACACAGTACTTGTAATAGTTGTAATAAGACGGATTCATTTTTATTCTAAAGACAATATAAACACTACGTTTTAATCAAGGAAAACCGAGGAACAATAACATTGTCAAACACCTGTCAAACACATTTTGATTTGTTTCGCAACCTGTGACGTTACCCAAGGCGCCATGACAGATTGGAGCGTTTTTGTTACAAATTTAAATATATTTTTTAAATCGCGAAATAAACTATGTAAATGATTGTTTTAAATCAAAACAATACATTTTTGTGACTATATGATTCAAAACTACAGAATTAATCATTTTTTGAAATTTGGGACAAGCCTATTAGTTCTTTTCACCGACATCCAAAACAGGAGGAGGTTCTTAATTAAAAAAAAAACATAGTTATGTTTTTTTTTAATGTTTTATACCTCGTATCTTTGGATTGGGTGTACCGATTTTGATTTATTTTTATTGAAAGCTACTACTTCTCACGTGGTCCTATGCCGACAATTATTTGGTCCCACTTCGGTAATTTGAAGTCGATTGTTGTGTCAATTTTTGACGTGTATTTCTCGCCTGTGTTTGACGCTCTCTAGTAACATATCTGACCTTCTTTAAATAAGGAATATCGTTGGTCTTATTCCGGAATTTCATACGTTTCTGGTTCTATAGCTATTCACTATTTTGTGTCTATATACATCTATACTATCTATACTACTATTATAAAGAGGAAAGATTTTTATTTTTGTGTATATGTTTGTAATGAATAAACTCAAAAACTACTGTGCTGATTTCAAAAATTCTTGCACCGTTGGAAAGCTACATTCACCCTGAGTAACATAGGCTACTTTTTATCCCGGTAATGTGTTCCCACGGGTACCGGGAACGAGTAAACTAAATCACGCGGGCGGAGCTGCGGCGATCAGCTAGTTAGTTATATAAAGGTTCTTTTAGTGATCACTATATTACTCTTTTTATGTATTGGCAACTTCTGTACATTTATTTGAAGCTAGTATGTCCTAAGTTTACGCTTCTTGAGAACTTGTAAGCTAGTTCACATAATTATGTCGTTATTTAGTAATAAAATTGAGCAAAAGTATTCATTTAAATCACCATATTGATAGTTTGATGCATACCTTCCGCTCGGCAGTTTCTCTCCGGGCGCAAGTAAATCTTACGCGAGAAGTTTGCTGCCGGCGATTATCATTAACTGCTACTAGGGTTACCTGAAACAGAAAATTAATATTAATATTATATAATAGCAATTTATTAAATACATATGTAGGTTTAAAATTAGTCCAAAGTTTTAGTGAAACTGAAGTGAATATGCTTAATGTTTCCATTTCTGAAATATATGTAATAAATAAACATAAAACATACATAACATCACGGCCATATCCCCGAAGGCAGAGGTGCATAACAGACTATACAGACTTACAGACCCACACTTGACCGGTGATTTTGTAGGTCCCGCGTAATAGGCGGTAAAACTATTGCCGTTACCTGATACTATAGATAATCCATAACCAAAAAAAGAAAAAAGAACCAAATTGTGAATCTAAACCATTCTCGCATCCCCTTGAACACACTCAAAAAATTTCATCAACACGGTCCCGCCGTTTATGAGGAGTTCAATTACATACACACGTACAGTAGAATTATATATATAAAGATATACTACTCGTATTTAAAACTAACACTAAAAACCTAAAATAAATATGTAAAACAAGAAGTTCTAAGGCAGTGTGCCCGTAACATAGCAGCGAGTGTCTGAGAGAGGAGACTGACCAGTAATTAAAAAAAAAAATCCTATCGATAGTTACATACCAAGCAATAACCCGTTTGAGAATGTGACAACCCTACATTCACGTTATAATGAAGTGGTGCCATTTCGTTTGCTAATTCACTGTGCTCGCTGCTAATACGTCTGCGCTCGGGGCCACCGGCGGGTCTATTTGTAACAAGACCCAGTAGGAACCGACCAAAAATGGAAATACCTTCGATAACGGAAAATTTAAATTATTGCAATAAATTTACGTGGGTAGTCTGGTCTAAGGAGTTGGGCTTGAGTTTCGACGACGTGAGTCCGATCCCGGCCTACTATTATTTCCGTGAACCCACTTTAAACAAACACTTTTAACTTAAATAATTTATGCTTTCGATTATCGGCACTTGGTGGAACATATAGTAAAACATTATGAAGTGAAAAATTGTGGAATATCTGTACAAGTGAGTCATTTCATAATGTGTCGAGATGTTAAGGGGAATGCTAGAAGTATTATATAGCAATAGCAATGAAAAAAGGATTCCACGCGAAGGCAGTCACGGATGTCGGCTCGTACCTACGTATGTTATATTCGTAAATAATACTTTCGCCATTAGGTCCACCATTTTACTACTGCAAAAAGTATTAAAATAAATAAAAATAAGAATAAACTTGTAAGTAGTCGCGACATTTGGAAATGTTATTTTCGCTTTGGAGATTTAACGACTGGAGTGCTAACAAGTCGTGTGGCGCGTTTTTGTAACTTCGCTCAAAGGAGACTACACGAGATATATGTGTTTGCTATATACGTATATTGTTCAAAGAGTGGCGGCGCTGCGGGATGTGTATAAATCCAATATGGCCATTGTCCTGTCGTGAGCACAAAAGCGCACTTTTGTTCCAACTTCCAACAGAATCAGAACAATAAGCACTAGAGTCGTCAAGTTCACTATAAAACTTTGAAAGCTTCTCTGTTTAACTTTCATTCACGTATTGTTTTAATATTCGTTGTATGTATACTCTATGGTAAGTATTCTTTTTTGAAAGTAAATAATGACGGCTAGAGGTTAGTTCTACGTTTTTTTATACACGTAAGCACAGAATAGGGAATAGTACTTACATACAGAACTTGCACCCCGACGTTAATTAAAGCACATTCTTTTGTTTACAGATAACATAATTCGAACGTTAGGGTTGACAGTAAAATAAAATATATACCAGCATAATTTGGCCAATAATTATGACGTTAATGCCTCAATATCAACTCTATGGTCAATGCCTTGTCACAAACAAGAGACAACCCTTACTGATTTATAACTTCAAGTTGTCGCTGACGACACGTATTTTTTGCGGTTGTTAGGCGAGTGACAGGCGGTAGGCCTGACGTAAGTGCCTTGTTATGTTTTGATGATTATCTTACTTATTGAGCGAAGCGAGCCGAAGGCGAGCGGAGCTCTCAACGGGTGACTTAAATTATTTTTCAAACGATTTATGTTAAATTGTTTCTCGGCGAATACTCGGCCGATTTCGGATTTTCTTGCACTCATCAAAAGCTTACAGAATTACCCAGGTTATTACGAAGCCAGAATTTTGAATTTCGATCAAATAAAAATAATTTACTTGATGGTAAAAATTCCCATAGCGTAATGACAAAAAATACTTTGACAGATTATATCGCTTTGAATCAAAACTCGCTTCGCTCAAATATATATGCTGCAGCGTAACGGTACGTTTCGCGACTGCCACCGCAGGTCGCCACCTAGTTATTAAATTAGCGGACGCCCCCGGCTTCTCTTGCTCGACAAAAATATACTAAAACCTTTCTCGAGAACCACTCTATCCATTGGTGAAAACCGCATCAAAATCCGTTGCGCGGTTTTAAAAATCTAACCATTCATACGGACGGAAGCGACTTTGTTTTTGTACAATTTACATGTACAAAATCCTTGAATGTGAAACTTGAGGATTTAAATCCACCACTGCTTACCCCCTCTGGGATACATGTGTAATTATATATTTGTCATTATTCATAATATTATGTCATGATGCAACTACTAATTACTAATCTGAAATTAGATAAAGTAATGTCATGTTTGTGGAAAATAAGAACGGGAACTCGTCAACTGGTTTAATAATATGTATTTAGCGCTTGTACTCGTAATAATACGTTTACAACTTGTACTGGAAACTACATGTATATTGCCATCGGCACGACTCCATTAGCACGCAATATCGGGGAAGCTCGGCGGAGCTCGTGTGCCTTCGGTTGACAACTCGACACGACACTGCAGTAAACGCGAATATCTTGTAAATCTGCTGTTTAAACTTTTTGTATCCCTGTACGACTATACATGCTATAAAATTAGCTGTACCTAAAATATAGCAGTGAATGCATGTTGTCTCCATATCCTAATAAAACGACATAACACTATTAAGGGTGATAATGAGCAACAACTTTATTAAATTGAGATATAGGTAAGTTCACACATAGACAATAGATGTAGTGACATAGACCTGCACCAAGGCCATAAACTACAGATTGTGCTCAATTGCTTTTATATTGGAACGAAGTTCTCTAACGCGGCTTACGGGTAGTGCGATTTAGTAGAAATCGTCACGTTACGCTTATCAGTGGTTCCGAACCGGTGGTCCGCAGAAGCCAAAATATGGTCCGCTTTTTTTTTTATTTAGCCTCAGCGTCGTTAGTAAAACGAAAAGTAACTAAAACCCAGGTTGCGTTGTGCGAACCGTGCGAATTGTGCGAACCGCACAATTTTTTTTTAACACAGTTATTACAAAAGCGGAACATAAATTAAGGGTCGTACTGCCTGATCTATAAAAAAATAACACAAAAAAATCATAGGCAATAATCTGATTTTAACATAAAATTTCGATCGTAAACTAACAAAATTTGTTACATTCGTGCTGCAGGAACGTTTTATTACATGTTTCCCAATATTTTTATTGATAATCGTCTATAAATCATCTACTATAAATGTTGGGACTGAGCTCGGAGGTGCCATGTATCACACCCGAGAACTCCACGTCGATAAATCAACACACTGGACGTTTTATAAACACCCCCGCTTCAAATATCTGAATTGTACACTCACGATTATAACGAACTATGTTATTATTACCTATATATCTTTTGAAATATATTAGGACTAACTGATCTTCGCTCGCTTAGAATGCTAAATAATTCTTGCCATCCGATTTTGATGAAACAGAGCCTGTTATGTTCCCTAGGTTAGGCCCTAGAACCAAGGTGCTCGAAGTACCTGCTTTCCGCACTAATTTGAATAAATTTTCTTCAACAGTCTGCGCTTTAAGTATTTTAAACTAGTGGTCGCCCGCGACTTAGTCCGCGTGATTATTGTTCCCGTCGCCGTATCTCTATAAATTGTATCCTATGTGTTATTCTGATGTATAAGCTATATTATTGTAAAGTCTCATCAAAATCCGTTCAGTAGTTTTTACGTGAAAGAGTAACAAACATCCATACTTACAAACTTTCGCATTTATAATATTAGTAGGAAGGATATAGTTTCCCAACGTCTAGACATTTATGTTTCTTCATTAGCGGAGTTTGAGAGGGCGACACTGAATTGCCTTAGTTACTTGTTTTTCTGTTGCTACATTGCTGTATTAAGTATATAACCTGTAATAACAATGTGTCCTTAGTAATTAAATAAATGTTGCACTGAGTCCATTTGTGAAAGCTGTACGAAAATCCGTTTAGTAACTTTGGATATTAGCGTCTACCATAGATAACCGTCTACAGACCGTGAGACAAGAATGAACTAAAAAAACCGAGAGTGCGAAAGACTTCACACATAACTTAAGTAAAACTTGCTATAAGGAAGAAAGAAAGAAAATGTGATCTCGTACCTCTCTCTTATCCTTACAGTCATATACGAAACGTAACCATAGTACAAATCCCTATTCTGTGACGTAACTCTCTATCTTCACTAACTTAAATCGCCCTCTCCAAATCAAGCTTGCTTAGAATAAATATAATGAATCGAAATATCGATTAGATACCACGACGTAACTATTAAGTGCGTTAAAATTTTTAATGGATTTAGTGGTTTATGGATAATAACCTGTGGCCGAAAGGAGTTATCTTTCGACACTGTTGCATCGGAAAACGGCACTGTAAATAAACATTAATGGATGAATACAATTGTAAATGCGTTAAAGCAACATTGTTACTAACCCCATGAGTCTTGTTACTTGAATTGAAATAAATAAAATACTATATTATATCATTAAAGAAGTTTTGCTTCGAATCATTGTTTTGGTTTTTTTATAACACCCAATCGTATTAAATGAACAAACATAAAATCTACTGTTTCATTGTGAGCCGGTAATCTCCAAGCTTGGTCCAACATGTTGGATATCTCAAAAGATCGGGATATATCCTTTCCGAGAACAGCCGCAGTCGAACGAGCAACATGTGTGCGGAAATGTCCTGTTTACTTTCCCGTATTCGGACACCGCCTTTTAAGTCTACTGTTTATTGCGCCCTATGTACGGATAACAACGGATTTGGTAACTCGGCTATTTCTAGTTCACGTTTTAATGTTATCTCTTTACTATATCGGTAGGTGGTTCACTACACACGGTTTTGTAACATTTCTTTACTATGACATAGCTGTATTCTATACGGCTTTGTTCTCAAGAGATTGTAGTTATTAGATAGACTGCCGAATATAGTAGACTACGTTTAATTTAATTTGCATGGTAATGCGGCACGCGGTCGGCGGCACATCAAAGCGAGCTCTTAATAAGGACGTGTCCCCTTAATTCTCGTCGCTGTGGTCACTAACATTCCAACATGGGTTTGCTTTCTACATTTAGTGAATTCGTATTCGTTTTTCTTGTGGACAATTTCCCACCTCGGTCTTCTGGGAATTTAAACGAGCACCGATCTCAATAGTGAACGTTAACCGCGAGAAATATTACGAGAACAAAGTGACAATTAAAAAAGTACGAGATAGTTAGACCAGTTTTGTGTTGTTTTATTTTTGTTATAGTTCATCCCTATCCCTTTTTTAAATAAGGGTAATTTACCCTTATATAAAAAAGGAAATAGGGATTACAGTTTCAAATACACTTGACGTTCAAAATATTCATGAACTTCGTGAGGTCAGTCATTGTATGAAATCTGGTTTCGAAAACCTCTGTGTTCTTATTTCATTTGGTTCTTTTTCTTTTGTTTTACGGGCATTGTGCGATGGACAACGGATTAACAAGGGCGTCGGCGCCAAAGCGTGCGGTCGCTGCGGCGTCTGAATAGCAAATGCGACTTGTTGTGCGGCCTGTCGTATCTAGATGCAACTGCGTTCACCAACCGCAACTCGTGCAAGATGCGCCTGATTGGATATATTAACATAATACTATGCCATACGTTTTTACAATCTACACATACATGGTAACACTAAGTACTTATAATCGCGTTGTAATTCATATTTTGTACCTTTTTAACTAATATTTTTTTACTACTTAGCGGTACGCGACCTGTCTCCAACTTCGTAATTGACGTATACACAGCGTGTTGCCTTAAAATTGTGTTCAAATATTATGCTAGTGGATGCGTAAAGCGCACAGTAAATATTAGTCGGTCCGTTCGTATGTTTGTTGAGTCCAATGAGCCCAGACGCTGTGTTTGCGCGACTTATCTCCGCCGTACGTGATCTCGGAATGACAGGTTTACTTCATCTAGTGAGTTTTCTTTGTATTCCAAATATGGATTGCAATTTGAACGTGAGATCAGGCTGATTCTTAGCTGGCACTACTCGACACGTAGTCTTTCTTTTAATTGTTATTTTGAACATGGCATTGGAAGAGTTTGTCAATAACCAATGATATCGCAGAAAATGTCGATGATGTGAATCAACACATTTTTTTAAATTTCCAGTCAAATTATTGGTTTTCGACAAACTCTACTTACCGCCATGCCTGCCCTGCTGGTTTTTGATATTTCTTTTCTGCCATGTTGTCCTGAGTTGAGCTTAGCTTAATCTAACTATGAAGCTAAGCTCAGCTCAGGACAGCTTAATCTAGACAAGAAGCTTAATCTAACTATGAAGCTAAGCTCAGCTCAATCAAAGAATCAAAGAATCAATTTCATTTATTCAGTTTAGGCACATAAAGAGCACATATGAATGTCAAAATTTTACAATTTTGTCAAGTAATTATAAAAATACTAAATTAAGTAAGTACATAAATAACCATTAGAAAATGATTCTTTCGCTGGTTCGGTAAGTTGGTTCTCCTGAGAAGATACCAGCAAGAAACTCAGGTAGATTATCCATTTTCTTTTTTAATATTGTTCTGTTTACATTGTTACAATTAGTTTATATTGTATTATACGAGTGGCCAACAACAGAAGATTAGGGTGACCATGCATTTTTATCATTAAGATATTCGTCTACATTATAGTAGCCTTTCATCATCAAACATTTTTTAACTACTATTTTAAACTTACTAAGAGGCATGTCAACCAAATCCTGAGGAATTTTATTATAAATTTTTATACATTTGCCTACAAACGAATTACCAACTTTATGAAGTCTAATTTTTGTCATTGCCAGTTTATTTTTATTTCTTGTATTAAAACTATGGTTATCGGAATTTTTTTTGAAGAGATCTATGTTCTTCCGTACATATAAGATGTTGTCGTAAACATATTGAGAAGCAACTGTTAAAATATTAATTTCTTTAAATAGTTCTTTCAGCGAGTCACGGGGTCCGAGTTTATAGATTGCTCGTATAGCTCGTTTCTGTAATATGAATATTGTCTCAATATCGGCAGCTGAGCCCCACAGCAGCAGACCATATGACATAACGCTATGAAAGTAGCTAAAATAAACTAATCGTGCCGTTTTTTCGTCAGTCAGTGACCTTATCTTTCTAACCGCATAGGCAGCTGAGCTAAGTCTTCCTGCCAAGGCTGTGATATGAGGACCCCATTGTAGTTTACTATCTAGAGTTATCCCAAGAAAAACTGTGGTATTGACTATTTGAACTAATTCATTATTCATAGTAATATGAGTATCCACCTGTCTAACATTGGGCATAGTAAATTTTACACATTTTGTTTTCTTCGCATTGAGCAGCAAGTTGTTACTTGTGAACCAATGCAATATTTTCGAAAGGGTATTATTTACATCGTCAAGTGCTACTTTTTGTCTAACACTTTTAAAAATTAATGATGTATCATCAGCAAATAATACTATCTCACAAAGATTTTTAGTGAAATAAGGAAGATCGTTTACGTATACTAAGAATAAAAGGGGTCCTAATATCGAGCCCTGGGGTACTCCCATGACTAATGAGGCGCCAGAAGAGTCGGTGCCATTAATGTTTACTTTTTGTACTCTACCAGTGAGGTAAGACTCGAGTAAGCCAAGTGAGCTGTTCGAAACACCATAATAACCTAATTTTAGTAGCAAAGTCCCATGATCAACACAATCAAAAGCTTTTGATAGATCACAAAATATACCAATGGCATCCTGCTTTTCCTCCCAAGCATCAAATATATGTTTCACAAGTGCAACTCCTGCATCCGTTGTGTTCCTGCCTTTAGTGAAACCAAACTGTTTGTTATGAAGTAACTTATTGTCTGTAAAATGTGAAAGCAATTGATTAAGTATTATTTTTTCAAAAATTTTACTGAGGGATGGGAGTATGGAAATAGGTCGAAAATTTGAAGGATCACTTTTGTCTCCTGCTTTAAATAAAGGATTGATTTTACTGTACTTCATAAGATGAGGAAACTGATTTTCATCTATACATTTATTGAATATGAATGCAAGGTGAGGGGCTATAGCGGGCACTATTGATTTTATTATATTAGTTGAAATGCCCCAAAGATCCTCGGTATTTTTTATATTTAGTTGTTTAAAAGTTTTAAGTATAGTGACAGAGTCAATATACTGAAAATCAAAGTTAATTTTACATTTATCAACACTAGATTTAAGAAGAGAATTGGCTACGTTTTTTGACGAATTTAACTTATTTGTAGTGGTGATTGGAACATTTGTGAAGAAAGATTCAAATGCATTGGCCACTTCAGAATCAGTTTTAATATGTTTATCATCTATTTTTAACTCGAAGGATCGATCACGTGACCTTGCTTTACAAGTTTCTTTGTTAATAACATTCCATATTACCTTCGTTTTATTATCAGATTTATCAATTTTAGCCCGTATATAATTAGATTTAGCTGTTGAACATACTTTTTTGAATAGTTTGGAGTACTTTTTAATCTGTTCAATTACTTGTGGCTCATTAGTAGATGCCTTTGTCTCGTATAATTCATATAATTTCCTTCTACTTTTATAGATTCCAGGCGTAGCCCAATCACTAAATTTTATTTTAAATTGATTTACATTTATTGTTTTTTTAGTGAAAATGTTATCACATTCGTATTTGATTACTCCGAACAAATCTCCGTAATGATCATTCGGGTGTTTTCATTATTCAACTCCAAAAGAGGTACTTTATTCTTAATGTTTTCTTTAAATTTTTCTAATCTATAAGTTGTGATTGGTCTACAAACAATATTTTTTGATAATGGAACATGTTGGAACTTAAATCTAGCTAACTGACCTGCATGATCTGAATTTACAAAATGTATTATAGATTTCTCATCTACATCGCTGTTAGAAAAAATATTATCTAAGCAGGTAGCTGATGTGGCTGTGGTGCGTGTTGGTTCACAAAAAAGATTTTGTAAGTTAAAAGATTTAAAAAGGTTGAGGAACCTTAGCGCGTTCTGAGAGTTTTCTAAAATATTAATATTAAAATCGCCACATACAACTATAGTCTTCTTACATTTACATACATTTTTTAAGGCTTCCTCCATAATGGACTCAAACAGGTAGTAATCTACAGAAGGAGGTCTATAGACGCTAATAATAATATATTGTTCTAGCTCTGCACATGATAGTTCAATATTTCGCTCACTTGTGAGTGCTACTACGTCTTTTCGGTCTTTTGATTTTAATTTGTCATTAATTAAAATGAGAGACCCACCTCTTATAGCGGAATCTCTAGTAAACGCACTAATGATTTTATAATTATCAATATTAACTAAGAGTTCATGTTTTTTTAACCAGTGTTCACCTTGGGTTACACCTTTTAGCGTAATGTACTGTAAATATTTACAACTGAAGTGCACGAATGACTTTAGTGATAAAAAGTCTTAAACGACCTGGCCTCTCTTTACAATGCAGATTACTTAAACTGTAGGCACTAATTCGGTAATTGAACGAGAGGTAACCGGTTAAGACATTTTAACCTTAACACAACTCGTAAATGGTGACCGTTTACGGGTTATTTAATGGCGCTTGAAACAAGACATAATGTCATGGGTTAAATTACAATATTCTGTTCAATCCATGTACCCCAACTTATTTAAAAGAACGCTTCACGTTCCTGAATGACACACATTCGAAATCCTTGCGGTCATCGGAGACAATGGTGCTAGCAATGCCGGAGCATGCAACAGGGTTCTACGACAAATCGTTTACTGTGCAGGCTGTCCGTCTGTGGAACTCCCTGCCTGTACCTATCAGGCGTGCACAATCGCTGCCTATTTTCAAGAAAATGGTCAAAGATCATTTCTTGAGTTCTTATTCTTAGACGTGTTTAAAAACTGCTGTCTCATATATATTGTTGTTTACCTTACTATCAGGTCTCCTATATAGCCATACATCGGTATTTATGTAAGTATAATGATATGGTATTTATTGTGTATATAGTTATATATAGGTACTTACTATGTATTTGTATGTACTTATTGTGTATGTTTGTATGTATTTGTGTGTAATGGTATACAGAATATCTATCTAATTCTACCTTGTTTCTTCTATTTACTATGTATTATACTAAGTGGTGCTTTAGTGCCAAAAATCTATTTATGTCGTTCATGTACACCAATGTCTAACCCCTTTTTTCTTAAATTCTTTTCTTTCTATCTTTCCATCCAAAGGTTGCCTGTAAGATATTACTGTTTAGTGATAAGGCCGCCATTTGTACATATTCAATATGGATTGTTTTTATTATGTTATTTTTTGTATATTTTGTATTGTATTAAGTTTATTGTAGTGTATTGTATTAAATTTAGAAGAGCACCCAGAACCGGAGAGCGTGCATGAAGATAGTTATGAAAGTGGAAGAAGCGAAAGAAGTATGCCAGGACCGTACCAAGTGGAATTCCATAGTCTCCGCCTACCCCTATTGGAAAGAGGCGTGACCATATGTATGTATGTATGTAAATTTAGAAGAAGGTACATACTTATGGAGGTTTTAAAGCAGTTTTACAATCATCATTATCCTTTGAGCCTTTTCTCAACCCAGTTGGGGTTGGCTTTTCAACTAGAAAGACTAGCGCTTTTCCTGTCGAACGTTTTTCTACCTATGTGGATCTCGTCCGCAATGCGTGTCGATGTCAATGTCAAACATACAATAATGATATATGTGTTTCATGTCGCACGTCTCATGTTTCATGTACATCTGTCCTGGCTGTGGAAATTTACGTGATACGAGAACGTTGCGGTCTATCAGAAGATGTAGTGAGTAAGATAAAAAAAGGGATGCTTAGATGGGTCGAGTACGTAGAAAGGATGGATGAAAGAAGATTGACGAAACAGATACATAAGGCGGGCGTGAATGGACAGGCAGGTAAGGGTCGACCTAGGCGAACGTACTTCGACCAAATCTGAGATGTTTTGACCCAAGGCTAAGTCAAGAGTACCCATAAGAGGCGAACATGAAGATAGTTATGAAAGTGGAAGAAGCGAAAGAATTATGCCAGGATCGTTGCAAGTGGAATTCCATAGTCTCTGCCTACCCCTATAGGAAAAAGGCGTGACCATATGTATGTATGTGGGAATTTGTGTTTGCATTACAGAGTGGTTTTGAATAATCTATAGTGCCCGATAATTGCAATAGACTTGCCCTCTATTACGTGGAGCCAACAAAATTACTGGCTAATTGTGGGTGTGTGATGTACCTCTGTCTACCTCTTCGGGGATATAGGCGTGATGTATGTCTGTCGGTCTGTCTTTTACTGTTACCAAAACGAATGAATCTGGGAAACATATCCCAATTTCCCAGTAACAGCAACAGACTGGCCCCCTATTACGACTGGCGAAATTTGGGCGACAAAGACTTTCAAGTATGTAGGTTGGACCAAAGTGTCAATATACATATTATGTTGTGGTTAACCGCTAATTTGAGGCGACCATTGCACAAAATGTAACGCGAGAACTTGTTGATTTGGCCTCGATTCCATTTGTATGATAGGGTTGGTTCCATTATATTCCATTAGATTCCACTAGCGTACGTCCGCGGCTTCGCTTGACAAATTATTTACATAAAAACCTTCCTCGAAAACCACTCTATCCATTGCTGAAAACCGCATCAAAATCCGTTGCGTATGTGTTATGATTATACAAATACAATCACGCCTATACATATAACTCACATTTAGTCAGTAATTTTGTCGGTCCCGTCTCTAATAGGGAGCAAGCCAAGCAAGAAAATCAATTTACCTACTACTGTTCTATTCTATATAGTCCGAGACGCCCAGGACTTTAATTGGCTGTGCCACAGCGTAAGATTTTGTTGCCTTTCATCAACATTTCATCGCGAGACTACGGGTTTTAATTTTTTTTAATTACCTTATTGCTGCATTTTGGACATAACCCATTATATATGTGCCCGGTGACAGCAATAGGCTTGCCCCCTATTACGTGGGACTAAAATACTAGCAAATGGTGGTTGTGTAATGCACCTCTGCCTACCCCTTCGGGGATAAAGGCGTGATATGCGTGTGTGTGTGTATTTTAGTGTAACGGCTTCTAAAATCAAATATTTGTGTGATCTATAAATGTTTCGGAGTTTGAGTGTTTTCCATGTATAATACTCGTATGTATTTATTTAGAAAAATATAAGTATGTTTATAAGTTGTCTAGATCCCATAAGCACAAGCGTATCTTAGCTTAATTTGGGTTAGATGACGTTGTGTGAGAATGTCTAACATGTTTATTTATTATTTATAATGTTTCTGCCTTCGCTCTCGATTGTAACGGGGCGTGATACAGACAAGAAAGTAAACAGATTGCATGAGAACTGACAACATGATTACTTCATGACATCCGATCGTAATATTGTAGAACGTAATTATGAATTAATTAATGACCAAATTAATGAAAGGATATATCTGTCTGGTCGCAATTAATATCCTTTTGTATGTCATCGATTTTGTTGACATACTTTCGTTTTGCATATCAATTCACGCCGAGGTTGTAGGCAGATGTGAAATACACACCGGCATTTTACCTATTGACGTTACAGAGCACCATATAGGTACTGTGCATATTTGCATGTGATTCTTAATCTATTATGAGTGAAGAAAATTACTTTCTTTTTCAACCGACTTCCAAAAAAGGAGGAAGTTCTCAATTCGACTATATATTTGAACTGGGTGACCCGACCCAGATTTTGAATTCTTTATTTTTTTAATCTACTTTTTAAGTGCAAGTCCCATTTCAATTTGGTCCCATTCTGACAATTATTTGGTCCCATTTCGATAATTTGAAGTCGGTAGTTGTGTCAATTTTTGACGTGTTTTATTGATTCAGTTGATATCCGAAATCAATTAGATTTCATAAAGTTATTTGTCTTATTTAATGATTTTTTTAATCAAATATTACAAATGCTAATATCTAGAGGTTACGAGACGGAAACCATGTTGGCGTAATGTTAGGTACAGAAACGTAGTCGCGATTCAGACTTAGAAAGGTACTGCGTGCCTGTCTTGTCAACCCACTCACGAAGTTATTCCAGGCATCCAAGGCTAAACCATTATTGTTGACGATAAGCCGATTGACATCTATAAAATAGACTGGTATTATTTCTAATTTCTAATCTTTATTTTTGAATGGCAAACCGAGACGTTATGTCGGCTCTGTCAATGTCAAAAGTGCGATAAGTATACACCGTATTATTTAAATATTTACAAATGCAGTTACAAACTCTCTTACTAATATTATTTACGCGAATGTTTGGATGGATGGATGTTTGTTAATCTTTTACATAAAAACTAATTAACGGTTTGTATTAAAATCTACAAGTCCGCATTTTTTTGTTAACAATAATTGTTTTTTTTTTCTCTAATATTTTAAATAGGTAGTGGTTAAATTAGGTCGGCATGCCTATAAAGCATGCATATAAAGTTTCGTGTTTCTAGCACACAGTTTGGGAGGAAACGGACGGACGAACATGACGCAACTATACGGGTTCCGAGAATTTTACTACGGAACCCTAAAAAACGAATCACTAAAATCGGTTCACGAAGTTAAAAGATAGTCGAATTGAAACCCTACACCTTTTTTTAAACAGAAGGCCTAAACTAGGTATGTGGGACTCAAGGACCAATATTATAATTCCCTTCGGGAAAACTGTACTTATTGATTAATTGTATGTAAATACAATATTTATGATTCCTGTTTTTGTCACAAAAATATCTATTACAAGCCAGTTTACACGACAGTCACTTATTAAAACAATATTTCAATTGTAGATAATCATAACGCTTCCGCAGTGTGCCCATGCCTAAGTATGATTAGATCTTTAAAACTACGCAACGTATTTTGATGCGGTTTGGTTTAATAGATACGAGTGATTCAAGAGAAAGATTTTAGGAAGTATATAAATATTGTCAAGCGAGCGAAGCCGTAGTCGTCCGCTAGTTGATTAATAATGTTGTTTTGTGTTTTTTGTATTGATCAACATTGTTGTTAAATAAAACCCAGAGAAGCCTAGAATCTATTGAAGCGTATCAAGTTCAACGTACTGCATAGGACAGGCTTCACTAGGTACTCGCTCTGTGGTCTACAATTCTAGATCACCGCGTTCGATCATGACACGCTCTGTCGCCTGCGCCTGCACATGCTTACCACTTGTATTCTAACCTAAGAGGTCTTTAGGGTTAGAATACAGCAACTTTCATAGCGTTTTGCGATATTTAATCTGTTTAAAAAAAATACACGTCAAATATTGACACAATAATCGACTTCAAATTACCGAAATGGGAGCAATTAATAATTGGGATACACTTCGGAAGTAGCTTTCATTATATTGAAAATATTTACCAAGTCCAAAGATATGAGGTAATAAACATAAACAAAAACATACAGTTGAATTGAGGACCTTCTCCTTTTTTGGATGTCTGTAAAATAGATTTTGAATGTGTATATAGATTTGGGTAGCATTTCTCGTATATCGCGTAAGTAGGAGGAATGCATTATCCTACTTTTCAGTAATTTTATTGGCCCTGGAGCAGAACTTCTGGTAATGAGAGTCTTACTAAAAAGATCAGTACCCATTCTGTATTCCGAACCTAAATTCTATCAGCCAGGACCAATATGATTGACCGAGATAATGTGCCACCACCATCTTAGTGCATAATTTCGATAAAGCTGTATCATTTTTACTAATAAAAGGCAACTCACTTATCCTATATTTCATATTGACTCCAAAGATGCGGGATAACGCCTGACCATAACCTGACCCCA
Organism: Nudaria mundana; assembly: GCA_963556515.1. Taxonomy (NCBI): domain Eukaryota; kingdom Metazoa; phylum Arthropoda; class Insecta; order Lepidoptera; family Erebidae; genus Nudaria; species Nudaria mundana. The sequence goes on along the minus strand of OY748305.1, from coordinate 1,528,563 downwards.
CCTTGAGACCCACTAGAAGCCAAATGTGGGCAAATTTAGCAGGTGCCCTGGAGTTATCTTATCCTTTACCGTACCCGAGGCGCACGACAATGAGACGGCGTCTGTTACCTACACATATTGTTTCAGCTTACCGTAGAGTTTCCTTTTTCTGTCTGAAATGATTAATTAGTACTATCAACGGTCTGTCTTATTAACTAATCATTCATAACATCGATTTTTAGGTAATCTATTGATTAATAAATTACTTTCCAGTGTAATTATCGCCAATATTAAATTACAATCAGCATTATAAAGAGATATTGTTGTAAACAATAGGTATCTCAAGTTACACGCGCACTCACAGATAGCGTAATCTATAACAATTATATCGCATTTTGGGCTAATTATAATATATCATATGAAGAATTATAATATATCATAATATACAATATGATATGAAGCAAAAATTCGATGTCGTCGGTAGTGGTCATCGTAGCTCAGTTGGTCAGAGCAGTCCCCCTGTTAGCAAAAGGCCGTGGGTTCGAGTACCGCCGATGACATCAGTTTTTGTGATCTATTTATAATGTCTTTCTTAATATTTTAAGAATAGTTTAAGCAAACTCATTGCTTAGAAATACAAATAATATATGGAGTAGATAAGTTAAGGTATACCGGGATAAAAAGAGGCCTAAAAATTCTCAAAGATGCTGCAGCTATTATACCTACATATTGAAAGAATTTGTTGAATCGGTTTAATGGTCACAACAAGCTTTTACTCGCTCGGTCGCCTGCAGTTTCGAACGCTTGACAAATTATATAGACAAAAACCTTCCTCGAGAACCACTCTCTCTATTGGTGAAAACCGCATCAAAATCCGTTTCGTAGTTTTAAAGTTCTAAGCATACATACACTTAGAGCGGAGGCGACTTTGTTTTATACTATGTTATGATTATGATGAAAATTGTAGACTTCTGTCTCAGAACTTTTCGTGTCTTCTTCCCAAATCCTTGACATTTTAGGTAGACTCATTTCAAAGTCTACAAAATTTCAGAAACGCGAGTCGACCATGTTAATATGTGTTCCAAACTGGTGTGAAATAAATTGTGGTCACCAAAAACATCATTACAAAAAGTAAACTGTCAGGGTTAAGAATTAACTGGTGCGTGGTACGTGTTCAAGGAATCCAGCCTTTGTTTGTCGCGGCCGCTAAACATGCCACGGAGTTGTTCAATTGTTAGAACGTTAAGTTTGTGCACTGTGTCTGATCCGAAATTGATCCGTCACTAAGAAAGTCGATCCAAGTTTGCCGTAAATGTTAGCGTTTGTGGGTCCGTTTCATCTAAATCATGCCTACTTCCGCGAAGTGTTAGACAGACGCATATTGTAAGTACGCTCACTTTTCGCCAGTACCTTGGTTTATCCCACGTAATAGGGAGTGAGAGCGAGCACTTTGTCGCTTGACCGGTGTGCTACTTGCAAGTAAGGTTTGCTTGGACCTCAAGGTCGTTGTTGGGACTTCTATAAACAAAACTAATAGTTGTCATTAAAATGAACCAAAATGATGACAATCAAAGTTTATTTTCTAATTCGAAACGCTTACCCATAACAAAACCATGTCGCCATCTTAGCCCACATATCCAGCTATTATTAAAATCGCTTCGTTAACTAAATATTTCTTTTATTATTTCTGTATTTGTCGCGACCTCCAAAACCTTCGTAAGTCGCTCGTGCTCGTAGCTTTACTTTTTGTGCCGCCCCTTGAGCCGCCATCTTGTTATTCTCAGAAATGTCGTGTTACAATAAAAAGAATCACCTGAATGCTCAGCCGCAGTCGACAGAGGTGTGAATATAATTAATGGAGTATCAAAGGACCCGCCTATCTCCAAAGTTGGCAGATTTAACCTGATTTTGGACATGTATTTGGTTTGACTCCCGAATTGCGATTCCACAGTTTTTTTTGTTCGTCAATCGAATCGTACATCATCTCATTAGGCTGCATGATTTTTTGGTTATTTAAAATGAAGTGTGCTCTAATTTAATTTGATAAACTTTGAAAATGATAAGTTTTATTTTATGGTTAATTTATTGTGTTGAATAAATTGCTAGTAGGTACTTCCACAACAATTGGTGTTTTGTTATTATTAGTATGTGCAGCAAAATTCCACCAGGTCTCATCAATCAACATAATTATTAGATGTCCACGGGTCAAAGAGAAAAAATAAAGTTTTACTCAGTTTGACCTTTATGTCTCTATCAGACAACAGACGATTCAAAGTAAATTACTTTAATAATTTTACACACACACCAGATAATCTATAATCGTATTATTACGTCTATGCTTAAGTCCTCGGTCGTTATGTCGTAATGGTTGCTCTCCAATACGTGTTTGAACGACGCCACCATTACTTAGCACTTCTGCAACATAATTCTCTGTCATTTCGTCGCATTTATCGTCATGTTTCTTGAGAAAACCCAGCTCCATTGCGTGTTATCTACGGACTACGATCCAGTGGGATGGTGATTACCTACGGTTAGTGTCATACAAACTTGTTGTCGAGAAGTTGCCATAGACCCCTAATCTATAGACTGGCAGTATAAAATAAAAATTATGTCGTAAGTTTATATAAAAATACGCCCAATTGACTATTATTGACAAAAACTCATAAACGTGAGCAAATTTGTTAGTACTACTCTTCTTGTGAATGAAATAGACCCACGCTCGGAGGGGTTGGCGTGTGATTAGAGAAGCCTATGTCTAGCAATAGACTGATGTACGCTGATGATGACTCTTCTTGTCTATGTATTGAAAGTCTTTGGAAGTTACAGATAAAGTTTGTGCTTCTATATTTAAAAAAATAACCAAACTGACTCATACACAAAATCACATCTTGATATCCGAGGGGGTAGAGTGCGATGACCACGTAATAGGGGGCATGTCCATTACCGTAACCAGACACCATACAATAGATATAAATGACCAGTCTGTAATCTGAACCTAAATTCCAATAGCCAGGACGCCCAGAACCGATGTGATATACTTAACAATAATCTCGGCAGTCGGTGCATTATTGTTGCACAAACTATATCGGGTAGTGTACGTATCCAGCATACGTCGCAATAGTAAGGTAATCTGAGACTCATACACATAGTTGGGAACTGAATCTTTGGTGGTCTCAAGTCCATATACGCCGTGTGTTATTAATGCGGTCAGATGGCGTGAATGTTTTATAGTAGGGGGTCCAGATAGATACAAAATAAAATAAAATAAAACTTACCATTACCATTTTTATTGTGGTTTTAAACGATATGATTAAGGTAAAAAAAATAAAACTCATGGTAATTTTTAAAACTTACGAGTATTATAATAATTATCAGGGTGTATGCATTTTACTGCATCTACTACGAGTATTAGCTTATGGCTCTTTTTTGACCAATGACCCATCAAAATGGGTAGAAAGAGGATCCTGCGATCGCGTTTCTTGGGGTGATTGTTGTGATTGAAATTTAATTGACATGGCATGTGAAGAAGAGGCAAAAAAGTTGCTTTTATTAGAATTTGGACTGGAATGACCAGGGTATATAGTTTGTGAAGATGATGGATTAGAAAATAGGACTTGTGACGTAGCTTCTGAAGACATCACATTAAATTTTCGTTTTTTTAAAAGCAAACCATCAATTTCATACATAATTTCTTGTCTTTCCATGTTAGAATATGACTTTAATCGATGAGCTAGAAGCCTTCCATATAGTTCACATTCATCTTCGCGTTCATTCTCTTTCGATTTATTTATGGCCTTATTAATTACAGCTAATGCAGTGGTTATTTGTGTTTGAGCTTCTTCTAATTCTACCGGAGTTTGGCAACGTCGTTTTTGTGCAGGGACTTTTATTGAGCGTTGATAACTGTTATCAGAGTCTGCCTGATCTTCGTTGCCACTAGGTTCTTCGGTATATGATTGGTATTCCTGTAAGAAACAAAATTCTATTTTTATTTTATTTCGCAGTTTCCAACTACAGAGCATTTGCTCAGTAAAACAGAGAAGTACCGTTTTCCTCATTGCCTTGGCGCGATTCTTGGAAAGCACATAACTACACAAGCACCATCTCATGGTGCATCAGATTGTTATAAAATGTTATAATTATATACCAACATTCATTAGTCTACTAATGCAACTCTATTTTTTTAATTATAGGTTCACTAAACTAGACACAACACAACACTTTACAGACCTCTAACATCATTCGTATACTTCTAGAATTAGTGAGTGTCCTTCTTGAAGTGAACACAACATTCTACAAAATAGAGGCCATTATGTAAGCAAATTACAGTCAAACATTGAGTTAGGTAACAATAAGATGTGAGTGTGTATATAAATGATGTATATAGGAACTATAAGAACATTGTTTATTGCGTTATATAGTAGAGAACAGAACCCCTCAAAACTGAAGTATATGGAGCAATTAGTAGAACAATATGGAGCAAGTTTTTCGGGAATTCAATATCCAAAACATCTTCGGACCATAGCGCGCCATAACACTTGTCACTTGCGTCAAAATTTTCGTCTGTGGCCAACGTCACCACAGACAAGCGAATGGGCGTTTTCACATTGCACGATATCGTCGCTATTTGTCACGAATATTTACTTGAAAGTTACTGAGACGGCTCTGTCAATAGGCTAAGATAGTGCTGACAAATAAATAAATATAAATATGTTAGGACAATTCACACAACGCCATTTAGTCTCAAACTAAGCAGAGCTTTTGATATGAGTACTAGATAAACTGATATAAATACTTATATACATTTTTTTTTCTAAATACATATTATACATAGGAAACACCGAGACTTCGGTACAAACGTAAGGGTCATCACACAAAGTTTGTCCCGACCGGGCATCGAACACGAGACTCCGGCGTCGAGAGCGGATGCACTACCCACCACTCCACCGAAGCAGGTCAATTTTTCTTTTAAACATACGAGTATAACGGTTAGTGGACATTCTAATATCGAGAGGAAGGGCGTTCCAAAGAAGGACAGATTGAAAATTATAACGAAGAGTGGACAAGACTAGATGTGTGTCTCGTGCACAAAAGAAGCTGATTGTCAAGAGAGCGCAAGTTGCGATTGTTTGAAGATTATTGGCTGAAGTTATAAAAATTAAATCAACGCCTTTTATTTACCTCATCGTCTGTGGTTAAAACGCTTTTGCATTCGTAGACATCGCTCATGAAACTTGCTAGCGCATCATAATAAACCCATATAGGTTTGAAGATTTCCTCTTCTCCAGAACATGATTTAAGTACTTTTCTATGATTCATACGGAAAGCGGCCAACAGAGTTTCCTTTTTCTTTTTTAATTCCGTTACCGGAACAGTCATTGCCTCGGCAATTCGATTCCATGCATCGCTTACCTGTAAAAAAAGAAAATAATTACCATGTTTAATTTTTTCTCATATTTAGGTACACACTACCGAATATCAGTGAAAATAAATGAGTTACCGATCTGAAAGTCACAGTAATTAGTAGGCAACTACGTTTCATACTTCATAATAATATTAATGTGTGAAGGTAGGTACGTACCACATTTTTATCTTTATGGTTTTTATTCTTAGGATTCCAAATAGCACGCTCGTTTTGGTACAATTCTATAAATTTAAAGGTCTCATCATTGGTCCATTTTAGCTTTGACATTCTGAAGAAGTAGTTGATATCATAAATTACTAATATTAACAAAACAGCACGCGTCTGAACCGTACCATAGACAAATATGAACTGAACGATCGGGAATGGACGTACATTCTCGGCGATTACAGACGATTACGCCCGAGCACTATCGATCGTGTAGAGGGCATTGCACTTGACTGTACTCGCCGAGCATCGTTTGTGAATGCAACCTGTGTATTGTCGGTTTTTCAACGACCATCTTGGATGCTTGCCGTTCGACAATTAAACTACGATTGAAACGATAATGTGGATGCTTGCACGATGATCGTGCCGATTGACAATCACACGATCAACGATCATCATTATACATGTAATAATAATAATAATAATACATATATGGTACGGCCAAACGATGTCCGCTAGTGTTGCTACTCGTGTTGCCGCGAATATTTCCTCGCTCCTTCTCGCAATACTAGTATAACTCGTGTGTGATAAGTTGAGATCTGGGCGCTGTGTTCTCAACAGTGTGTATTTGTACAGATCCAAATAGATATCTTAATAAGCTTCCGTTCGAGAGTTTACTTGCCCTATTTTCGAATTTTTAAAAGTAGGGGGCGTACTTAATTCGACTATGTTTTTGTATGTTTATTACATCACATCTTTGGACTGGGTGTCTGAATTCTACTTCTTTCCAAGTGGTCCTATTTCAATTTAGTCCCATTCCGACAATTATTTGGTACCATTTCGGTAATTTGAAGTCGGTTGTTTTTAGTTGTAGCTTTTATTATTCTCGGGACAGCGCAAGTTCGAGCGCAAGTCAAGAGTTATAGCGATAGATTAAGTAGATTCAGTAAAACGAACTTACGCGGGTGGAACCGCCTCTATACGCTAGTGAAATCCACTTAAAATATAATGTTAACTTCTCATGTGTCGATCAATTGTGTATTGTATTGTCTTCAAGACTACAGACTACCTGGAAACTGTAACAGTCGGTTAATAACTCAGGGCTTTGGGTAAATAACAGTCGCGAGGTAAATAGCCGCATTAGAAGTTTTGCATGAAGATAAAACAAGGCGGCCAAGTGCGAGTCGGACTCACGCACGAAGGGTTCCGTACCATTATATCTAAAAAAGGCAAAAAATCACGTTTGTTGTACGGGAGTCCACTTAAATATTTATTTTATTCTATTTGTTAGTACTTACCTATTTGTTGTTATAGCGACAGTAGAAATACATCATCTGAGAAAAATTCATCTGTTTAACTGTCACGGTTCATGAAACAGCCTGGTGGACGGACGAACACAGTTTTACCCATTGGTTAGGGAACCCTAAAAATTGATATAAAAGTACGCTTAACGGTCACAGCTCAGCAAAAACTGCAATTAATATTTGCGGCGCTGAATTTTACTTGAGGTCTACATAAATATTCCTATGAGTACCTACATATTTATATTTATACGCTGCTATAGCTATGTTCAGAGAGGCCAATAACTTTAACTGTGAGCACTGTTGCTATTTATTACAAATGGCAGTTATATCCCTGTGGATTTTATTTCTTTTTATCGAAATTATTAATATTTACGATTCGCTGCACTATTCGTGCACAATAGCGATGCAGGTACTTTGCAGGTAGACCTTTGTGTGTCTTCTCCAAACGATGCCAGGACTATTGTGTACGGTTATTTGACGACACCAAGTCTGCCAGATGCCCCGTCTTATTGTACATTTCATGTGAAGATTTACTAAGAATTCTCCGTTATTGTTCCATATGTGCGCGAAGGATTTTATACCTGACGATTCTGGTCATAAAATAGACAGACCCTTTTGAAAGTTGTATAGAATATAGAGTTTAGCTTTAGAGGTTGTTGCATTGAAATGTATTGTATATTTTTATAACCTGCAGTCTTTTTTTTTGTTTGGTTGAATTTACAACTCCTTTACTAAGGTAGGTAGGTACTTAGAGATTTGAAAGGTCTTTGTAATATAAGTTCTGAAATGAATTCTTTACCGGAATTGTTACCATTTTTGGTACAAAATGTTGTTTGAATATCCCGGATGTCTTCCTGTTTAATAGAATCTTGGCGTGCTCTCTCATTGCCGAATGATTTTTTTTGGAGATTGGCAAATCGATGTTATGTGAATATTGCTGAAAAGATTGTTTGAATTCCTTAACCCCAGGATGTTGTAGTTAGATGTTCTGAATTGAAAAATCCCTTGAAAATTGTATATCACATTTAAAGTTATAGGTTAGGTGTATGCTTTGATCAATGTGCTAACACGCCCTATCAGGTTCTGGCAAAGATACTCCAAGTGCCTGGAAGCAGCAATAGGCTCGTCCCCTATGACGTGGGACCAATAGCGAAATGTGTGCGTTATGAGTCTATGGACGTGAAAAGCAGCTAAAATACCAAACACCGAATAAGAATATTCCTTTGGACATCTTTCATTGCTTGCGCTGCAAAAACAATTAGTTACCATGGGGGAATTTTAAGCGAATAAGAATTCTATTTGACCGTAGTCACTTAGTACTTCGTTTACTTTTAATTGTCCCTGTTATACGGAACCGAGGACAGTAAATTACAATTATAACCATCAAAAACGATATTTGAATTCAGGAAAGAAAAAAATCCGTGCCTTGGAGAGCAAGTCCAGCCGTTTGGTCCCGGTGGTCAAACAAAAAATCTTTGGTAGGCGTTACGGGAAGTTACTACAGAGGTTCGATATCGCCTATTGCCTGTGGAGGTCAAATGGCAGTCGCTCCACGATAAATATCGAAGTTCAGCCGCGTCTCTGTTAGACTGGAAAGACGACCCCAACTGGGTTAAAAAAGACTCGGTGGATGATAAAGATAAAGAAATTATTTTGAGTTAATACAAGATACGTGTTGTATCTATATCGAGCGCATATTTGTCGCGAGACGGCGAGGCGCGTGGCGGCAGCGCGTGCGCAGTTAAATATACCAACCTACTGCTGGCACTGCACCACCGCGGATGTCGCCGTTCGCAGTGTTATGTCTAGCCAGAACACCTGCATATAATATGCACTAGCAGCTTCGGAGAATGCAAGCTGACCTAGGTTTACGCATTACCGATTACATTGTTTGAAACATATATGAACATATTGAACTCACTTAGTTTTTCGAACTCAGTTACGATTGCTTTTGAATAGTTTTACGAGCTAACATATAAAAATATATAAGCTCATTAAATATTCGATCGTGTGAAGTTCTTCTCTCGGTACCAATTCTGTCCAGAAATCGGAATAATAATGAACCCAACGTCTGCCCGAATGGACCTGCACACACATCAGCACCTGACTGCACTTATATCTTCTCTACCAGATACTCTGGAAGAGATCTCTTTAAAAATAAGATTTACTTTAATGTAAGTACAGGAATATATGTATAAACAAAATTAAATTACATCAAAATCGGTCCTACCGTTATTACATGAACACGAACAAACAATTAAAAATTTACAGTCATGTAAATAAGTAAGTGGTTAAACTTATTAAGGTTAAATACGATACCTATACTAAAATACCAGCTTCAATAATAACTATGAATAATACTGTTAAATGAGTTCAGTTTCAGCGCCAATAATAATTTGTGAAGTAATTCATTAAGCCAGTAAACTGACGACTAAAGCACAGGGCATATTATGCCTATGCAAGCTTAAGTGATGGATGTGTGTGTGATGGTCATGATGCGTAGAATTGGCAACCGTGGGACAAACTCAGAGACTTGGGATGGCGCTCGCTTCGCTCAAACTGACACTGAAGAGCGCATATACAAGCTCAAGTGACAAGCAATGCGCTGTCATAATGCGCAGAACTGGCAGCCCCTAGGGCAAACATTTCCTGAGAATGGGTTATAGCCTACGACGCTGTGATACACTCATGTTGGGGTGGGATAGCTGGCGTTCGATGGAAGCCAAGAGTCCAGGATCGGACAAAGTGGCGTGTTAATCAAAAGTATCTTTATTCATGTTACACAAAGCAACACTTATGAACGTTAAGATTGTTGCTTCTACATTTGTCAGATTTGCAAGGCAATAAAGCTTGTGATAAAATAACGTGGCAATAAAACCTCACGTCCACTCTTTCGCTAGTAATTACATTCGCAATTGATCGCAAGTTTCGAATTCTTGGGCTTGTGGTGTATTGGTCAGTTGGCAGAACTTTCCTCCTGGTAATGGAACAGACGCGTAGATTCGAGTCAAGCCGAGGACTACCGCATTTGGGTTATATGGGTTCAAATCTGTCTTCTCCAGGAGTAAGCTGCTATGCAACTTATCGTCAACGTTCAAAACTGAACCGAACGCGCCATAATATTTAATCTTGTTTATATTTAACTTTGTTTTATCCAAAGTCACGTTTTATAACTTTATAGTCAAATGTTATTGTAACAATATACTCCTAAGCTTACATTTAAATTTTATTTACAGTGTGAACCGATACTGTATTTATATTAAGGAAATCTCGTTGCAGGCCGTTAAAGGTATAAAGGGTCGTAAATGATTTTTTAAGTTGGTAACTGGAAGCAGTTATTGTGCGAGAAATAATAGAACCGAGTCCACTGCTCACTTTGACTGTATACTCTCTGACTGTCTAGGGGGGGTATTTACTCGTCTGTGGTAGGTATTGTACCCCTGTGCCCCGTTTAACACGTTGGCAGACGCATCCGCACACGCCTTCTGCTGATGCAGCTGTGATGATGATGCAAAGCACTGTGGTGGTCTAATAAGATATAGCCAATTATCAGCTCTAGGAGCATAGCAGTTTCGACAGAATGATATCGCAGAAAATGGCGGTCACGAGGCTAACCTGGCAATAAAAACTCTCGGCCACTAGAAAAGTCCAATCATCAGTAACTACATTCATATGATACGAGTATGTTATCCGAATACGGTACCAATATCCGTTAAGTGACTATTAATTGAAAACTTAAACTTATACTTTATAGACTTTCTAAGAACAATTTTCCCGAAGCACTCGTTTTATGTCTATATACGAGTATTAACCTATTTTACATCTCAATGTTGTAAAGTTAAAGATTAATTATAGTTTTAAACGTATCTGTGCGGTACTATGTATTAAATATATCAAATAATCTTCAAAGGTACCATCGTAAAACTTAACGTCCAGTTTAGGTATTTTTACGAGATGGAATGCAAGTAATGCCAATGCCCTGACTGTAGACAGTGTTTGTTTAAAGCGAGTAGGCTCCGTATATCCGATTTTGAAAATTCTTTCACTAATATGTAGCTACATTAGCCCTGAGTAACATAGGCTCCTTTTTATCCCGGTAATATGTTCCCACGGGAACCGGGAACGCGGGTGGAGCCCCGGCGATCATCTCGTGTAATATAAGATTGTAGGTATGTGTTGACTTTTGATTTTTTTAATTTGGTTACGTGGATTCTTAATACGAGGCACCGACAAATCTGCACGAGTAGAACAGATAGACCTCGCGACCACAAGGGTATCGTCATTAAACTCGTTATGTACTTAAATTTCATGTTATTAGAAAAGAGTGGCCGTGAGTTTTACTGCCAGGTTCTTTCTCTCAGGCTCTACTTATTGTTTTGCGAATCTGGCAGTAAAGGTAAGTTTAGAAGCAATTAACACTTAAATTGTAACACTTATAACTGACTGTCTTTCAAAAGTGTTACCGGGTAACCCACTTGAATAAACATATTTATCGTTTACATTTTCGTTTTCTCGAAATGTACACGCCTCGCTCGCTCGGTCAACAAAAAATATTATTTGGTGTTTTTACCCTTCCATCAAAAATGCTTATAATAAAAAATGATCATGATTAAAAAATTGCTTTAAATTAAGGAACACTTGTGCCAAGTTTCGTAGAGATCAGATAACAAATATAGACGCTTCGCTCTCTCGGGCAACAAACTAAGATCTTGATGCAAAATGCCTGCTTTAATCATATATGTAATGAATTTGTGTGATATATTATTGACATAAATTAATTCAATTTTTGCATTTCTAGTAACAAAGTGGGCGGAATATATTCCAGTTTCGCAGGTGTGTATTGCAACTAATGAATACATTCTACTAAATATCTAGGTGGGAAGCCACTCATAAGAACCAGTTATAGATATACATCCATCTTAATGTCGAATCGATCCCACGAACTGATACTTCAGGAAATCGGATGACAGTGACGGGTTGGACGCATGTCCGGTGAACAGATAAGTACGTTATACCACATTGAGCTTCGGAATAATATACGCATTAAATGTGTTATATTAATGATCTGGTTACTTTTGAAAGAGATAATTTACTCGTACTTACATACGCTTATGAGAAGCCAGACGTGAATTGATAGAACAAGAACTGATAGTTAATCCTCATTAGTCATGGGAGTACCCCAGGGCTCGATATTAGGACCCCTTTTATTCTTAATATACGTAAACGATCTTCCTTATTTCACTAAAAATCTTTGTGAGATAGTATTATTTGCTGATGACACATCATTAATTTTTAAAAGTGATAGACAAAAAGTAGCACTTGACGATGTAAATAATACCCTTTCGGAAATATTGCATTGGTTCACAAGTAACAACTTGCTGCTCAATGCGAAGAAAACAAAATGTGTAAAATTTACCATGCCCAATGTTAGACAGGTGGATACTCATATTACTATGAATAATGAATTAGTTCAAATAGTCAATACCACAATTTTTCTTGGGATAACTCTAGATAGTAAACTACAATGGGGTCCTCATATCACAGCCTTGGCAGGAAGACTTAGCTCAGCTGCCTATGCGGTTAGAAAGATAAGGTCTCTGACTGACGAAAAAACGGCACGATTAGTTTATTTTAGCTACTTTCATAGCGTTATGTCATATGGTCTGCTGCTGTGGGGCTCAGCTGCCGATATTGAGACAATATTCATATTACAGAAACGAGCTATACGAGCAATCTATAGACTCGGACCCCGTGACTCGCTGAAAGAATTATTTAAAGAAATTAATATTTTAACAGTTGCTTCTCAATATGTTTACGACAACATCTTATATGTACGGAAGAACATAGATCTCTTCAAAAAAAAATCCGATAACCATAATTTTAATACAAGAAATAAAAATAAACTGGCAATGACAAAAAATAGACTTCATAAAGTTGGTAATTCGTTTGTTGGCAAATGTATAAAAATTTATAATAAAATTCCTCAGGATTTGGTTGACATGCCTCTTAATAAGTTTAAAATAGTAGTTAAAAAATGTTTGATGATGAAAGGCTACTATAATGTAGACGAATATCTTAATGATAAAAATGCATGGTCACCCTAATCTTCTGTTGTTGGCGACTCGTATAATACAATAGAAACTAATTGTAACAATGTAAACAAAACAATATTAAAAAAGAAAATGGATAATCTACCTGAGTTTCTTGCTGGTCTCTTCTCAGGAGAACCAAATTACCGAACCAGCGAAAGAATCATTTTCTAATGGTTATTTATGTACTTACTTAATTTAGTATTTTTATAATATTACTTGACAAAATTGTACAAATTGACATTCATATGTGCTCTTTATGTGCCTAAACTGAATAAATGAAATTGATTCTTTGATTCTAAAACGTCATTAAAGCAGGGTAATATTGGATATCAAAGCCCTTTTATGATGCTTTATTTAATACATACATACAATCACGCCTCATTCCCGTTGGTTAGGCAGAGACTATGGAATTCCACTTGCTACGATCCTAGCATTCTTCTTTCGCGTCTTTCACTTTCATTACTATTTTCATGCATGTTCTCCGGTTACTCTTAACCCGGCCTTCGACCAAACATCTCCTATTTGGTCGGCGTACGTTATTTAATAAGTTTCTTTATTACCTATGGCTTTATTATTGATTTTATAGAAAAAAAATTGGTTCAATTGATCTTCCCATTACCACTAGAGTGACCTTAAACCGTCAAAAGCACTGTAAGAAAACTTGAAACAAATCCCTATTAATAGCAACTGTCTAGCCAGGTTAGTATAGTGGCCTCCACAATCTGAGACCCGTCTCTGATCTCTCAGACCCGTGGCCAGCACTTTTTATGGGTTCTAACGATGACGATGAATTCATCTTTCTAATCATAGTTCAGAGAAATTTGATGCTCAATAATGGAATTAGAATGTTGATAAGAGCTCGTTATTTGTATATTAATGACCGGAACTGCCATCGCCAATCAATCATCTATCAATTCATTACATCAAATATTCAATATAGTAAATATCCTTAGTAAAGAAATAGCAATTCAGTAATTTGAAACTGAATAGTCAGCTAATGAACCCCGCCAGACGCCACTGGAAATTCTCTCAGTGCTAACCGGAGGCGCTCGGCAATGGACGTAGGTGCGGCCGCGGCCCTGGACCACGGTTTGGAAAAAAAAAGCTAATGAACCTGTATAGTGAAACTACCGTGATTAAGCTTAGATACCTAAGTTACGTAGTATATCTAACGGTGTACGCGTCTGATTCAATTATGTTATAAAAACAGTTCTAAATGGATTTCTATTAACAAATTACATAGATTGGAAGGAGTGGCTATTAATTAAGCAATAGAAACCCCATGATGTTATTTAAAAAGGTATATTTAGTATCATAAGAGCTTTTTCCACCAGGCAGCGTGCGGATTTGCCTGCAAAGCGTGTCGATTTCAATGTCAATTTTCATACAATAATGAAATGCGTTTCACGTCGCGAGGGTCGCCCGCACGCCGCTTGCTATGGTAACGGGGCTGATCGTGAACTAATTTGAGGTTCATCGACACGCATTGCGGGCCGGATTCGCACGCTGGCGAAAGGAATAAGTTCTTATTATACTCGTACTAAATATTATACCTTTTGAACTACTTTATAACTAATTTTCAGTGAGTACTTTAAGTGAAAAGAACGAATCCCTTTCTGTCAAGGTTTCGCCCCCTGGTAAACATAAGAGAAGTGTTTCAATATATCATACCAAGACTATAATTAATGGCCTCTCAATCTCAAAGAATTTTCAAAAAATCAAGGCTAATTTACGCTTTAACTTAGTCCTAAACTCAACTTGGAAAATATGACAAATCTCTTAAACGGGTTCAAACCCAAGAAACAAATTCTTCGTCCGACTGTTTGTTTATAGGACAGTTCCCAAGAATACATTGGAACTGATGGCAGGAAGCCCTACTGTTTTATATTCCAGCATCGTGGCCAGAGCATCGTAGACACGAACTCCCGATGTTTGTAATAGAACTCAAACTGCATAATATTTAAATTCGCGATATTAAAACGATCACCAGTGGCCGGGATTTCAATTCATTCAACATAAATTATCAGAAAATATGTTTAAGTTACTGTATAGTAATACCTAGGCCAGGAGATATAGTCCAAACGAGGTATTTAATAGCACGCGCAACATTGCTGGAATGGAATTCGGTCATTCAAAAAGGTTGCCGTTATTTATTAATTTGGACATTCGAATATTGCTTTTCATTTGGGACATGAGGACATGAAATGCCACTTTCGATACATCCTCCAATACTAATGATACGAGTATTACCATGAACCCAAGGAATATACCGTAAGCTTATTGAGCTTCAGAAATTTACATTTGTACGCTCGCAGATTTCTTACAGTGATTTGGAATTGGATGTTGTACAAAAACAGTCGCTTAGCTCTTATTTTCGGGTTCGTCCGTATAAAATTAGACTTAACTTACAATCGCCCCGAATGTATTCTAACAATAGAGCGTGTAAAGGTGAACCCTGTGCTGTTGTGAATGATGACGTAATTGTGATCTAAAATGATCTACTGCCGGCCAAAGAGTGGTAGTAAACATGCGTAAGAGTCATTCACAGACACGGCCGGATATTGAGCAAGTGTGGGTGCGCTTGACGTCACACGTTCTCTTGCACGGCTGCGCACGCGCATTGAAGATAATATGAAGTCATTCCTATAATACGCTCTATTCCTATATTGTTTAAAGATTGTTGCATCATGTATCGACTCTAAAGCTATTGTAAGTTGATCTATAATTATCGGGTGTAACGTTTGGTGCGATTCCTTGCGTAATGACTGGTAGTTATTATAATAATATGTGGTATTCATAATATTCGTTTCATTGTTCTCGGATGTGCTGTCTATACTATCTGTGTCGGACGAGTGTCTTCGACCTATAAATTTGTCTGTCTCGTCTATTTGTGAACTGTACTCGACAAAAACAATAAATCTTATGTAAAATGGGTTTCATCTATACACACTAACCCACGTCTTTCACTTGAGGTGAGAGGTGTGTGCGCACACATTCATGTCATTTATTAGTTCCACGCAGCGGGATCCTAAGTTTATGGTCCCACGTATTACGGAGAGAGTCTATTGTTATTGGTTACCTATCTTAATCCCGAATTTTAATATTCCGAATATCATAATCCCGAAAATGTTTGGACATTTTTTCATAATCCCGTTTTTACAAATTCCGAAGTTTTGTTGGCCATATAATCGCAACTCCGAATTTCATTTTCCCATTTATTTATTTGTACGACGTTTTAGAATCCAGAGGAATGAGTTCCAGACAAACGAAAGCTAAATGCACAAAATCCAGATGACCGTAATCCATATGCACGAAAGCCCAATTTTTTGAAATACAGTTAATTGATATCCAGACAAGCAATATCCAGATTTTTAAATTAAAATAAACGATATCCAGAAAAACTAAATCCTTTTATATTAAATAAATAAATAAATTATTAAATGTTTGCAATTTTGTTCCATTACGGATCATAAGGTTCTGGAAGCAAAAAGTACTTGGATGCATATCGACTGTAAATTAAAACGCTCTGAGAGCAAATTTAGTCATCTGGCAACATAAATCAGTTTGTTTATTTAATAACCTTAACCTATCTGTAATGGGCAAGTAAAAAAATTGCGAGTCGGTTCTGGGGTCGCAGTTCTAACCTAACCTAACCTACTGAGTCGAATTTGACACTCAAACCTATCTGTAATAGGCAAATAATGCATGGGAAACAAAAAATAATATTATGTATTTCAATAGTTTAGCTGGAACCCGATTGTATGGGAACCAAATAAAAAGATTATAAAAATCTGGCAATAGTTTATCAGGAATATGATTGTATGGGAACCAAATAAAAAGATTATGAAAATTTGGTAATAGTTTATTTGGAATATGGTACGATGGGAAACAAAAAAAAGTATTCTGAGAATCTGGCTATATCTGGATTATGAGAATATGGGAAACAAAAAAATACTTTTTGAAAATTTGTTTTTAGTGCACCTGGAAATTGATTCATCTGGGAAATTAAAAAGGGAATTTTAAAAAGTTGTCATTCATTACATCTGTCTTTTAAAAGTTCTACCAACCGTTTTCGGGGTTTTAAGATTCGGGTAACAGAAATTGGAGATTTCAATAGGTTACTGTAAAGCCGACCCCAACTAGGTTTGGAAATGGCTCAGTGGATGTTGATGAGTCTTGGGAATATAAAATATTCAGCCTGTGTTGTCCACCTTAAATTTCAACTAAGTATAATGCCATTTATTATCATAATCGGTATTAATTAAAGATTATTTCCCACTCGTTCTATAATATTATAATAAATTATAGCAGTCGTTCTACACTAATTAAAAAACTCGAATGGTGTTCATATATTATTATTCTGCTTGTGTATTTCTAAGGTTTTATCTAAATATTGAGTTCCAATTAATGTAGCCAGTAGTTTATGGATCTGATTAACACTGCTAATGATTATTTTAACAAATGTGTACTTAAGCACCGTCATTATGAACCCCACGTACATTTCGGGGTTTTTAACAATATTTTATGTGTTGAAAATAATTAATGATTTCCGTTTTCATTTAATTTAAACTTCATTGCATAAGTTTAAGTTGGAAATGTATGTTTTTCTCAACTTGATTAAGCCATTTCGGAGATTTGTGTGACTGTATTACGACATAATTAGTTATGTAGGCTGATCGCATATTTCTTCGTGGTGCTCGCGCAGCCACGCCGCCCTGTTAGCGTAGTGCTTGGAATACGACCTTAGAACTGCTTTAAACTTATTACTGATCCAGAATTACTAATTCCTTTTACATAGATACCTTGGAAACTGATTTTGAAGCAATTCATTCGATTCCTCTCGCATTCTTCTACGTAATAAATAAATAATAAACGTTTCAGCATGTATTTGTCTTCTTAATTCAATAGGTCCCCATGAGGTTTTAGTAACTACAGGTTTAGTATCTTTACCTCCCCTTGAGTGGTTTTCAACCTTTTAGATGTTTAAAAACATAAAATTAACTTCTATTTATATATAGCTAATCAAGTTCATTCAACAATCAATAGTGCAATTATTACTTGTATTGTAAATCCAAAGCCTATCAAAAAGAAAGTCCGGACTAGTCGAGACTTGTCTAACAGCAAGAGGTCTCACGACTGTCGGACAAAACTAGTTTCTTATATAGCAATTTAAAATCAAACACACCCAAAATTGTACAAATTAATGGTCTTACAGTCTCTGGGCTCTAGTAAGTGGTCTGTGACTTGAAGCTGTATTAGTGATATATTGATCTCCGGAAACTTAACTGGGTTTACTGTGTCTCGGAGGCACGGTCACGTTGTCCTCAATATTTGACCGTCTATTATACATTTTGAGACTGGACAAATTTCCTTTTGCCTTCTGTACATGTCTGTTCTAGGCTATCCCGAAACACCCTTGTTGTTCGACCTCTACGAAACTTGGCAAAAGTATTCCTTGATTGAAACAAT
The DNA here is from genome assembly GCA_963556515.1 of Nudaria mundana. Taxonomy (NCBI): domain Eukaryota; kingdom Metazoa; phylum Arthropoda; class Insecta; order Lepidoptera; family Erebidae; genus Nudaria; species Nudaria mundana. The sequence goes on along the minus strand of OY748305.1, from coordinate 1,510,150 downwards.
ATTTTTTCCTGAGTTTTTTTTTTTAATTTGGGGGGAAATGGGGTGGAAAGTTTAAGTTTAAGCAGATCTATGAGAAAACTACGGATTTTGGACACCGTAAGCTTAAGGGTAGTCCTTACGCATACGGTACGCTGCACCGCCAAGTTCGTTCACTCAAACCTTAAATCTTAACACTTGTCCATAAGACGCCTGTAAGAAAGTGCTTTTTAGCAGTAATCTGCCCATCTGTACATCCTATGTTTCTTTTTATCTTGTCATTATGTTCTCATCATTCTTCCTAACGCAGTTGCGGTCGGCTTTCCAGTCTAACTGCTCGCGGCTGAACTTCGATATTTTCTGTGAAGCGACTGCCATCTGATCTCCACTAGCCATTTATAAAAACAATTCTATTCCATTTAGTGCAAACGCCTATCATGACCACCATGTTCATTTTTTAGCAGATTCCTTCACTATGTGTGATGCAAAATTACATAATTCTATACTTCTTCAGAAGTTGTTCTCCAAGTTTTCAAAGTTTGATTTACGACCTATAAGTAATTATTATTAATGAGCGGGTAATAATTATGATGTCAATATTTAACTTTCTAATGCTATTTACTATTTATCGATTGTGTCTGGTTTTTAAATTATATTTACTGTTAAACAACTTTTCCATTGGTTTCAGTGTTTTTTTTTTGTTCTAGGTAAGTTGACTACGACGTTCAGAGAAGAGGACTTGCGTATGATTCAAATAGGTGTTCTGCAATTGCTGGTTTTGTAACTTGTAGGTAAAGGGAAGGAAAACTCGACACAAAATCCTGTACCAACCCGTCTGGCCAGCGTGGTATATGTAGGCTAAATTCCCTCCTCTATTTGAGGGGCTGAGATGATGATAAAGTAAAGTTAGTTTAATAATCAATTTCGTAATTCGAAAGGATGTCGCCATAAAATGGGGGAAGCTCAACAATATTGACGCCCATATTGTGACACTCATCTAAATAATTTCTAGATTTCTTTATAACTCCTTTTATGATAAAAGATGTTAAATAAAGTTAATTTATACACGGTTAATACGTTTGGCAATAACACTTAGACAATTTATCGGCTTTATGTCAAATGTCGCGCTAAACGAACACCTGTTTCTAATAAAATATCTAGTATCTAGCTTTTTTGCGCGTGGAGATTACAAACGGTCTTGTTCTGGGCTTTCGAGAACCAGTTTGGTTAGCAAATAAATCTACGTAAGTGTTCAATTAACTTGAAATACCGTCTCCAGTGCTGCTTTAACTACAGGTCGCGAGGCGTAAGCGGAGCTTTGCATTTGTGTACGTGAACGTATATGTGATGTAAAAGATTACACACACATTAGACACAGCTACAAAAAGAGACATACACTCACACAAATGGAAGGCTCCGCTTATGCCTAGCGACCAGTACCTTATTCATAAATTAAATCTAAGTAGATATACATTACATGCCGGATATGCCCATTTCGTTGCAAGAAGCACCGCAATTAAGATACTTCTTAAACTTAAGAAATTTTATATATCAACATCATTATTCCGCCTTCTTTATTGCCAATAATACTTTGAACATTGAAAAACAATCTCAGTAAAATAATTAAGTAAGTTTTTAATGTATTTGTGGACGTTTCTACGTCGTTTTATTCGGTACACACTGCCGCTGGCACCGCAGACCAGTCTGGCCCGTTACTTAGACAAGTCAATGGGCCCCGTGGCCACCATCAATGGCCACTGTTATTTGCATAAACATTCTATAGTAACATAACGATCACTGCTTCATTCATCTCGTGGAAAGTCCGTACCACTTGATTGGTTTACGTTTTTATTTGATCAAGTTATGTAGGCGGTATACGATGATTCCGTTGTAACGAATATTAAAAAGTAATTTACATAGGCGTTGACAAAATAATGTAAATAAAACGGTCTTACCCCTACCACAGAATAGGGAATAGTACTTACATACAGAACTTGCACTCCGACGTTAATTAAAGCACATTCTTTTGTTTACAGAGAACATAATTTGAACATTAGGGTTGTCAGGAAAGTACCACCATAAGCTGACCAATAATTACGACGTTAATGCCTCAATACCAGTTCTATGGTCAATGCCGTATCACAAACAAGAGACAACCCTTACTGACTTACAACTTCAAGTTGTAGGTGACGTCACGTATTTTTTGCGATTGTTAAGCGAGTGACAGGCGTGCCCCTACGTGCTACGTGTGAACTACAATTAGCAAAATGTGGGCGCCCTACCTATTCCCTCGTGGATATAGGCGTGATAATAATTGACTGAGGGAGCGAAGCGACGGAAGGTTCCGTTTCAACTTGCAGACTGGGGAAAATTTCTGTACAATAACGTCTGTACCCATCTACGAATTCTGTCAGATCATGTTTGAGGCCGTATTTATCAACACATTTGCATGAAACCCGAAGTCTACGGTCTGTCAAGAATGCAATCCGTAACCATAGTAACCCATATAAATAAAATCAAAAGTCATGCAAATAAATACAATAAACAAAGCCGCTACCGAAGTCTACAGTTCACGGAACCACTAGTAGTAGATTTTATGACAAGGGAGTAAAATTATATATTATTGTCGAAAGCACTTTTTTGATCCAGAGCGAAGCGAAATACCCTAGAGTAGGATCTCGAACGTAGCAAGGGTTTCTAAAGTAGAATCTTGAACTAGCGAGGGATTCAAAGTACGTACGTCGCCTAAGAAAAACAAAACTATGGAGGCTTAAACATTACTTTTCACAAAATTTACATTACACACTACAGATTTACATTATACATTAAAAAAAAAACAAATGTGTATGAAAGATTCTTGTTCCAAATTCGAACCTCATTTTTGCCCGCTAAAATGTCTAACAAAAAAGCCCCATTTTAGGCGCACTTATGTACGAACAAAACGCCACTTTTTGATTAGAAGTGATTAAAATACTACGAGTATAATTGAACAGTGCATGTGTTTAAGAGTGGGTTCACATCATAAGTGTGGTGACCGAAGCCGTTTAACATCACTAAACACTCATGTAAAATACAAGAGAATTAATACAACTTATCGTATCACCTTTGAACCGGTTGTCAGATAATATTCTTCTTTACGTTTAGCCATTATTCATTAATTTAATTACTGATATTAGGCAAACCGTGGTGGTCGCTTAATAGTTCTTAGAATATATTGAATCACTCCAAAAGTTACAAGAGTAATATTTTTATATTTAATTTCTAGGCTTGGTCCATGCCTGTTCTCTTAGTGCCCTTGCCCTCATTTTTATCCTTATTTGGGTTGATGCTCCTACTACATCACTATTGCTAATTAGTATTAAACAGGGTTAATTCCGTGTTTTTGGGCATATATAATATTTCACATTTAACATTGAACTTAACGCATAACTTCACGCGTGGTGTATTAGTTGCAGCATCTTGCTGGATACGTTGTGTGTATACTATAAATGTAGTTACTGATGATTGGAAAAGAGTGGCGGGAGTTTATATTGCCAGGTTCTTTTCTCACGGCTCCACCCATTGATTTGTGAATCTGGCTTTAAATGTAAATTAAAATTAATAAATATATTTGAGGGGCTCGTGGTCTAGTGGTAACCGACAATGTTAACACATTGCAAAGGTTAAGCAACATCGACTCAGGCCGATCTTAGGATGGGTGACCATTTCATAAGACATTGAGACCCCTCCGTGCCTCGGAGAGCACGTTAAGCCGTTGGTCCCGGTTGTCATACAAACATCTATGGCAGTCGTTAGGGGTAGTTGGAGCCCTAAATCAAAAATCCAACCGGTCTAACTACAGAACTTCGATATCGCCCATGGGTTGTGAAGTTGTGAAGGTCAGATGGCAGTCGCTTCACGGAAAATATCGAAGTTCAGCCGAGTCGTAGTTAGACTGGAAAGCCGACCCCGACCGAGTTGGGAAAAGGCTCGGTGAATGATGATTAATAAATATATTTGACTTTGACTTTAAAACATATCTAACATTGCAATAAAAAAAATCGCCACAAGACTCTCACTCTCTATAGTATTGTGTGCTGTGAGAGTGGCCCACAATCGCTAGACGTCGTCACGACTTACCACCAGGCGAGCGGCTTAAATTTGGCGAACCAATATATAAAAAATAAAAAAAAAACATAGATCAGTTATATTCTTGGCGATAAAATAAAATTTTCGCAGTTCGAAACTATGATAACCTATTTCTGAAGTTCTTCTTTCTGAAGATCTTATGAAATTTCGTATTTTAAAATATACATTAAATACTCTTTATTGTACACAATATAACAACAAATGGTTTATGACAAGTCTTAAAAATAATAATGTACAACAGGCGGCCTTATTGCTAAAGAGCAATCTCTTCCAGGCAACCTTAGGATGGAATGAAAGTTACAAGAAATGATAGGGTTTGTTTACAATGTAATATAATTATATTTAAAAATAATAAATTAATAGGATTTTTTGCCATTCTAGGGTATTTATTTTAATAGGTACTCTAAGCATTAGGGTACTTTTTGACGAAAGTTTTATGTGCAGACGGATTCATAGTCATAGTTTTTAAATATTTATAGTCATAATTAATATAAAATAACATCTAAAAGTGTTTTTTATAACCTTACACTTAATTTTTTATGAGATATGGATAATTAAATCACAGGTGGATGTAATATAATATTATTGTTTATAAAACATAGCACGGTAGGTATCGAGTTGTCTGCTTGGATATTTACATAGCTAAGTAGTCAAGTGTCAAGTTACGTAGTGGTTAATTATTATTGGAGCCTTGCTTGAGTAATAAAGTACCTACCCATTAGAAAATGCTTGTGACTCTCCGTGTGCTATAGTTTTTTCATTACTGACTTCTTTCAATTTAAGCAGAGTAAATAACTAAATGTTGACACATACATTTTTAGGGTCCCGTACCCATAGGGTAAAACGGGAACCCTATTACTAAGAGTCCGCTGTCTGTCTGTCCGTCCGTCTGTCTTGAGCTGTATCTCATGAACCGTGATAGTTAGGAAGTTGAAATTTTAACAGATGATGTATTTCTGTTGTCGTTATAACAATAAATACTAAAAAAAAACAGAATATAATAATTATTTAATGGGGCCTCCCATACAACAAACTTGATTTTTTTAACGTTAGTGGATAACATCAGGAACAACGTGATTAGTGTTAGGGGACGGTTGTGGTGTGTCAGTCACACAACACAAAAACCGGCCAAGCGCGAGTCGGACTCGCACAAAGGGTTCCATACCGTTATCTAAAAACATCACGTTTGTTGTATAGGAGCCCCCTATATTTTAATCTATTCTGTTTTTTAGTATTTTTTGTTATAATGGCAAATGAAATACATCGTCTGTGAAAATTTTAACTATATAATTATTACGTTTTATGAGATACAGCCTGGTGACAGATGGACGGACGGACAGCGGAGCCTTACTAATACGGTACGGGTACGGAACCCTAAAAATAACCAGAAAATAAGATTAGTATAAGTAATTTTTGTATTAAAACATGAAGAACAATGTTACTACTCATATTAACAATGTCTCGTTTATTAAACTTTATAAAATTAAATAGTAGTGGAATTGTTCCCATTTTACTCTTAACTGCGGGTTCAAGATACTTTGAACTGCACGTTATATACACTCAGGAATCATTTGCACTAAACATAAAATACAGTAAAAAAATCTCCATGTCCTCCATTCCCGTCATTAACTTAATTGACCTGAGAGAATCAGGGCAATCTTATTGCTGGATATATAAGTTATGCTGGATAAGTTATTGACGAGAAGTGGTTGTACAATATTCCCCTGCTTACCCCTTCAGAGAAATACATAATCATGTGTAGGGTTCCGTAGTAAAATTCACGGAACCCTTATAAAATTATGAAAACCATTTTTTTTGGGTACCTCATTTAGACGTACTGTGGATGATATTTTTTCTTGCGTCTACCCCATCGTGTGGGGTATCATTAGATATTTAAAAACATTGAGAGGTTGCTAAGATGAACATTCGCAGTTTTTGCGAAAACTGGACGTCCCCCCCCCTCTAAAATCTAAACGGTGCCGTGAAGAATCTAAAGAAAATCATGATGATAATGTATATAATAAACTTTAAAGGAAAACTATAACAAATGGTATAACTCTGTTAGTTTCGAAGTTATAGAGGTTTTTATGGGTAACTACGGAACCCTATCTTATGCGTGGATCGACACGGCATTTCGCCGGTTTTTTTTGTTATAAATGTCACTTAAATATAAGTAACTTTCAGTTTCTTTTATTGCAAAACTATAAAACTACTTAGTATAAATAATTTTACAATAACTAGGTACTTACCTAATAATCTCCTAAACACAATTAACAAATCGAGAGAAAGAAATAGAAATTCACTTTTGAAATCGGCAAAATTAATGTATAAATAAATATTGTTGGACATGTCCACACAACGTCATCTAGCCCAAACTAAGCTATAAGCTTGTGTTATGGGATCTAGACAACTGATAAACATACTTATATACTTCTAAATACATACATAACATACATAGAAAATAAATTGAAATTAAACAAATTGAAATTAAATTGGGAACTACCGTTTTTTGGCTAGTAAATAAATAAATATGTTAGGACAATTCACACAACCAAGCTTTTTTTTTTTTTTTTTTTTTTTTTTAATTCCGCGGCCCTAGGCCGCGGCCGCTCTAACGTCCGTTGCCGGGCGTCCCTGGTTACTAGCAGAGGGTATGTCCAGTGGCGCCCGGCGGACTTTGACCACCCCTGTGGTCTCTGCGGGTGTTTGGTCGGGACGAGAATCCCGCGTCATTGGGGTCGGGTTTTATCCCGCGTCAGTGAGTGAATCTGGTTGCGTGCTATGGGGCAAAGGCCCCGCAGCACGCAACCCTTCTAGCCTGCTTCTGCAAGGACGGTGGGTGGCGATCCCGCCGTCCTCAGGCCCCGATCATGGAGGACGATAGTCTTGGGCGTAGTCGCGTAGTCTGGGGCGGCCTGGCCGCCGACTACGGAACTCGGCGGGGAGGGTACGCTCCCTCTCCCTCCCGGCCGCCTCCTTCGCGAGCATGACTTGCTCGCAGAAGGACACGGCCGCGTTCCACCTACTCCCGCTGGATACCATGGCTTGAAGCATGGTCCCCAGCGAGAGGGCATCCACGCCCAGACCCACTACGAGGTCCCGGCGCTGACTCGCCCACGCTGAGCACTCCACCAACGTGTGGAGTGCGGTGTCGTCGTCGGAAACCTCGCAGTGTTGACACCGGGGTGTGACCTCACGATGCATGCGAAACAGATAGCTACCGAAGCATCCATGCCCGGCAACCATCTGCGTCGCACGGTACGTGAGGTCACCATGCTGCCTCTGCAGCCAATCGTCCATGATCGGTCTCACCGCCGCGATGAAGATGGCACCCCCCTTGGGTTGCTCAAGTCGCACCCTCCATGACTCCATGAGATCCTGGCGGAGTTGGGACCGCTGGTCCTCGATTTCTCGAGACGCAGGCCTGTGGTCCCGCTCCAGCGCCTCCTTGCGCCATTGGAACAATGACGCAAGGGCTCTCGCTTCCAGGTCCCATGGAGGGGTCCCGGCTAGGAGACATGCAGCCTCTCCGGAGATCGTGCGGTACCCCCGTACGGTTCTGACGGCCAAGGTTCTAAGTGGTCTGTTTAACAGAGTCACGTTCCCCTTGACCGCCAACCTATCCGCCCATACGGGAGCCCCGTATAGGGCCATACTCCGCACGATCCCCAGGTACAGTCTCCTGCAGGAGGCGTTGGGTCCCTTTAGGTTGGGCATCAGTCGCGAAAGCGCGACCGATGCCTGCGTCACCTTGGGGACCAAACTTCGGAAATGTGGTCCGAAGTTCCATCGGCTATCAAGTACGATCCCTAGGTACTTCATCGAGGGCTTGATGCCGATGCTAACGCCTCCCACATTTATGCTGGAACCTTCTGGTGGACCGTTCCGAGGTCTGTGAAAACACAGAACCTCGGACTTGTGCAAGGCCACCTCCAGTCCCAGCTGCCGTATCCGACCCACGACTCGAGCAACACCCGTCGTGACCTTGAGTGCTGCCTCCTGGTACGTTGCACCCCGCGCCGTGACGAGGGTATCGTCGGCGTAGCACGTTACGCCGACACCCCTAGGCAACGCACCCCGCAGCACCCAGTCGTAGCCGATGTTCCACAGAAGCGGTCCCAGGACCGACCCCTGCGGAACACCGCACGACACATCTCGCCGAGCTGGCCCGAGCCAGCTGGGGAAAGCTATGGCCCTCTCCGAGAGATAGGCCCCGACAATACGACGGAGGTAGAGACGCGTTTCGTGATACACGAGCGCCTCCCTAACGCAGCTCCATGGCAAGGTGTTGAACGCGTTGGCGATGTCAAGAGACACCGCCACCACCACCTTGCCCTGCGAGACTGCTTCCTCCGTCAGGCTCTTCACGCGCATGATCGCGCTCACGGTGGAGCGTCCCCGACGGAAACCGAACTGGTTATCCGCCAGGTCTGGCCCCACACTCGTGAGATGCTCGACGAGGCGTTCCGCGATAATGCGCTCAAAGAGCTTACACACCTCGTCGAGCAACACGATCGGCCGGTATCCGGACGGTGAGTCCACCGGCCGCCCCGCCTTACGGATCAGGACCAGTTTCCCCGTCCTCCACACCTTGGGAAACTGGTCCCTTTCGAGGCATGCGCTAAAGAGCCCCATCAGTCGAGGCCCGAGTTCTTCGAGGGCCAGGACCCATGCACGGCCAGGAATGCCGTCGGGTCCGGGGGCAGTGATTTTCCGGCGTTTAAGCCGGAGTACTGCCGCACCTAGCTCCCCCACCCTGACTTCGGGTACGTCGTCTTCGCTGGTGCTATCCGCGTCGGGCAGAGACGGAGCCATGCGCGGAGGGACGTGCTCCTCCGCGCTCGTCGGAAACAGGGAGCCCATGACCCGCTCCAGCTGCTGCGGCTGGAGACTCTGGGTCAGTGGGGGCGCCCTAGGTCGGAGTTTCTCCCTGACCTGTAGGTACGGGCGCCCCCATGGGTTCTGCTGCAGGGTCTCCAGGAGCTCCTCGCGGGCCGCCGTCTTGGCCCGCTTTATCGTCTCCTGGAGATTACCTTTAGCCTCCCTGTATGCCTGAAAAAGCTCCGCCTCTCGGGCTGCCGCGTCGTCTGGGCGGCGACGCCTCCGGCGAAACCTGGTGTACCGGCGGCGGGCGGAGATGCATGCTGCGCGCAGCTCTGCAATCTCCGGCGACCACCAGTACACCTGCTTCCTGGCCGGTCTGGGTGTAACCCTAGGCATCGCCGCATCACAGATTTGCGACATGGCTCTCCTGAACCACTCCGCCTCGGCATCCACATCGGCAGGCCGGTCCGGCGCTGGAATCCAGGCCTGCACGATGGATGCCTCCAGGAGAGCCTCCCGATCCAGATGGTGAAGTGCCCAACGCGGATCCGGGGGATTTGCCACCGGCTGTGGGAGGTCAGGTGGGGGGACGACATCGAACCGGATGTACCGATGATCCGAGTGCGTCTCCTCACCCTCCTGCACGCGCCAGCCTGTAATACGGGCGGCGAGGTCAGGGGATGCGAACGTTACGTCCACGATCGATTCCCCCCCCCGCCGCCAAAAGGTGGCGACATTCCCCCGGTTGAGGACCTCCAGACCACGTGTTCTGGTCCAGTCCTCAAGAAGCCTCCCCTTGTCCCTGGTTTCCCGGGAGCCCCACGCCTCACTCCAGGCGTTGAAGTCTCCCAGGAGCAGGACAGGGCGAGGACGGCACGCAGCGAAGACGACGTCGAGCTCAGTGAGCCATAGCTCAAACTGAGACTCTTCAATGTTCGGCGAGATGTAGGTGGCCACGACTGCCAACCCATCATAGTCCGCCGCAACACACCCGCGGCCCCTTGCAATGATCGCAAGGCGCGAGTTGTCTGCGGCGGACCCCCCAAAGATACAACAGGCAGAGCCGTCCTCGTCCACCGGGCTTCCCGGGTGGACGTAGTACGGCTCGGCGACCACGGCCAAGTTTATGGACCACTGCCGGATGCTCTGGTACAGAAGATCCTGAGCAGCACGGCAGTGGTTCAAATTCACTTGCAGGATACGGATACGGGCGTCAGACATTAATTGACGTCCATAACCGCATCCCGCCGCGAAGCAACTGGCCGCGCAAGGGCGGCACCCCCACCGCTCTCAGCGGACGGACGAGGTTTTGGCTTCGAGGCGGCGCAGGTTGTGCTGCCGACCCGGTGATCCGCGGTCTTGCCCTCCGCCTCGCATCTAAAGCAGCGAGGCGGGGCGTCACAGGCACTTGCCTTGTGACCGGGCCGGCTGCAGCGGAAGCACCGATCGCCCACGGTGACTTCCGCTGTACACTGCACTCCGACGTGCCCCACCACCATGCACCGGAAACATCTGGTTTCCCGGGCACGAAGGAGGTGCACCTGCGCCTTTAGGAAGCCCCCTACGAGGAGGCTTCGTCCGTCCGCCACTTTCAGTGCCGCCGCGACGGGGCACTGGACGACTGTCATCCCGTGACCAGTGGAGCCGAAGGAGATATCTGAAGCCTTCACCTGGTCACGGGGGCAGCCGCCCGCCTCCACGACGGCGGAGACAACTTCCTCCGTCGTGGCCGCGTCATCCAGACCCGTGATGCGCAATGCGGCGCATTTGGTGGGTCTGGTGACGCGGACGGCTTCTTCGTCCAGCGCGACCCTAAGCTGAGCCGCTAGGGCGTCAGCTTTAGGGCCGCTGGAGGCGCCGGAGACCTCGAGGAGGCGAGCCCCGGTGCGTGTCGTCTTGCACCGGAGCCCCCCTTGTATTTCGAGGGCCGAGAGGTTGACTGAGGACTTCACGGTCCTCAGTACGTCGGCGTACCCCACCCCTTTCTCCACACCTACCGTCGTCACCGTCAGGACGACGGCGGTGGAGCGAGGGGGGCGGGGCCTCTTCGGCGCCTTCGCCGCGGCGGCTTTGGCCGCTTTCTTGGCAGCCTTCGTCTTCCTCTTCTTGGCTCCCACTACTTCCCATCCCTCCCGTCTGGAGGGATGTAAGGAAGCAACGGGAGCGACGTTAGAGGAAGACTAGGCGGCAGGGGTGCCACTCTTCTTACCACGCCCCTTGGCCTTCCGCGCCTGGGCCGCGGTCTCGGCCGGCATCCGGTTCGCTGAAGCGGACGGGGGCGGAGCGGGGCGGCGGACAGCGGGTGTGCCGCTTGGACCCGGAGCGGGAGCACCGCCGACAGCCGCCGCGTATGAAAACGCGGGACGCGCTAGCGGAGGGCGGTACGCCCGGTCCTCCAGGACCGCGAGGCGCCTCTCGATCGCCGTCAGGACCTGCACCGTAGTCGGTACAGGCTTCGGCGGCGAGCCGGGCGCCATGGTGGGCGCGGTCCTAGGCGCCGTCTTCGGCGCTGGTCCAGCCGTCAGAGGAGGAGGCGGCATGGGACCTGGAGGTGCCTTGACCGCTTTGGTCAGCTCAGCGACCTCCCGACGGAGATCTTCCATCTCCTTTCGGGAGGCAGTGAGCTCCACCTCCAGGCTCGCAACCTGCTTGCGGAGCTTCGCCTCCTCCTCTGTGACGCTCCGCTCGAGGAGCTTGTCGAGGGAGGATTGGGCTTCATCCACCAGTGAAGCCACAATCTTCTTCCTCCCCGACATGTTTTTACTCCCCCGCATGGCCGCGTTCATGCGGGAGAAAATACTCATTATCTCCCGCGCGGGCGGCACACCGATATCCCTGCGACTGCGCAGGGACGGCACAGATGACGGGGGTGGTGTTGGCGGGCGCTTTCTGTAGGCGTCGAGACGCGTGCGCACCGTCTTCACCGGCACCTCCTCCTCCGAATCGCTGGAGAGGAGGGACCCCCACCCAGAGCAACTAGTGCTCCGGTCGCGCGGCAGCCCCCCCTTCTCGAGGGTCCTCTTCTGCGAAGAAGAAGGGCCCTTACCCCTCACACTACTGGGAGCTGACCCATCGTCAGTCCCAGCAGCAACATTTCCTTGGGGCGTCGACGTCGCGCTGCAACTAGGCGGCGCGACGCGAGCCCCCAAATCGATAGGCATAATCAGGTTCCGGGAATAATGCAGTAAGTCGTCGGCTGAGACTGCCCGGGGAAGGGCAGTGTCAGGACCGGGGGTCTCTTCTGGCTTATTCATGATAAGCAGTTTCTTTCTGTGTTGGCCACTCAAGTTCTCGATGTCGACGTTCGGTCACCCAACTTGCCACTGCGTTACCGTGGTCAAGTTGGGGTCCAGGGCGGACGGCGAGGACGTAGTCTAATCTCTTGGGGCCCCGCCCCACACAACCAAGCTTGTGATATAAGAACTAGATAAACTGATATAAATACTTATGTACTTTTTTTTGTAAATACATACATCCCCTATGGTGCCAACGTATGTGTCATCACACAAGGTTGGTCCCGACCGGGAATCGAACCCGAGACTCCGGCGTCGAAAGCGGATGCACCACCGACCACGCCACCGAAGCAGTCGAGTGAACTATTGCCACAACATATTAGCCATATGCAAATTGGGCCGGGCCTTATGTGGAGAGTCAATCCAAATATGGCAGCAAAATTATAATACAATCTTCTTATACTTTTTAATAAACGCTAAATTGTTTTCGAAAAAGATTTATTGGTTTGTTGCTTTTTAGAAATAAGTTTTCAAGACGTGGTAATGTGAGTCGTTAATTATTAAGAAGCTTATCAAAACGATTTAGAAATTAAATTGAAGATTTCTTTTTAATATGAAAATAAATAAAATAAAATAACGTTTATTATCTTTGAAATTTTAGAAAATTATTTAGATTCGTCAAAAGTTGGTGTGACTCTACCGAGGGTTCCAAAATGCAACGAGACTGAGAAGAGCCCTCAAGAAACTCAGTTCGGCTTTTTTCCAAAATATTTCATCTTAAATCTAATACAGAGTTATTTAGAAAGGAGCAATTCGTGTTACAACCAGGCAGCCTTGTCATCTAAGAAATCATTAATACTATAATAAGCTTTATGGCACAATTTACGTTTTATTAGTTTTTTAAATTTATTAACAGATAAATTTGCTATTTCGGTTGGCAATGTAGAACATTCGAATGTTGTACATTCGAATAAAGTTCCCCGCAAAAGAATTACTCACTTTATGAAGCCTAAATTTAGGAACAGCCAGTTTATCCTTATTTCTTAAGTTTAGATTATGATTATCACTATTTTTCACAAATTTACTTTTGTTCTTGTGGGTATATAATAAAATTTCATAAATATACTGTGAATACACTGTAAGGATGTTAATATGCTTAAACTTATCTCTTAATGACTCCCGAGACCCCATTCCATAGATAGTCCGGACAGCCCTCTTCTGCAACACAAAGATGCATTCAATATCGGCAGCGTTACCCCACAGTAGTATGCCATATGTCATGATACTGTGGAAGTAGCTGAAGTAGACAAGACGCGCCGTTTTAATGTCTGTAAGTTGTCGGATCTTTTTGACAGCATAGGCTGCTGAACTAAGCCTGGCCGAAATTTTCCCGATATGAGGCCCCCATTGCAATTTGGAGTCTAACGTTATGCCCAGAAAGACAGTGTTATCGACCAATTCTATTATATCATCCCTAACCTTAACACTGGTTTTAACAAGTCTTACATTAGGTAAGGTGAATCTTACACATTTAGTTTTATTTTCATTTAATAATAAATTATTAGCACAAAACCAGTGGACTATCCTAGAGAGGGCAATGTTTACATCGTCAAGTTCGCGCTGTCCACGTTTAACTTTAAATATTAAAGAAGTGTCATCAGCAAACAAAACTACCTCGTGGTCGTCTCTTATGAGGTGAGGGAGATCATTAATATATACTAGAAAAAGAAAAGGTCCCAAAATTGAACCCTGCGGTACCCCCATTGCTACAGGAGAACCAGGTGACTGTTTACCATTGATCACTACTTTCTGGACCCTATCACTCAAGTAAGAATTGACGAAATTCAAGGCCGTCCCCCGGATTCCGTAATGATCAAGTTTCTTAATTAAAGTCTGGTGCTGAACGCAATCGAAGGCCTTAGATAAGTCACAGAATACACCATAAGCATCATATGACTCATCCCAGGCCCTGTATATACACTCTAATAATTTAATTCCGGCATCAGTGGTGGACCGACCACGAGTGAAACCGAATTTTTTGTATGTAATAGTTTATTAACGTTAAAGTGATTTTGCATTTGATTAAGCATAATTTTTTCAAAATTTTTACTAAATGTAGGTTGTACAGAAATGGGACGGAAATTGGACGGATCTGAAGTACTACCCGATTTAAACAGGGGAATTAATTTACTAGATTTCATTAAATCAGGGAACACACCACTATCAACACAATTATTAAATATTATTACTAGTTCAGGAGCAACCATTTCAACAAAATAATTTACTAAATACACAGAGATGCCCCAGAGGTCAGCTGTTTTCTTGATATTTAAAGATTTAAAAGTTTTTAAGATGGTGTTTATGTTAACTTTACTGAATTTAAATATAACGTTACAACAAGGAACGTTTGCTTTTAACAAAGATTCTGCAATGGGGGTTGAAGAGCCTAGGGTTTTTGTCAAATCTACAGGAATTCGGGAGAAAAAAATTTCAAATTCGTTAGCGACCTCGAAGTCTGATTATTTTACGATTTATATTAAGTTTAAAATTATTATCATTTAATTTTTGTTGACCTCTTTCCGCGTTTATAATTTTCCAAGTAGATTTAACTTTGTCTGCACTATTGAGAATTTTATCACTTAGATATTTTGATTTAGCTGCTAAACAATCTGCTTTAAACTTTTTTGAATAAGTTTTAACATAATCTAGAAATTCAACTGATCTATTAAGCTGTCTTTCTGAGTATAGTGGCCCATTCACTGAAAGTAGGACTATCACTAATCATGACCTCCTTAGACTTGAATATGGAGTTGAACTCGTTGTAAAAAGAATCAAAAAATAATTTTTACATTACATTTGGGTCTAAGCCAGTGTCTAAGAATGGAATTTTATTGCAAAGTCCAACCCTCATACGTTCGAAGCGGTCACCAGTTATTGGTCTACATAATATTTTACGTTTTATAACTTTTTTTTTAGTGATTTTAAAAGATGCTATTTGCCCGTAACTGTTCTAGTGTGTTATTGAAATCATAACTGTTAGTAGGTACTCTACTCCAAATTATTGTGGTTGATAGCCAAATTGTTGCAATTATGACTAAAATGTAGTCATAATAATTGCAGGTCGTAATATAAGATGTACTGAAAAGGCAATTCAATGTGCCATATCGCACATCTGGGAGTGCCGGCCCTGCTGCATCGGCAGAAGGTCTCGGTGTAAATACGCTAACATAGCAGGCGATTACGTTTATGATTTGGGGTTCAAACACTGGACACACTGGTCCGAGCGCTCGCTACCTTTATAGAGACTTCGATAAACGCCTGAAGCTTCTCAGTAACAGAAGGCTGGTTGGTTTTTAGCTTAAAGAATAAGTATCGCCATCCAAAGTGGCAACGCTGGCTGCATAGGAACCTTCTCAGTCGGTAATGACGTGGGGATTTGTAAACGATCTTTTGTAATTACTTAGTTTGAAAGAGTTCACTTTATAGAATGCATAAACAGATTCCTACTGTTTTATATTTTTATTTGAAACTTACCTATATGGACATTTTATTGTACCTATTATTAACTCTTTACTGAAATCACAATTCGGTCTTCTTCAAAATTAATAAACGTATGGTAAAATGCATGCTTGCCAACTCTGTAAAACACTTGATGATACAAATAATACCCTTAATAATACAAATTAGTTTATACACCGTCTAAGAATATCTGGAACTATTAATTTAGCAACTGGTAATATAATAATATGTATTCATGAGCGCGATGTACTTTGAATTAGACAGGTAGATAACCAAATTAGGTATCTTTGGTAATCACGTAGGTACACTAAATTAGGCACCGCGCACACCTTGTGCTCAATAATTAGGTTTAAAACATACAGACATCGTGCTGCAAAGAATCGTGGTGTTTTGTCACGCTCAAAGAATTTTAAGTTGTATTTATATCTTTACTATAAGGTATTTATTTTTTGGCTAAAGTTTAAGTAAAAGTTTTTTTGGAGATAGTTTACCAATAACATGCAAATGAAACCGTAATAGTCAACATCAAAAATAGCTTTATACGTCATAAACAATCACAAGAACATCAAGATTATTGCTTCTACATTTAATTATACAGCCAAATTTGCAAGACAATAGGGCCAAAGCCTGTTAGAAAAGAGCCTAGCAATAAAAACTCACGGCCACTCTCGATATTCTGACTTCTATTACGTGGGATTCAGAAAATATCACCTTGGCTTGACTTAACGATAGTAGAATAGCCAGGTGCATATCATAGTCTCAATGAATGCTCAATCAACTGGTATGAAGAAGATCGCTAGTCTTAATTCAAAATATTTCAGGGTTTATTAGGACAACCAACTGACGCCCACTAGTGGACATAGTCCTCTCCCAACGAACGCCACTTGAGTTTCCCGCATCCAGTGGCTTTCTGCGACTTTTACGATGTCGTCAGTCCACCTTGTGGCAGCCCACCCACGCTGCATCTGCCATTGCACGGTCACTACCACAGAACAGTAAAAGAGGTTCGAAAGGAAATAGGTACTACAACGCGTGTCGCCAATTTTCTCCCACTCATAAACTCGACTACAAGCAAGAAATGTATAATTTTATATCTGCTTGCGATTTCATCGTCGTTTTTGTCTACCAACTACATAATACAATTGTAATAATTACAAATATCATAATATTTTAAGGTTTTAGTACTTACCGGTGAAATGAAACATATGTATGGTTGACATATGAGCGTTCACAATATGAGCGGCGCGCCTGCCTTAGCCTTAGGGCCCTTCTAACCTCTTCTACTGTTCTGTGGTCACTACAGTGTGTCTAGTACCAGTTCCTTACGTTAATTTGTTCGAAATAGGTTTTTATTTCGTGTTCCTCCATACATTTCACACAGTTCCCTGACGTTACCGCTTGGGGCGCTGGTGTGAAATGTATGAGGAATACGAAAACGTATTTCGAGCAAATTTACGTAAGGAACTGGTACTAGACACTCTTATTACGATTACTTTTAATACACTTGGGACTGATTCCTATTTGATCAAAACAATTTACTTTAACAACACGCTTTAAAATTTTGGCATTGATATATCGGCATCCCCCCTCCTATAAAGTGCTACAGCGTAAGCTTATAGAAAAGCATTTACACAAACTATCTCCATTAGTTTTATACAGTTTGAGACGCCGTTATCATATCATGGAGGGTTTTATTGGTGCAATCCGTCAAGCGTTCAGTCCGCCCCCGATATGTCTGTCCATTAATGTCTACCCACCTATGCTGGCATCATTTCGCAATGATCATCAATAACTTCAGTAATAGGCTGACGGACGCCTCCGTGAGGAAGGCTCGGTGTTCTTAGTCAAGAGTGCTCGTCGAGGGGTTGTGTGGGCGGTGGTGACCTCTCGGCACGCGTGGGCGCAACTTTCTACATACTGCCGGAGTGATGATGCGCCAACATTATGCCCAATTCATACAACGATTTAGTGTTAAATATGTTTTTTTGTTAACGATTATATTTTATATCTTGTTGACATCTGTTTTCTGATTTATATACACTTATAATTTGGAAATAACAGACGCTTGCGGCTCTATCTGCTTGATGTCTTTGTCGTTTTAATTTCTTACAGAAGCCAATAATAAGGATAAAAATCGGTCAAGTGCGATTCGAACTCGCGAAAAAAAAAATTTATATTCTGTTTTTTAGTATTTGTTGTTATAGAAGCAACAGAAATACATTATCTGTAAAAAAATTAACGTTCTAACTATCGCGGTTCACGAGATACAGCCCAAGATAGACGGATGGACAGCGAAGTCTCAGTAATAGGGTTCCCGTTTTACCCTTTGGGTACGGAACCCTAAAACACAACTGTGTCAAAAGACCGTTAATCTACACTAGATCGGTTGGATATTTTACATTTAAGAGTCTGCGAATAATGCTTCAATTTGTAGCGTCTGAGGCAAGGGACTGGGGATCTCCGCGCAGGCAGCTTTCTCGCGCAAAGACTCTCATTGGCAATTCAGCGCGGGAATGCTGCCTGTGTTATGGGCCCTCTGCCTAAGTCTCCCTGCCTTACTTATTTATTTTAGTGTTTTAGTTTTAGATAGTATAGTTTGTAGTTTGTTTAGGTTTATTTTTTTATTTAATTTTCCTGTTCCTTGTATAAATTTAAGTAATAGTATATAGTTCTTGTAAATATTCTGAAATAAATAAGTCTATGACAAGTTCAATTTGTATGTATATATTCTCTCAATAGTAATTGCGAATATGCTTTTATTTATGCTAGAATGTACCCAAATCACCTGTACACACAGACATTTACTGCGAAGAATAAAAATATTGATACAAAAATAGACTTCAAATTACTGTTATGGGGCCAAATAATTGTCGGAATGGCACTAAATTGAAATGGAAAGCAGTAGATTCTAGTAAAAAAAATTACAAAATCGGTTGACCGAGTCGAAAGATTATGAGGTAACAAAGATAAAACAAAATAGTAGAATTGGGAACCTCCTCCTTTTTTTGAGGTTGTTTAAAAAACTGTTTGGTTCTTGAGTTTCTATATAATATAGAGGGCGAGTGTCACCCGTTTTCTTCGTGGCGAATACTAAGCGGCTCTGATAGAGGTTGTATGTTTGCGTTCCACTAAGGGCGCCACATTACATTAAAACACGTCAAATACAAGAACAGAACAATAACTACAAACAATAATTAGTTCCATTTCTTGCCACGCAGCAATTTAAACTGGGAAGCTGTAGTGACGTTACGTCATCCTCGACTGTTTGACTGTTCTGACGTGCAGAGTGGTTGTTAGTGATTCAGCGCTCTATACAGAGTGAATTTTTGAAAAGGGCTTGGATGGCCAAATCCGAAACTATAAGGAATAGCGAAAATGCTCAAAGGAGTCACGAGCCCGATTTTGATGAAACTTAAAACCTCATCATTAGATTTTTGGAAAACCAATAATCCTAGCTGGGAATCGAACCCGTTGATTTGAAAAAAAAAACACACCCTTTATTATTACACCATACGATAGTGTCGCTGTTAAGGATCAAATTCTGCGAAGTAATGATATACGGCAAATTTAAGATAAATTTGGAATTTACTAAACAAAGTACGAACAGAATCCAAATTATTGTACCCTGTATATGCGTAGTATAGAGATAGTTGCCCTGAGGTTTAGTCAGTTCATATGCAACTTTACCTCCTAGCGAAGAGGAATACGCACTTGGGTCAATTTCCCCGTCATATAAAATTGTTACTCTCAATAAATACTTTATACGTCCTCGATTACACATAAGGAGTTCCTGTCCGATGTTAGATAAGACTTCTACCTTATTACCATTCCGGACGTTCATGTTAATTGTGAGCTTTATGTTCTTAATCAATTTCCATTCGTATATAAATAAGTTTATATGTTTCCGTACGGCAATCACACTGGAAGTCCTTATGAAATGTGAGAAAAGAAGTAAGTTTGGATTGGAAATTTATGGAGGTAGGTTCTAATTTGTGCAGTTTTTCTGCCATGTCTCTATTACCACGTCTAGCTGTCTCAGTTTCTTGTAGGGCCTCATCACCAACTCCATCACTTTGTCCTCTTCTTCTCTTCCATAAGCCCAGTTATTAGTGTCACAAACATGTCTTCCTGCTCCACACATCCCTGTCAGACGTCATCTCCTCTGTCACTCCTTTGCTTTATTCACGCATGACATCCAATTTTTCTTGGTTCTACCTCAACCTCACCCATGTATACTCTATACTAATAGTATAAAGAAGTTAAAGTTTGTGACATTGGATGTTAGGAGTAACCTTAAACTACTAACAGACGCTCCGATTTGGTCGGGCCCAGCCACCCGACCACGATACTGATCGGACGTGGTCGGCTCGCCGACGCATCCGACAAGCCGACCATCCAACCAAATTGGTACGTGTGGAGCGTTCCTTCCGACCAAATGCAGCTCAGTCGTATTCGCGACACAGCCGACGGAGGACATCAAATGAACGACGCGGAGAGAGCGCGAAATAATAGTGAACATTTTGGAATTACATAAAGACTTTGCTTGTCTGTGGGACTTAACCCACAAGAACTATCTTTATATATATATATAATTCTACTGTACGTGTGTATGTCACTGAACTCCTCCAAAACGGCTGGACCGATGTTGATGAAATTTTTTGTGTGTGTTCAAGGGGATTCGAGAATGGTTTAGATTCACAATTTGGTTAAATTTTTTTTATTATTTTGCAGGTCAACGTTTGTCGGGTCCGCTAGTTGTAATATATAATTGTAGGTATATTACAATATAAGTATAATGCTTTCTTTTTTATTTGGGGCACCAATGTACCTTACCTGCCACAACTATAGCGGCTATCGCTTGCTTTGAAAGAGCAGGTGGCATGCTTTGAATATATAGATGTACTAGCTTATCGCCCCAGCTCCGCCCGCGTGATTTAGTTTACTCGTTCCCGGTTCCCGTGGGAACACATTACCGGGATAAAAAGTAGCCTATGTTGCTCAGGGTGAATGTAGCTTTCCAATGGTGAAAGAATTTTTGAAATCAGCACAGTAGTTTTTGAGTTTATTAATTACAAACATACACACAAATCTTTCCTCTTTATAATAGTAGTGTAATATAAGATATAGATAATCAAAGGTGGCATGACGTCTGTACACTACTACAGAGCAAAGGCAACTGACGGTTGGATGGCCGACCGTCGGAACGTCTGTAGTAATGTTGGATTGGTTGCTCCGTCGGCCGCGATTTGGTCGGGGCCGACCAAATCGGAGCGTCTGTTAGCGGTTTTATGTATTACAGATTAGTTGTTTTAATTGCACTATTAAAATGAAGATTTTATGGAAACAAGAAAACTAGCCCTTTATTTTTCGGGACACAAAAAAATAGCTATTCTATTAAAAATTTCTTACAAGTATACGCAAATATTGCCACAGCATAAAATACTCGTACATATTTATTTCAATCCGGCAACTTCAAAAGCCAACACAACGCGTCTGTCCACACTCCACATAAAAATCTTTTTATCTGTCATCGCGAAATAAAGTGAGAAATGTTCACAGCTTTAAATAACAAATGGTTGCGTTATTGGAGCTATTATAGGCTATACATAATGCTAATGAGTGTCGTGTGTCAGTCGCAGAAGCGACACTAATGTCGACTCTATTCCGTTATAGTCGTGGAAGTCGCCTACGCTTTGCGATTTGCGTTTCCAATAGTTGAGATGAACTTTTACGAGTAGTGTCCATACACACAAGCTGGCTGACACTTTTACCGCGTTTAAATAAGGTATTAAATGAGGTCAAGAAAACAATGTATCATCTTTAAAGAAATAAAAAGTGAAGAAGTGGGAAGACAGAGATGTTAACACGTTTCGTAGCCTATTGACATCCCTGACATTTTGCGGATTTGTACTTAAAATAATCTTTACCAGCTAAGAAGTATGCTAACTTTTTCTCAAATAATTTCACAAAATGAATTGCAACTTGAACGACTATTCCTTTTTCAGGAGGAACATTCTACTAACGGACCAAGATACCTCTAACATTCCGATACCTATTTTATTAATCTGTGAAGGCAAGATAAAATTATTTAAAAAAAAACCTTCCTTTTTATGTTGTTTATTCACTATTGGTACTGTCTAATCTGTCACTTGCTAGGTCGTCCTACAGGATGAGGTGCGATAATGATTCTCTCTCTCATCCTTGTCATTCAGTGTGAACGAACCCCAAAATGATGACGATGACGATTTCAAATACAGCCGTTTATTTATGCATTGAAATTATATCTTTATAATACAACTTCGCTACCAACATGAATTTGCACTTAAAAGAAATATTTCATAGAGAAACTTATAATAGAAATTCATTCAATCGTTTACGAAGTTCAAAGGTTGTCGGCCCATGCCATGATCGGATCGTATAAATGTGTTGTGAACAAGTTTCGGCTTCCGGTGGCCGACTTGGAAATAAGCTCATTCAGAAAAAGTAAGATTTAAGAAAAAAAAACTTAGTAATAAATTTAGTCCACAGAGTGCATAAATTTGAACCGTTAATATGGTTTCAAAGAAATATAACGAGAATGGCCCTCGAAGTTACGCAACCAACTACGCATTTGGGTGCGCACGCGCAGGTCAAATCTTCGTACACCTACGCGAACTGGACACATAAATATCGATTTCTGATCATAACTGCATTATTTGAGATTTAAAGTATCATCTCAGATGTTTTCTTTATTAGATAATACAATAGTTTTAATTCCGAATTCCCACGGAAACACATTCCCAGGAAAAAATCTGGCAATTAAAGTCCTATGAAGGTTCATTTCAGACAGGTCCATTTCAGACATTAGCCATAATAAACAGAAAAACAGAAAAATATTTTGAAAACTATTGTTTATGTAAGTACCGTATATACTTTCATTCATTCTTTAATTGCTGTTAATTTGGATTACACACAGACACTTCAATTTGATTAATGTGTAATTTCCGATCCAAATCTTTGTTAAATACCGGCAAAGTCCGAGTCGAACACGCGCACGAAGGGTTCCGTGCTATTATCTATAAAAACAGCAAAAAAAAACATTTTATTTTGTTTTTGTTAGTATTTGCTGTTATAGCGGCAACAGAAATACATCATCTTTGAAAATTTCAACGTCTAACTATTAGGGTTCATGAGATACATCCTGGTGTCAGACGGGTGGACAGTGGAGCCTTAGTAATATAGGTTCCGTTTCACCCTTTGGGTACGGAATCCTATAAACACCGTTCGAATTAAAGTGTCAGTTTGTTCAGAAGTCTAATTAGTCTGTAGTGACGGTCTAATCTGGCTTTCAATTGGTTGGTAGAGAGATAGTCTTGTAACTCTACCCTTAGGCTATCTGACACGACTTTCACGTCGCTATGGGCGCGGGCAGCACCTGTCGTGGTTTACCGTATACAATTCGCATAAATAAAACTACTTTATATTACCTATTTGTGGACAACCGCTTGATAAATTATATACAGAAACCTTCCTCGAGAACCACTTTATCAATTGGCGAAAACCGCATCTAAATCCGTTGCGTAGTTTTAAAGATTTATGCATACATACGGAACGGAAGCGACTTTGTTTTAACTATGTTATTATGAATTACTGGCTTGAAATACACGATTTCGCCCGCATCTTATTGTTTTCTATAGTTCCCATTTCCCACGGGAACTCATAACTTAAGTTACTCCTTATAACGTCAGTTATCTGCCAGTGCCAGTGCCAAATTAGACAGACTAAGGACACGTTTCCTGTCACGCAGTGCGTGTGGATGTCAACGTCAAATCAGGACTAGCCCGTTACCATCGCAACCTGCCTTCGGGCGGCTAGCGCGATATGAAAAGCATTACATTAATGTATGTAATTTGACATTGACATCGACACGCATTGCGGACGAGATCCTCACGCTGATAGAAAAACGCTCAAACACTTTTAAAAAATTACTTTTTATGTAACTGGTGTCATAATATTATATTAGCTTGTAAGCCATAGCCTAGTTTAGTCTATGCTTAGATTATATCAATATTGTCTTGTCTATGTTCACTTCCTTCTTACTCACTTTGTAACATGGCCGACTGAAATACACGACACGTATTATTACGAGCTCCTGTCTTTTATTCCAAAAACCAACAAACATCAGGTGTGGTGTAAACTGGCGTGTCTTAGGAAGAACTGGATCAACCAAAAGAAAAAAATGGACGAATCTTCAACGTCGTCGGGTCGCCTCAAGCACATGGACGTTCATGCATCCAACATGCCGCTCACGTGGAAAAATTGGATCACCAAATTCAAAATATATCTCAAAGCATTTAAATATGATCAAGAAAGCGAAGATAGGCAAGTTGCACTTTTATTACACTATATAGGACCAGATTGCCTTCACATATTTTATTCTTTCAACCTAGATGTCGAAACAGTCAAGCTACAAGTGTTGATCGACAGATTTGCAGGTTATTTCAGCCCAAAAGTCAATATAACCATGATAAGGCATAAACTTTTTAACAGAAAGCAACTGCAAAATAAACAGCTGGACAGTTATATAACAGATCTCAAAAATATAGCCCATCAGTGTAATTTTGGTGAATTGCAAGACGATTTACTAAAAGATATATTTAGTTGGAATCTAAATGATCAGAATCAATACATTAAAGAGAAAATTTTGCAAGAATTGCCTACCACTTTAGATGCCACTATAAATATTGCTAAGTCACTAGAATCGTCCCGGAAAGAAGTTCAAATATTATCAGGCACAAATCCCAATTCATCTGTAGCTAGTATAGATAGTATACGTAACAAAAGTAGTCAACAGTCCAGTAGAAGTCATTCACAACATCGTCAGTCAAGAAATCATAGTCGTAGTCAACAATCAAGGTATAATCCGCAGTCACAGGACCGTCAATCAAGAATTCAGAGTCACAGTCAACAATCAAGGTATAATCCGCAGTCACAGGATCGTCAATCAAGAAGTCAGAGTCACAGTCAACAGTCAAGGTACAATCCTAACCAGTCATACAATACATCCCATTCATCGAGTTATAGCAGTCCCAATGGTTATAAAGGTAACAATCAGTCTATGAATAACTCAATGTGTCCAAAGTGTGGTCAAACACATCGTTTTAAATGTCCTGCTCTTGGTGCAAAGTGTAATTTCTGTCAAAAACTTAATCATTATTCAAAGATGTGTAAGTCCAAGCAAAAATATGTTAATTATGTACAAGAAGATTTTTCTAATGATGATCAAGCTTTTTTAGGTGCTGTTTATCAATGTAATTCTGTAAAATGTAGTAACCAATGGTCAATAACCCTAAGTATCTGTAGTCAATCTGTTTGCTTACTTATTGACTCAGGTGCAGATGTGAATTTGATGTCTAAGAAAGCATTTGAAAAACTAGCGTTGCAAGAGATAAATCTTATACAAACACCATTTAACTTGACAACATTTACAGGTCAAAGTATACCTACAATCGGTTGTTGTACATTACCATGTAAGTATAATGACAAATCATACAACTTGTGTTTCCATATTACACCGTTAGATTGCAAAAATATTCTGGGTAGACAGTCATGTCAACAGTTAAAAGTCATAAAAAGAATACAGTCAGTAACCTTTGATGAAAACATATCTAAACACAGTCCAAACTACACACTTAGTCAGCATAGCCAGAACAAAAATTTACAGTCAATGTCAAGTCAGTCTAACAGTCAAAGTCAAGTCATATCACAGTCAATGTGTCACAAAGTCCCTGCAGAGTCAAACAGTCTGTCAATACTAAAGAAATATAGTAAGGTTTTTAATGGAATAGGAGCTCTTAAAAACTATGAATGTCATTTAACTCTCAACGAAAATGTCAAGCCGTCGGTAGACGCAAGTAGAAAAATTCCTTTTAAATTACAGGATAAAGTCAAGGCAGAACTTAATAAGTTAGAAGTCACTGGTATTATTGCTCGAGTTGATGAACCAACTGATTGGGTCAACTCTATGGTAATTGTCTCTAAAAAGGATGAAAGCATTAGATTATGTTTAGATCCACTTAAGTTAAATAAAGCTATTAAACGTTCACATTACCCATTTCCACATATTGATGAAATTAAAGCAGAACTAAATGGTTCATGTTATTTTTCAAATTTAGACGCTAAGTCAGGCTTTTGGAATCTTGTCTTGGATGAAGAATCATCCAAGCTATATACTTTTATAAGCCCCTATGGCAGATTTCGTTTCTTAAGGCTACCGTTTGGTGTCAATGCATCTCCAGAAATCTTTCATAAAGAAATGATTTCCCGGTTTGGTGACATACAAGGCATTAAAATAATGATGGACGACTTTCTTATACATGCTAAAACCATTCAAGAACATGATCAAATCCTAGAAAAAGTTCTTTGTCGTGCAAAAGATATAGGTCTAACATTTAATAGTAATAAATGTAACATTTGTCAAAGTGAAGTCAAGTATTTAGGGTTTATATTCAATAGAAATGGAGTGTCTGTAGATCCATCTAAAGTAAATTCAATTTGCAACATGCCACAGCCTAAGAATGTCACAGATGTCCAGAGATTCCTGGGCATGATTAATTTTCTTGGCTCATTCATAAAAGATTTATCAAAAGAAACATCAAACATAAGACAGTTACTTAATAAAAACACAATATGGTCATGGAATGACAGTCATGAGAAAGAATTCAATAAATTAAAGTCTCTAATTAGTTCTTTATATGTCGCAGACACATTGTCCCGTGCTGCATTACCAGAAAATGCATTAGTAGAATTGGATGAAGATGTTAAACTTCATGTTAATTTACTCACTGCTAATTTGTCACTTAGTCCTTTCAAGTTACAACAAATTGAACAAGCTACCAGGTCTGACCAAACTCTTCAAACTCTTATTAAATTACTGTAAAAATGGATTTCCAAATTCAAAGCATAAAGTAGAAGATTGTATTAAACCTTTCTTTCCTGTTAAAGATGATATTCATTATGCTAATAACCTTTTATTTTTGTCAGATAGAGTTATTATACCTATTTCTTTAAGAAAAGATTTCTTAAAACTATTACATGAAGGTCATCAAGGCTTGAATAGTTGTAGAAATTTGGCAAGACATACAATTTACTGGCCTAATATTAGTCAAGATATAGATAATTACATCAGTAATTGTGAAATTTGTCTCACTTTAAGAAAGAGTAACACTAAAGAAAGTTTATTACCACATGATTACAAATACATTCCTTGGCATAAGGTTGGTATAGATTTCTTTGAGTTCAACAAGCATACATACTTAATTGTAGTCGATTATTTCTCAAAATATGTTGAGATAGCAATTTTAAGTAATGGTTACAGTGCAGACCAAGTCATAATCAAGTTAAAATCAATATTTGCTCGTCATGGTATTCCCCATACATTAATGTCAGATAATGGTCCACCGATGAATTCCAAATCTTTTCATGATTTCACACAAGATTGGAATATTCACCATGTCACTCCCAGTCCCTATCACAGCCGTTCAAATGGTATGGTAGAACGGACAGTAGGCATAATTAAAAATATGCTTAGAAAATGTTTACTTGATAATACTGATCCATATTTAGCATTACTGCAATATCGCAATACTCCCAAAAACAATTTGTGTTCACCAGCACAACTTTCCATGTCACGTAGACTTCGTACAAAGCTACCTATAGTAGAAAAACTTTTAAAACCAAAATTGTGTAACTATAGACATCTTAAACAAGTCAATAATCAAAATTTACATAAGATGAAAGAGTATTACAACAAAAATTCCAAAGATCTTAAACCCTTGGAGGTAAATAGTCATGTTATGTTTCAAAAACATCCACAATCGTCTTGGTTTCCAGGTATAATACAACAAGTTAGTCCTGAACCTAGGTCGTATATCATAAAAAGTAAATTTGGTACATATCGTCGCAATAGACAATACAGAGATACAATTAGACCAAAGTCTCAATATTCTTTTCATTCACATAACACACAGACTAATAATTTTCACACTCAACCAGTCAGTTCCAATCAAACTTATATCAGTTATACTCCTTGTTATACAAATGATCACTCTAAAATTTCTCATAGTCAATCTCCTCAACGTACTAGCAGTCAACCAATTAAGAAATATTCTAGTTCAACAACGTCTTATAGACACAGTCTTATAAGCATTGTTTCGTATTCATTGTCATGTACTTAGTTATAAGTAATTAATTAGTAAACTAAAATGTTGTAAACCAATGTTTGTTTACATTTAGAAACAATCGTCGAATTGACAACGTCAAATTATGTCAACTGTCAGAATCTTTTAAAACGTCAAATTGTCTCGTGTCAAAACACTAAAATGCGTTTTGTTATTTTTATATAAGAATCTAAAATATAAGTTATAATAAAGTTACTTAAAGGGAAGATGTCATAATATTATATTAGCTTGTAAGCCATAGCCTAGTTTAGTCTATGCTTAGATTATATCAATATTGTCTTGTCTATGTTCACTTCCTTCTTACTCACTTTGTAACATGGCCGACTGAAATACACGACACGTATTATTACGAGCTCCTGTCTTTTATTCCAAAAACCAACAAACAACTGGTAGGAGCTGTATTATACTTTCATAGGCATGTAGAGAAAAGCTATTAATTTTGAAATAAACACAATTTTGAGTTCCAAACAAACATACACTTAAATTTTATTTATTTTTATAGATATAGATAAGAGAAACGTAGTTTAGTAACATACGTATACAGTATTATCGCACCCCTGATTACCACTAATCTATAGGTTTATTTATATCTCTCGTAACTAAACTGCGTGTCTTAGCTGATCTTTTTGATACACTATCGTCTGAATTACTACGACGCAGTGTTTACTTCATTTTTCAAGTAAACACTGCGCGTGAACACTTCTTGATCCTTAGCATCTTTTTTTTTAAATCAGGTAAAAGCATGGGCTCTGTAGTTTATACTTTCGATTGTGGGCACTTGGTGGACCTACAGTAACCAATCCACAACTTTTCTTGAAACAAGAGCTCTATCATCCACTGAGCCTCCCAACTCAGTTGGAAGCCTTTCCAGCCTATCTGCGAAGTGAGTAAACTTCGTTTTTTTTGGGAAGCAACTGCCATCTGATCTTCACAACCAATGGGTGCCGATATTGAAGTTCTTTTGTTAGCCCAGTCGGATTTATTTTGGCTGATAGTATACCTGTAACGACTGCCTAGTTGCCTATATGTTTTCATGGCTATACTTCGAACAAATTACGTATGAAACGACTGCCATCTGACCCCACAACCAATAGGTTTATCGAAGTTCTATAGTAGTAGTTCTATAGCATTTACCGGACTCCCATCTCCACGTGACGACTGCCATACCATAGATGATGGATCACCAATTAGTTTCTTCAGGGGTTCGGTTTAAAAAAAATACAGTCGCGGTCCGTTTCTATTCAGTTTGTTGAATAAGCAAATGTAAAGTAATGGTAATTAATACCCAGAATTATAAAAATTACTTTGAAACTTACTATCCGCCATTCCGCCATAGTCCGCCATTTGGTGACCCATGCCATAGATGTTCGTATGGCAAATGTTTGCATGGCTCTACTACGAACAAATTACGTAGATAACAGACATGCCTAATATAGCTCAGGGCGTAGGCAGCGGTGCATTGTACACCCACATACTGCAATTTATCGTGTCAGCTCTTCACCTTTCACATTTCCTTTATCCTATGTCCTCCTACGTGTGTGGCGAAGCATCAGTGTAAACATTATTTAAGAAATAGGGTTTGCGTTCCTAAAGAGATTCGATTTAACTAGGTATGCAATGCATGCTGCTGTTGCAAAAAACTGAGCAAAGTGTTAAATTTTCGAACGACAACGATTTATTTTTTTATGTTCAAACTTTTTTCTTTTCTTTTTTTTTTTGTTCTAAACCTCCCTCACGCCACTCGTTATCACTGTGGTAAGTTTGAAGGAGATCGGTTCAGGCGTGTAGGAGAAGTATGCGGACAAACGAAATACATGAGTCGCCTAAGATTGAGTTTCGCTCACTTCGCTCAATAATTATTTAAGGGGCTCTCATACAACAAAAGGTGATTTTTTTCGCGCGAGTATAACTTGCACTTGGCCGATTTTTTTATTTATTTTTAATAGTTTCAATTGATACATGATACATACTGATTGATTCTTCAGTACAAATAAATTACGTCATAGTTTTTTATTTCTTGTATAGTAAGTACTCTTTTGTTTGTGGTATAAAGTGAATTACATGTTCATTTCCTCCCCTAATAGGTAAGCTGTAATAGGTCTTTTAATTGGAACCGAAAACGAGTAGAGGACGTATAACCTCAGCTTACCCCTTCTGAGATACAGGCTCTGTTCTACCTATACAGTGACACAGGGGTGCTTATGTACTTATGTATAAACTCAATTGCTCGCGATTGCACTCAATATTCGAGTGATAACGCTCGTGTTATTAAGATTATCAGTGATTAATTATAGATTAAATTCGACCTCATATTCCAATTATAGCCTGTT
This sequence comes from Nudaria mundana, assembly GCA_963556515.1. Lineage (NCBI taxonomy): Eukaryota > Metazoa > Arthropoda > Insecta > Lepidoptera > Erebidae > Nudaria > Nudaria mundana. Next base: position 1,479,922 of record OY748305.1, on the reverse strand, counting down.
AATACTTCAGAAGAAAATTGTGCGTAATTTGAGTTATTATTTTCCGCCTGAAATATTCATAACAACAAATATTGTAGATAATTAGATGATATTTAAAATAGAAGTTTATGAGCAATGAAAATTGTGACAAGAACGATAAGAAAATCCTCTGTGAGATTGGGCGTTTTCACATTGCACGATAACGACACACGATATCGTAAGTATTAGCACAAGGTGAGAATGTAAATTATCGTGACGATATCGTGTGTCGTAATCGTGCAATGTGAAAACGCCCTTTGGGGGCATCCTTGCACTTTTTTTGAAGGGATCGGGGTTATAATATCGATTATTTTGCTATTAAAGTAATTTGGATCATACCATAATCGTTCAGGTTAGCATTTCTTTCTTTTACTGTTGTTTAGGTACGTTGTTTATTGACTCAGGATTATTTTTACAACCTACTCAATATGTGTATGTATGGATATATTATTTATTTGTGTGTGTATTTATATATGTGAATATGTATATCAGGGACTGTTCTTGAGTCTTTGAAGTCTTTGAAGTTGTGGAAGTTGCCATAGTTGATGATTGACTCGGGAGTTGTAGATTGACTTTCTTTTTGTACACTACCCCTATAACATTTAATGTCAATTCTATCCATCCTAAGGTTGCCTGGAAGAGATCGCTCTATGTGACAAGGCCGGCCATTTGTAACCGTATTTTTTTGTTTAGACTCAGTTTGTGTTTGAGATGTACAATAAAGAATATTTATGTTAAATTATGTTATGTTAAGTAGTGTTTGTTTTTAACAACGTTGTAATGGTTTAAGGCGATTAGACAATGTCCTTGAGATTCCATGCCAAATTCTTACTTACAGACTTGTTGTTTTGCGAATCTGACGGTACATGTAAAGTTAGTCATGTAAGCTATCTACATGCGGGATTTAATTAAAATAGATTCAACAGTTTCCGTGATACTCGATACAAGTTATCTTTTACAATTTTATACAATGTATAAATGAGATACTTAATGGCAACAGGCATCAACAACAGTTATCTAACTAACAACTTGAGTCACTTGCGACCATTGACAATCGAACGACTGCCTTATAATATAACATACTAGCGGACGCCCGCGGCTTCGGTTGCTTTACAAATCATATACTTCTTTTTTTAAAAACGTGGCTCTATTCAAGGTAATGCTTAATTAGTTGATAGTCCCGCACAGAAGAACTAGTTATTGCTAACTAGCTCCAGGTGCAGGACAAGAAACGTTGTTCGGTATGAAAGTGTCTGGAAACCCGATTTTTGCGGAGCGCCAGAGGTAACCTAAAAAGCCACCAGCCACGCGCTCAGCAAAAATCGAACTAATAAATATTTTTTTATGTGCATATATAACTGCGGCAATGTTTTTCTCTAATGTAATTATTTAAACTAATAGTGTCAAAAAAAATTGTAAATTATAATCTGCATGCCTGTATAGGTTGAACATGGTCAGAGCATTGCATCGTATGACATCTTAGATATAATTTATTATGTACCTGTGTTCAAAGATTGAATAATTATGAAAAATGAATTTAAATACATACTGAAACCATCCTCGAGAACTACTCTATACATTGATGAAAACCGCATCAAAAACCGTTGCGTAGTTTTAAAGATCTAAGCAGACATAGGGAAAGGAATTTACTTTGTTTTATACCATGCTATGATTTATACCTGCTGTAATGTTTATATATGTATGTATATCGTTGCTTCATTCACAACATACTATCTCCCAGATATATGTTGTTGTTTTGATAGATTCCGTTATTAGAACGGTCTCTATATCTTAACTGGCGCGTTTGCGTTCACACGAGGCAGACCTTTGCCCTTTGTTGCTCAATATTGTGACAAAAACACGTTTTAATACTGATCTATTTTTGTCTGTCTGTCTGTGGATGTGAGGCGCGGCATGGTATATTATATTTATTTGTTTTAGGTAAGATATATTTTACTTTGCCAGCAGCTGAGGTCACAGTGTGACCACTGCTTGACCTGGTTAAAACGTTAGGCATGTACCTGTACTTATGTGTGTATCTATGTTAAAGTAAAATAATAAAGTAAAAAGTAATAATAGTCCGAGACGCTCAGAACTTTAAATAGTCCGAGACGCCCAGGACGTTAATTGGCTGTGCTATAGCGGCTGACACGTAAGATTTTGTTGCCATTCATCAACATTTCCAGGCGTCCACTGGAATACTATACCTTCGGGTGTCACCAGAGACCCCGCAGCAATGGACATGGGAGCGGTCGCGGTCTCGCGGAATTTAAAAAAAAACGATATGTAGGTACCTGCGAGGTGCGCACGCGCATGAATATTCAGCTGAGATAGCTGACAGCTTGTAAATGCGAACGCCAATACTGTCAATACCCGGTGTTTGCGTATTTATGCTGACTACTTCCAACTTGTATATTATGGTGCTTTAAATATTTGAAATCAATGATTTCTATTTAACCAGCGGACGCCAGCGGCTTCACCCGCTTGACAAATTATATACACAAAAACCTTCCTCGAGAAGTACTGTATCCATTGGTGAAAACCGCATCAAAATCCGTTGCGTAAGTATTAAAGATCTAATCATACAAACGGAACGACTTTGTTTTATAATGTGTATTGGATATGTACTGATGATGTTGATAATTGATAACGTAATGTCTGGCCGTTCGTGGGCTCTTACCTTATATCGTAAACTTTGTCACAACACACGCTACAATAATAATGTTGTTTTACCCTATTTCTGTATCGATATCTTTAATTATCTATAACACAAATAAAATAATCTATTTTCGATATTTTTCACTCTAAATTTAGATGCGTAATATCACCAGATAGTAAATAGTTAATACTTAAATGTGCATACCATAAAGATAAAAGGAAAATCTTCGATTGTAAATCCAAGTTGATACAGTATGTAATTAAATTGACAGGACTTAATGACTCTGCTTTTAAGAAGAATAAGTTAGGACATGTTTATAATTTTAAAATGTATAGTGGGCACTCGGTCCAATGTTAGCGTGAAGATGAGTTTCAATATCATAATATTAGCGAAATGTGTTCTAAAAGTAAATGATATTAGTAAAATGTGTTACAAAAGTGAATGATTGGGAGACACCTCAGATATAAGCCATAACGTGAAACCGGTCAGGGTTTACAAAAAAAAAAACAATTTTGTGGAATAGTGTATCTACAAGTTAGTTTTTTTTTCAAAAATGTATTAATAATAAGGAAGGAAATAAACTCTTAGGAACAATATAAAGAAAATTAAGTACTTATTAAAAATAATTGTGTATTGTATAAGCTGGATATAACAACGCGTGATTATTGAGCGGAGCTCTCAACGGGTGACTCAAATTATTTTTCAAACGATTTATGTTAAATTGTTACTCGACGAATACTCGGCCGATTTCGGATTTTCTTGCACTCATCAATAGCTTACAGAATTACCCAGGTTATTACGATGCCAGAATTTTGAATTTAAACTCGCTTCGCTCAAATATATGCTGCAGCGTAACGGTACGTTTCGCGACTGCGGCGACCTAATAGTAATATAAGTACCTGCCTGCGATTTAAGCGGCTTTTCCTCCCCTCCCGTTCAAAGAAAGATTTAAAAAAGAGGCAGTAACAACTCTTTATACTTAGTTCCAAAAAGATAGATATCCAACAACAGCCTAAACCCGATGATTACTGAAGTACCTACATCAGAAAATAGGAGCACTGTATCAACTACAGCCGTGGAACATACTTGTATATTATTAGTTATCTTTTTATAAATATGCAGAAGAACATAATATTTACCTTCTGTACCTTGCGAATGATAATTTAGCACTTGACAGGTTACCAGGGACCTACAGGTTAAAAACCTTATAGACCAAGAGCCCAGAACATATCCACCAACAAAATATTAAAAAATAAGCTTTATTAAACTAGGTCGCCGAAGTCGCGAAACGTACCGTTACGCTGCAGCATATATTTGAGCGAAGCGAGTTTAAATTCAAAATTCTGGCATCGTAATAACCTGGGTAATTCTGTAAGCTATTGATGAGTGCAAGAAAATCCGAAATTGGCCGAGTATTCGCCGAGAAACAATTTAACATAAATCGTTTGAAAAATAATTTTGAGTCACCCGTTGAATGCTCCGCTCGCCTTCGGCTCGCTTCGCTCAGTAAATAAAAGCTCACACAACGTCATCTAGCCCAAACTAAGCTATAAACTTGTGCTATGGGATCTAGACAACTGATAAACATACTTATATATTTCTAAATACATAGAAAACACCCAAACTCCGAAACAAACATTTGTGGATCACACAAATGTTGGATTCGACCCGGGAATTGAACCCGAAACTCCGGAGTCGAAAGCCGATGCACTATCGACCACGCCACCGAAGCAGTCAGTATTAAATAACGAACGTGACTTGGATACCATTTTATATACCTTTAACACCTATTATCTGCCCAACTTACCACAATCACAAGTCCTAGTTCTTACCTTCGTTATATCGTTCGGTAATAAGAGCGGTAAGTATTCTGATTAGAAAGGCTTTAAAAGCAGAGGTAAGTAGACCCAAGAAAAGATGGTTCAATGCTTGAAAGAGTATATGACGTCTAACAGAGACGTGTGGAACAAGACATGTTGCGCCTACCAAAAATTGCGATAAGGGCAGGCAGATGACAAAGTGATGTATGTCAGGCCGTCGTTGGCTCTTTGTCTACCCTCAGGCTATCAGACTTATAATATTTAAAGTAATTCTCACGTCAGGTATCAAGATAACACTTGACTCTGGTTTACTTTTTGTCAATATTTATTATATACTATCAGACCTTCAGTAAACTCTTGTATTCAGTTCACTATTAATTATTATTACATGAGTTGTGGAGGTCAGATAGCAGTCGCTCCACGGATATATATCGAAGTTCAGCCGCGAGCAGTTAGACTGGAAAGCTGACCCCTGCGTTGGGAAAAGGCTCAGTGGATGGATGATGATGAATAAGTAGAGGCTCTCTGTCTAAGGGTGCTAAGAGGCCCTATCAACACACAATATCTTCAAGCCTCGTCTCTTCTTACATTTCCTCTGTTCTCTACCTTTTACCATTGACAGGTCACGTTCTGCTCGAACCTGTGAGGCGATGTAGTTGTTACAAGCAATATATCATTTGCTTTACTTATTTGTGTTAAAGCAAATCTTGAAGAGTTAAATTCCAATTTACTCGTAGACAGTAAAGAATTGTACATCATTTTATCATGAATCTAATCTAAGGTAAATTCAAGATCTCATAAATCTAATCTTCCGAGCGCTCGCCGCTTTATACTCGTAGATACATTGCTAAACGCTTAATCGATGCTTCTCAATTTTCTGGCCCAAAGAATAAGTATCGCCATCCAACGTGGCAACACAGCCAGCATTCTGGGAGTCTTACCAGTCGGCAATGACGTGGAGGATTTTATATACCATATTTTGTATATTGTAAATATTTTAGGTACACAATTATGTATAAAAACAATTTAACAATCTTACAGAAACACAATTAACAAATAATGTAACATTTTGTGTCCTCGTGTTCCACACAATAAATCACATTAAATTTGCGCACATATAATTTAAGAAATACGCGAAAACTTCTAATACTAATAAACACACACACACGCACTATTCATATTAGTAAGATAAGTGGAAGCCGCCCACTTCTACCTAATAGTTGAATTTAATTCAAACTTTCTGTCAGAAACAATTTAGAAATGGTGCTCTACTGAATTAGAATATTAACATTATGTTAATCGATACAAAAACCTAATGCTTTGTTGATATTATGGAGAAAATATACATATTTAGCATTCTTCAATATGTATCTGTTCACCAAATATACAATACCGTTAACTACTTAAATATGGAGATTAAGCAGATAATTAAAACTGAACAGCACACCTCTTCCGCTTCGCCGCCCACTTTTAGTCAATAAATCTAATCTGTTGTCATCGTCCCCGAAACTTATATCGTTACATCATTATCCAACACCTACCTACTAAACATAACTACAAATTGTTGTGATAAATAGCTTCATCTAAACTAAAAGAGAGGCTAATGAACACGTCTTGATTACGGACGCTCCAGTTATGAACGAGAAACATGCGTACGCGCAAATATTGTCAGTGTTATCTCTTATCGAAATGTGTCATGTCGTTAGCAGGTGATGTACAAACATACGAACATCGTAAAGTATGCCCAATGCTCACAAAATAAAACGATTAGGACACCTCCCCCCCTGCGCCCCCTACCGCGCCACAAGATTAAGGGTGTCTAAAAACTATTACATAACCTGCGGTTAAATCCGATAGTCTTTAATCCTCGACACACAAAAAATGGTGACGGGATCCTGTTTAGAAAGAGTCCGGAGAAGTGCGGAGCGGAGCGGGGCGGGAGGGGGCTGCGGCACCTCCGAGACGCGCCACTCTGCCGCCGAATAAATTATGTTCTTTGGCCCATATCAAGCTCCGCGTGGCCCGCGCCAGCCCTAAGGACCTTATCGATCGACTTGGATAATCCTAGAGGTCTCTAAGTCTCTAGATCGACGGCGCCTGCGCGCTTGCGATGATGACCTTTCGGCCTTGTACTACATGATCGGAAACGAATGCCATTTGTGAGAGTCACGACGGAATTGTTTGCCAGATAACCTACGGACGTAGCACGCTTGCCGCGACCACTGTTTGTTTTAATTAGGTACCATTTCGCTATCCATCACCTTTATCCATCTGATCTCATTATTTCTCGCTGTACTCGTTAGATGATAGTTATCATTTTAATCTAATTCCGTCAGTTAAACAGCATTCACGTTTACTAGTATCTGTAACGAGACGTAGGCACTAAGTGCTATTCAATGTTCTGTATCAAATTCATTTTGATCGATTTCCGTTTTACTTGTATCAGAACCAACCGATTTATTGCGATCACTTGCAATACCAACGTTCGCCGTCTCGATTCATTGCCGAGTAATGCAGGTTTCAAGAAACATCTATGCTGTTCGCCAAAACTGAGCAACTAGTTTTGCACGTGCAGACAGATGAGACCATCAATTTGCAATATGTAATACTCGTAGTAATAAAACTACGTGAAAGTTTCCGCCGGACACATGATTTATGCACTCAACATTGATATTGTTGATGAGGTTTAGATTGCGTGTTTATGTGACGCACCATCAGATTTCCCACGGGAAATGTTCAACGCATCAGTCTGCTGATAATACGTTGTCACACGGAACGAATGAAGCTACGAAGTAACTTCGGATATCGTTTGAAGTCTAATCGTGATGAGTATTTAGGCTAATAGCTGTTGTATTGCGCATTTATAATAAGAACAATATAAAGTCGGGTCCTTCACGTGTCCAATTTTAAATGTAATTTGCATACAATTTAGCAATAAATACGTGTGTTGTAGTGTTCAATTGTTCTTTCAAATCATTATACGAAGAATTATTGGACCAGATTGGTTGGACAAGATTGACTCGCGATTTTCAACCACTATGCTATTGAGAATCAAGAAACAAATTCTCTACAATTACAACAGCAAACTAGCTGTCTTGTTACTAAAACGAATGTACTTTGTGTCGGTCACTAATGGTAGGGCGTGTTTCAGACATTACTAATACTAGTAAGTAAAACAAAATGAGAAATATTAAGGAAACACAAAATTGGCTCATTACAACTCCGGTATCTTTGATATTATTTAGCACAGAGAGGTTTATTGCGTACGTTTCTAATAACATTGTGGAAGTCGGAGGATTAATGCGGCTCGTAAACTATAAAAAGCGTCCGCTCTGTCAGATGTTGGATCACGAGAACTGCTACAAAATTTATGACTTTCGCTATATTTACATACATGTTTTAGTTTTAGCCATCTGCAGGGCTAGTACAGCCGGTGTTGACTTCAATTGATCGATGAAATCAACCAATGATAACGAAGAAAATGTTAAAACATTTCTCTGGGAGAATGCCATGCTCTGCAAACGCAGAACCTACGCCAGCGGGACAACAAGAGCAACCAGTCTTCAGAGCTGCTGTGTCATAGGTCCAAATTACCATAATGATCGCCGACCCTCATTAAGAAGATGGCACCCCAAGCCACTCTTAGGCCTGGAGCCATTAGTCGTTCACTAAACACATCTTGTTTTTTAAATATTTTGTTATCTAAATCGGTTCTTGTTAAAATTATTTTCCCAAAATTATTACAACGCTCAATTATGTATTCTACAATGAATCTTTGTTCTTTCTTTAATTAATGTCCGTTATCGTATTTATTTGGCGGTCCAGTTATTTCCTCATGCTCAATAGTAAGTTTATTATTGTAGCATTATCTATTGGTAGTACAGTTAATATGTTTACGAGTACATCATAATAAACAGTTGGCGTCAATGAATCGCATCGTGAGCCACATTTGTGTGTATCTGCTGTTGAGTGTTGCGTGATCGCGGCTCGGTGCTCGGAGCCAGCGTTATCTCCGGAGCCATGTGGAGGCTGTGCAGCGGTGCATACTGCACGGAGAGGGGCGAAGCGCGGGGCCTCCGCCCAGGGGGACGCCGCCGCCGCTCGCTCTCCACTCCGACTCCGCCTGCCGTTTCATTCGACCCGTGGGCGTCGCTTGAGCGACACGTGCCGTTACTATCGCTCAGTGTTGTTGTGAGACCGGTTGTGTATCGCGCGATCACCGTCTCCTGTGAGACAGCGTGCAGTGTGAATCGTATAATCTCGGTGGTGTAAAAATAAAGCCGGCGACAGACGGCGGTGTCCCAAGTTATATTTAAATGATAGCGCGGACACAGGGCCGGGCTCGCCTCGACACCACTCCGACGACATGAAGCGAAGTCGAAGTATGTTATCCCCTCGTCTAACACTAACAACTAATCTAGACTATAAATCTAAATCTTACCTGATTTTCAGATAGGTACTCGTACAATAAAACCTATTGCTGTGTCTCTTAGGAAGTATTTTAACTTCATTAACATAATATTCCAATGAATCTATCTATGTACATTCTATAAATTCCATATAGGGTGCTGTATTTGCAACTCAATGGTGATTTTGTTTTCCATCTTTGACCAAACACAGTTTAGTTATAGATATAGATGTCGATTCATTAATAGTTTCATATTACTTTTACATGTTTTCTGTATATAGTAATTTCGTATATTAGTACGCGGTACATGATGTGTTCATCAACAGAAATACTATGTATCTAAGTATTTATCATCATCTTAATGTGTGTCTTATACAAAGTTTGTGTAAGTCATTCACTCACAATAACATTGCTGGCTCCATTCACTCGTCCAGTTAAAGATAAAACAATAGGTGATCTTACTACAGAATACAGATACCTCAATCCATGTGCACTAAGAAATAGGGCATTTCTCTGTTATATCTATTTCAAAAGCGACTGTTATGTGTAGTAAATTTACCAAAATAGAAAGACCACCAAATCTATTGGGTTTACACTAAATCGATGTAGTCTGGACTGTACATGGTCTTTCGAAACAGTATCTGTATACACTGGGGCACATAATAGTGTACCTAATTATTTGGCAAGCATGATAAGTTCCTCTGCCGTATACCGGTACTTTCCTCCGGTATTCATCCGTTTTGAACTCCAAGTGCTCAAATATGTATTATAGTTTCTAGTTTCCAGTTGTGAGCAATAACGTGATCAACTAAATGTTTATTACTTCCTATGTATGCTAATGTCTGCCTGTAACGCATACACGATTGCCTCTCTCTGCCCAAGTGTGTCCATAATTTTAATTAATTAAACCTTTGTGGTTGGGTTTTTATCTTGTGGTATTTATTTTATTTCTGATATTTTAAGGTTCAGTTTTTATGATCATTTGAATACGTGCCAAGTTTTTGAAATGTTTAAGTCAGGTACTTTCCATTCCTTATTTTGGAGGATTTACTCTAAAGGTTCTTTTTTCATCGATACATTGATTATATTCCTTATTTTACTTTTTTTTTCAATCTTTATTTAGGGAGCTTAGCCATAATTATGACTATGTCGCTCCATCATAGCCACTTTTTATGTTACTTACAATCTTAAATATTCTAAATACAATGTGTTCATGGGCTTAGCTGTGTCTGACTGTGGACTGGCCAGGATACTGTTGCACCTACCGATTTCCATTACACTAATATTTAGCACACAATTTCTTTGTCGTTGGATCCGAACACGTTCCATCAATATATGTTGTACAGCCTCCACAACTCCGCAAGTTTCACCTTATTTTACTTCTTCCAAGATTTTTCAATACTCAATAATTTATTGCGTTTAATATTTACCACATGTCGGCCACAGCAAAATCCAATTTGAGAGAGGTTATTTTATTGATAAAGACAAAATTTAAGAATGTGTAAGAGGAATATTTCGACGCATGTTTGTAAACATTTAATTTTAGATCTAGGTTATTTGTTTCTATAAATAAAAACATGGGTTTATCATCACACAGAATTACATATTTACTCCCGAAGGGGTAAAAACAAGTTTCATCTTTCTCTTTCTTGGTTCCACGTAAAAGGGGGCGACCTTCAGGGCAACTATATCTATACTACGTTTAAATAGAGCGCTGATAACTGTTCTGAACCACTAACAACCACTCTGCACGTCAGCACAATCAAACATTCGAGGATGACGTAATGTTAACGACGTTAAGTTTGCGTGTGGCAAAAAATGGAACTAATTATTGTTTGTGGTTATTGTTCTGAGATGTTGTTTTTGACGTGTTTTAATGTAATGTGGCGCTCCTAGTGGAACGCAAACATATTATATTGGGAAACTTATATCAGAGCCGCTTAGCATTCGCCACGAAGAAAACGGGTGACACTCGACCTCTATATAATATAGAAACTCAATGGGGACCCGTTGCCCAAGCACTTGGTCATAGTCATCTCCGTTTGTCAACAGGTGCCCTGCCTGCAGTTGAGGACTATTTGGGCCCCGAAGCATGGTTTCTTTCACGCTACATTATTCCTAACATAAATTATCGCTTTCGTTTCACTCTTTCTATAGAAAAATCTACGAAATTGAACAGATGTACGCTTGCTCTTACCTGCTTCTATTGTGTTAAGGACTAAGGTCGTATCCCTCGGAGCGCGTCGGGTGTCGGGTCTACCTGTTACTAGTTGCAAAAAAGATTCCCTACCGAGGGTTATTTGCTATTAATATTCAGTGAAAACTTATTTTTTGGCGTTAAATTAGATTAGTTTATGAGAGTTAGATGATTTCTCGTTTTCTTATGTCGTCTTTGGTATTTTTTTGTAAATTATTAATGTCTATTATTTAAACGGGAATACTGGATATTGGGAGCGGGAAAACTAGCTCAGGCAGTAGTATATACTGGCATACGACCGCAACTTGTTCGCGTGGAAGTCTCTTTTTGACATTTTTTTCATTGCTGCTTTTGATTTTATATAGCCTACAGCCTTCCTCAATAAATGATCAACACAAAAATAATTTATCAATTCAAACCAGACGTTTCTGAGCATAACGCGTTCGAACAAACCAAGTTTTATAAGTACTTATAGGCTAATTAACATCAAGAATGGTAAATAAGCAACGAGGCAATTTAATTTTCAACATTCTAATGACAACAGATACAGGGTGCGGTGAGAAACCAGTAAGGTGTACATATTTATGAATGTGTTAATGTCAGATAATATTAAACACCTGCACTCAATTACCAACGTAATGTTCGTTCTGAACATGGACCTGTCACCGATCAACCTGTTAGGTTATTTTATAATCTAGACTCAGTCTACATTCTATGCAATTCATACACACACACAAACAGGGGGGTGTGTGTGTATGTATACCCCGGAAGGGGTAGGCAGAGGTGCATTACACACCCATAATTTGCCAGTATTTTTGGTCCCACGTAATAGGGGTCAAGCCTATTGCCGTCACCGGGCACACATAATGGGTTATGTCCAAAATGGCCAAATGAATTTATTAAAAGGTAGCAGCTGTATTGTAATTTCGGAAAAAAAAATTAAAAACAGTTGCCTTGCGATGAAATGTTGATGAAAGGCAACAAAATCTTACGTGCCAGCCGCTATGGCACAGCCGATTAAAGTCCTGGGCGTCTCGGACTACTTTCGATGCAAACATACTACATCTACTCGATGCAACTCATAATCAATACAAATAAATGAAGTATAATAATAATAATAATAATAATAATAATAATGAACTGGCAACTCTAGACATCTGTACATACGTCATTTTCATCTATAAAATATTTTAATATTTTTATCTAAAATAATCTTGCCTCAATTTATAAAATTCATACAGATTTTAAAATATTATTACCAAAAAGTTCATTATATATTATATTTCAAAATTTATTACAAGAATCACAACAACAACAAAATCTACAAATATGAAACGAAGCTTTGACAGACGTCAACCATCAAAATATCAAAAATTGTTTCGAAAAAATTAACAGGATGAATTATGAATAATGTATAAAGATGATAACAAGAGCCAGGAGTAAGAATGCACACCCAACACCCCCGGACTCATCACTTAGCTCCGCCTCGCAAGCGCCGGACCGCACACCTGCGACACAAGTGCTTGCTGAGGCGTCGAGCTCATCGTCAAGTGACGAGTATTTTTCCCCGCCGACGTCGCCAACACCTGTACGCCGGCGAGGGAGAGGCCGGCCGCCGAGCAGTTTGGGACCCCGAAGCCTACCAGCTTCGAGTAGGGTCCCCACTACCGGTGGTATTGTGCACCGCATGCGATGGACTTCATCCATCAATGAAAATGTCATGCGGGCATATTATGAGGCTACAGATGGGGAAACCAACCTGACTGCATACCGTTCAAGGATGCTCCCTTTGTTTCAGGCTCTTGAACCAACAATAACCGTTGCCGTACAACGACTATCGGATCAAGTGCGGGCTATCCAACGATGCAAGTTGCTGGATCAACCTGTGCTTGATCGACTTCGCCTGGAAGTGTTATCTACTCGACCAGCTCCAGCGTTAACGAGTGCACCATCATCTGCTACACACACGGTTGCAACTAGTGCCACTTTAGTTGAGACCGTGCTCGACGCGGGAGATGATACGAGTAATATATCTATCCAGGTAAGCGAGCAATTAAGGAGTACTTTGGAGGATGTGATCTCTCAGTATAGGTTTGCACCTAATTCTAGGCCACGGCTACCACGCTTGCCCATGCATAGACGAAATCTGGCGTTGATGGGAGCCCTGAATGCGTTGCTAGATCCGTACTTACGGACTAGCAATGATTTGCTAGATACCCACTCGATTCTTTACTGTGGAGCTATTACCGCTTGTCGTGTTGCACGCGTTAAATTCCCTGAATTTAACAGTACACCACGATCGGGTGGTGTGCCCGTATGGCAGGCAAGAATCGAGCGACGTATCGGCACATTTAGGACTCTCATTGCGAAGCTTATCTGTTTTAGCCGGGGAAATAATCGTCCACGGGTCATGCGTTTCGTGACTCAGGCATTCGCTGGGACCGGTATTAGCTCCCAGCAATACTTAGCTAATGTCACGGAACGTATTGACTTTCTAAAGCAGAAAGTATATGCATGGGCGAGTCGTATTCGTCGCTATAGAGAGCGTGTAGACAGATACTGGCAGAATCGTATCTTCCAAAGTGACCAAAGGAAGGTGTACCGAGAGTGGGAGGGAACTGGACAACGTTTGAGCGACGGACAACTGCCCGATGCTCGCGCCATGAATCAATTTTGGCGTGACATATGGTCGATGCACGTCGAACATTCGGAGGGTGATTGGATCCGTGTTGTCGAGCGTGAATGCGATAACATCGAGCCCATGGAGTCTATTACAATAAACTCCGAAGACGTTAGTTGCGCAATACGTACGGCACAGAACTGGAAAAGTCCTGGGCCGGACGGATTGCACAACTTTTGGATCAAGTGGGTTCGAAGCTCGCATGAACGCTTGGCAACACAGTATCAAGAAGCCCTCGAGTCTGGTTCCTTACCCGCTTTTATGACCACTGGCATCACCTTCCTGCTCCATAAATCAGGTAGTACCACGGAACCTAAAAACTATAGACCTATCACTTGCTTACCTACTATCTACAAGCTCCTTACATCTATTCTGAGAACTAAAATAAATTCACATATAATGTCAAATAACATCTTAGATAGTGCTCAGAATGGATGTAGGGCTGGGTCACGTGGTACTAAGGAGCTACTCCTTATTGACATGACCATTAGCCAACAAGTTAGGCGGAGTAGGGGCGCCCTCTCTACTGCCTGGATTGACTACAAGAAGGCCTATGATTCGGTGCCTCATTCATGGCTGGGGAGGATTTTAGAGTTGTATAAAATTAATCCGACTCTTAAATCCTTCTTAGTCTCATGTATGGGGCAGTGGACCACAGTACTTCGTCAACCAGGTAGTGGTGAGTGCGCTTCTGGTCCGCATGACTTGATAAGGATTGAGCGTGGTATATTCCAGGGCGACAGTTTGAGTCCATTGTGGTTCTGTTTAGCACTGAATCCACTTAGCACATTGCTGAAGGATTCAGGGCTAGGCTATCGGTTTCGTAGAGGGGGTGAGGTTATTTCTCACCTGATGTATATGGATGACCTCAAACTGTTCACACTGAAGCACCAAGATTTAGTGACATTACTAAAAACTACGGAAGTTTTTAGTAATGCCATTAAGATGGAGTTCGGTGTTGATAAGTGTGCGATTATGCATGTACAGCGGGGGAAGGTTGTAAATTCACCGAATTTACAACTTTCTGAGATAATAACTCTCAGATCTCTCTCCGAGACCGAAACATACAGATACCTAGGTATGTCAGAGTCATTGGGTATAGCGGTAGAGGACATTAAGAAATCGGTGAAAGAACGTTTTTTTGGCCGCCTGACAAAAGTTCTTAACAGTTTTTTGTCCGGCGGTAACAAAATACGGGCTTTCAACGGTTGGGTAATGCCTTTATTGCTGTACTCCTTTGGCATACTTAGGTGGACTCAAACGGAACTAGACGCCCTGGATAGGCGAGTCCGTCAACAACTGACATTGCATCGAATGTTACACCCACGATCTTCTGTCATGAGACTGTACATTCCACGGAAGTTGGGGGGTCGAGGATTTTTAAATGCCAAGAACCTCCATAACCGTGAAGTGTGCAGTCTGAGGAATTACTTCCTACAGAATGGGTGTGGCATTCATTGCGATGTTGTGATGGTTGACAAGGGCCTGACACCTCTTTCCTTGGCTAACGAGAACTGGCGTAAACCAAAGGTGTTAAGTACTGAAGACCGTAAGGACGTATGGAAGAGCAAGGAGCTACACGGGCGGTTCTACCGAGTCTTAAGAGGACCCGATGTAGACCTGCCTGCATCGGTGAACTGGCTACGTTTCGGTGACCTCTTTGGGGAAACTGAAGGTTTTGCCTGTGCAATTGCAGATGAAGTTATTAAGACGAACAACTATCGGAAATACATCATGAAGGACGGTACGGTCGACATTTGTCGAGCATGCCACCGTCCTGGTGAATCACTTCGCCACATCATTTCCGGTTGTTCGTATCTTGCTAACAGCGAGTACTTGCATAGGCACAATCAAGTAGCCAGGATCATCCATCAGCAACTTGCTCTTCAATACGGCCTTATTGAGTTCGAGGTACCATATTATAAGTACACACCAATGCCAGTTCTCGAGAATGGTCGTGCGTTGCTCTACTGGGACCGATCAATCATCACGGACAGGACTATTGTTGCCAATAGGCCTGATATCGTGTTGGTTGATCGGACCCAGCGTCGGGCAGTGCTCGTCGATATCGCCGTCCCGCATGACGAGAATCTCGTGAAGGCAGAGAAGGACAAACTTAGCAAGTACCTTGATCTGTCCTTCGAGATAACCGCCATGTGGGACGTAGACTCGACGATCATTGTGCCGATGGTCATTTCGGCTAACGGATTAATAGCGAAGAGTCTCGACCAACATCTCAAGAGACTCTCGTTAGATTGTTGGATCAAGAGTCAGATTCAGAAGGTTGTTATCCTCGACACGTGCCGTATTGTTAGGAGGTTTCTTAGTCTGTAGCCTCCACCGCCGGTAGTTTGGGTCCTACTCCGCTACTGGTGGGTCACTATTTTTTATATTTTTAAATGTATTTGTGTTTTTTATAAATCTATTTAAAAATGTATAAAATAAGTATGTTAATGAATAAACGAAATAATAATAATAATCCTGGCAACTCTGAACGTCTCAGACATCATTTTCATTCTTAAAATATTTTAATATTTTTATTCATATATTATTACCTAAATTTATACAATTACTTCAGATTTCATAATAATATCAGCAAAAAGTCAATACATAAAGGATTTTATAATATTTTAGAACTTTAGAACAATAAACATAGTCTACAAAATATGCAACGAAGATTTGACACATGTCATTCAATTAATTCAAATATATCAACATCACATTCAATATTATGGTCAAACAATATGAAGTGATTGTGAGATGCAAACAAGAGCCAGAAGCAGAAATGCGCAAATAACACCCCCGGACTCGTCACTAAACTCCGCCTCGCAGGCACCGGACCGCACATCGCTGACACAGGTGCTCGCTGAGGCGTCGAGCTCTTCAAGTGACGAGTATTTCTCTCCGCCGTCGTCGCCAACACCTGTACGCCGGCGAGGGAGAGGCCGGCCGCCGAGCAGTTTGGGGCCCCGAAGCCTACCAGCTTCGAGTAGGGTCCCCACTACCGGTGGTATTGTGCACCGCATGCGATGGACTTCATCCATCAATGAAAACGTTATGCGGGCATATTATGAGGCTACAGATGGGGAAACCAACCTGACTGCGTATCGTTCAAGGATGCTTCCTTTGTTTCAGGCTCTTGAACCAACAATTACCGTTGCCGTCCAACGACTATCGGATCAAGTGCGGGCTATCCAACGATGTAAGTTGTTGGATCAATCTGTGCTTGATCGACTACGCCTGGAAGTATTATCTACTCGTACAGCTCCAGTGTCAACGAGAGCACCGTCACCTGTGACACAGACGGTTGCTACAAGTGCGACGTTAGCGGAACCCGCATTCGACGCAGAAAATGATACGAGTGATACGTCTATCCAGGTAAGCGAGCAATTGAGGAGTACTTTGGAAGATGTGATCTCGCAGTATAGGTTTATACCTAATTCTAGACCGCGGCTACCACGCTTGCCAATGCATAAGCGAAATCTGGCGTTGATGGGAGCCCTAAATGCATTGCTAGAACCGTACTTACGGACTAGCAGTGGTTTGCTTGATACTCACTCGATTCTTTACTGTGGAGCGATTGCCGCTTGTCGTGTTGCACGCGTTAAATTCCCTGAAGTTAACCGTGCACCACGACCGGATGGTGTTCCCGTATGGCAGGCAAGAATCGAGCGACGTATCGGCACATTTAGGACTCTCATTGCAAAGCTTATCTCTTTCAGCCGGGGAAATAGTCGTCCCCGGGTCATGCGTTTCGTGACTCAGGCATTTGCTGGGACCGGTATTCGTCCCCAGCAATACTTAGCCAATGTCACGGAACGTATTGACTTTCTGAAACAGAAAGTGTATGCATGGGCAAGCCGTATCCGTCGTTATAGAGAGCGTGTAAATAGATACTGGCAGAATCGCATCTTCCAAAGTGACCAAAGGAAGGTGTACCGAGAGTGGGAGGGAACTGGACAACGTTTGAGCGACGGACAACTGCCAGATGCTCACACCATGAATCAATTCTGGCGTGACATATGGTCGGTGCCCGTCGAACATTCGGAGGGCGACTGGATCCGTGTCGTCGAGCGTGAATGCAATACCATCGAACCCATGGAGTCTATTACCATAGACTACGAAGACGTTA
This sequence comes from Nudaria mundana, assembly GCA_963556515.1. Lineage (NCBI taxonomy): Eukaryota > Metazoa > Arthropoda > Insecta > Lepidoptera > Erebidae > Nudaria > Nudaria mundana. Next base: position 1,462,008 of record OY748305.1, on the reverse strand, counting down.
GTTGTGCAATTCGTACGGCCCCGAACTGGAAGAGTCCTGGGCCGGATGGATTGCACAACTTTTGGATAAAGTGGGTTCAGAGCTCGCATGAACGCTTGGCAACACAGTATCAAGAAGCCCTCGAGTCTGGTTCCTTACCCGCTTTCATGACCACTGGCATCACCTTCCTGCTCCATAAATCAGGTAGTACCACGGAACCTAAAAACTATAGACCCATCACTTGCTTACCTACCATCTACAAGCTCCTTACATCTATTCTGAGAAGTAAAATAAACTCGCACATAGTATCTAATAATATCTTAGATAACGCTCAGAATGGATGTAGGGCTGGGTCTCGTGGCACTAAGGAGCTACTCCTCATTGATATGGCCATTAGCCAACAAGTCAAGCGGAGTAGGGGCGCCCTCTCTACTGCCTGGATTGACTACAAGAAGGCCTATGATTCGGTGCCTCATTCATGGCTGAGGAGGATTTTAGAGTTGTATAAAATTAATCCGACTCTTAAATCCTTCTTAGTCTCGTGTATGGGGCAGTGGACCACAGTCCTTCGTCAACCAGGTAGTGGTGGGCACGCCTCTGACCCGCAAGGCTTGATAAGGATCGAGCGTGGTATATTCCAGGGCGACAGTTTGAGTCCATTGTGGTTTTGTTTAGCACTGAATCCACTTAGCACATTGCTGAAGGATTCAGGGCTAGGCTATCGGTTTCGTAGAGGGGGTGAGGTTATATCTCACCTGATGTACATGGATGACCTCAAACTGTTCACATTGAAGCACCAAGATTTAGTGACATTATTAAAAACTACGGAAGTTTTTAGTAATGCCATTAAGATGGAGTTCGGTGTTGATAAGTGTGCGGTTATGCATGTACAACGGGGGAAGGTTGTAAATTCACCGAATTTACAACTTTCTGAGATAATAACTCTCAGATCTCTCTCCGAGACCGAAACATACAAATACCTAGGTATGTCAGAGTCATTGGGTATAGCGGTAGAGGATATTAAGAAATCGGTGAAAGAACGTTTTTTTGGCCGCCTGACAAAAGTTCTTAACAGTTCTTTGTCCGGTGGTAACAAAATGCGGGCTTTCAACGGTTGGGTGATACCTTTATTGTTATACTCCTTTGGCATACTTAGGTGGACTCAAACGGAACTAGACGCCCTGGATAGGCGAGTCCGTCAACAACTGACATTGCATCGAATGTTACACCCACGATCTTCTGTCATGAGACTGTACATTCCGCGGAAGTGGGGGGGTCGAGGCTTTTTGAATGCCAAGAACCTCCACAACCGTGAAGTGTGCAGTCTGAGAGATTACTTTCTACAGAACGGGTGTGACATTCATTGCGATGTCGTGATGGTTGACAAGGGCCTAACACCTCTTTCCTTGGCTAACGAGAACTGGCGTAAACCAAAGGTGCTAGGTACTGAAGACCGTAGGGACGTATGGAAGAGTAAGGAGCTACACGGGCGGTTCTACCGGGTCTTAACAGGACCCGACGTAGACCTGCTCGCTTCGGTGAACTGGCTACGTTTTGGGGACCTCTTTGGGGAAACTGAAGGTTTTACCTGTGCAATTGCAGATGAGGTTATCAAGACGAACAACTATCGGAAATACATCATGAAGGACGGTACGGTCGACATTTGTCGAGCATGCCACCGTCCTGGTGAATCACTTCGCCATATTATTTCCGGTTGTTCGTATCTTGCTAACACCGAGTACTTGCATAGGCACAATCAAGTAGCCAGGATCATCCACCAGCAACTTGCTCTTCAATATGGCCTTATTGAGTTTGAAGTACCGTACTATAAGTACACACCAGTGCCAGTTCTTGAGAATGGTCGTGCATTGCTCTACTGGGACCGATCAATCATCACGGACAGGACTATTGTTGCCAATAGGCCCGATATCGTGTTGGTTGATCGGACCCAGCGTCGGGCAGTGCTCGTCGATATCGCCGTCCCGCATGACGAGAATCTCGTGAAGGCAGAGAAGGACAAACTTAGCAAGTACCTCGATTTGTCCTACGAGATAACCGCCATGTGGGACGTAGACTCGACGATCATTGTCCCGGTGGTCGTTTCGGCAAACGGATTAATAGCAAAGAGTCTCGATCAACATCTCAAGAGACTCTCGTTAGATTGTTGGATCAAGAGTCAGATTCAGAAGGTTGTTATCCTCGACACGTGCCGTATTGTTAGGAGGTTTCTTAGTCTGTAGCCTTCACCACCGGTAGTTTGGGTCCTACTCCGCTACTGGTGGGTCACTATTTTTTATATTTTTAAATGTATTTGTGTTTTTTATAAATGTATTTAAAAATGTATAAAATAAGAATATAAATGAATAAACGATATAATAATAATAATAATATTCATTTATTTGCAAAGAATGTAGGTAATCACAATTAGATGGTAAATACAATTTTTGCTTCCATATACATTCTGCCATTCCGGCACACAAATATCACTTCTGAGTTTAAATTTATGTCATGAAGTTAAGTACTACTAATATTATTTATTATATCTAACATGTCAAACATTTTAATATGAAATTTTCTGCATAATGGCCAGTCAGGATACATGAATAAGTCACATTTAGAATATATTACAATTACAATATTATCAAACTAACATATGTCAACAGGATTACATTATTACAGGTCATCGTTAAGAAACTCATTTATTGAGTAATAACACTTCTCCACCAGCAACTTAGTGAGTCTCCACTTAAAAGATCCTAAGGGCTGTTCTTTGATGCTGGTTGGTATTTTGTTAAAAATCACAGGTGCCATTCCGAAAACACTTTTTCTAAGAAGTGCGGTCTGAAACCCTCCGGTGCTCAATAAACCTTGGTACTGTGATCTCATAGATATCGTTCTGATACGGGTTTCTTCGAGAGATTTAAAGAGATCTCGGTTACTTTTGACAAAGAGGGCAATCTCAAGTATATATAGACTAGGGAAGGTTAACAAACTATGGGTCTTAAAAATAGGAACACAACTGTCCGTAGTTTTTAGGTTGAACATAGACCTTATGCAACGTTTCTGGGATTTGAAAATACTCTCCCTTTCGCCACAATTACCCCAAAATATAATCCCGAACCTTAATGTAGATAAAACGAGACCATGATAAGCTACTAACACCGTTTTTATGTCAACTTTATTTCTGAGGCTGTAGAGTACATAGGCCGATCTACTTAGCTTCAGACAGATGTCATCAGCTTGGGCCTTCCAATTCAATTGAGAGTCTATCAAAATACCCAAGAATTTTGATACATACACTCTTTCCACTACTTCATTATTACAAGTTATATTTAGTTGTTCCGGACATAGCCTTTGGTAAAAATGTATTATTTTGGTTTTGTTTATATTAATTATTAAATTATTATTAGTCAGCCAGTATGTCATAGCTTCAAGTGTATTGCAGATGTCCCCTTCATATTTATTTTTTGTGGTACATTTTATCAAGACTGTACTGTCATCAGCAAACAGTACCATAGGGTGGTTAATTTGATATGGGAAGTCATTAATATACAACAAAAACAATAAAGGGCCCTAAGTGTCTAATTGTTATTTCAAATTCTACAATGTGAGTAACCATGATGGTTTGAGTACGGTATGTTTGTAGCTTGAGTTTATGACAGTGGAGTTATTAATTTTGTTCTTTTAATAAGAGTATAAAAGCACTTTAACCAAATTCCTTACAACTGTAAAAAAAACCGGACAAGTGTGAGTCGGTTTCCGTACCAAAACGGCAAAAAAATCACGTTTGTTGTATGGGAGCCCCCTTAAATATTTATTATATTCTGTTTTTTTAGTATTTGTTGTTATAGCGGCGACAGAAATACATCATCTATGAAAATCACTGACACTGACATGTTCATAGAAAATGTATGAAAGAAATTGTACCAAATTTGCTACCAAAATCATCAGAATGTCCAGTCTTATAAACTCAATCTTTTGACGTGGAAGGAAGGTAATAAAAATGTATTCCTAAGTGCCGGAAGCCGGAACCCTGAGTGAACAGTTCTATGAATTTACAGTTAAATGTCGGCCGAAATTAGTCTTTCGCAGTAGTCAATGAGAACCGAAGAAAGTATATTTATTTATTTATTTACAATAAGAATTACACACAACTTACCCGTGGTACTACCAATGGTACTACTGGTACCACGGGGATTATTTTTTACTACTACTCAGTCTGGTAGTACCACAGGAGATGTCGCATTACCCCTGGTACTACGTATCCATAAAATCCATTTAACATAATATACATATTACAAACGTATTCGAATTAAAATAAAATCTGAACTGCCAACTTTTCCTCTAATTTACTTCAACTGCGACTTTGAGCTTGCAACAATAGTACCACGGGTAAGAAGGGGAATTACAATATACATAATTATATACTAAAAATATTTACATTACAAAATATCGTTTAAAAAATCCTCCGCGTCATTGCTGAATGGGAAGGTTCCCAGAAAGTAGTAGTAGTAAGTAGTCAATTGGGTATGAATAAAGATCTGACGATGGTAGCCTTAGAGCTTCTTTTCTCGGTTCTCAATTCGACTGTGTTTTTTTTAATGTTTGTTACCTCTAATCTCTGGACTGGGTGGACCGATTTTTAAATTTTTTTTTAAATGAAAGCTACTACTTCTGAAGTGGTCCCATTTCAATTTGGTCCCATTCCGACAATTATTTGGTCCCATTTCGGTCATTTGAAGTCGGTTGTTGTGTGAATTTTTGACGTGTATTTTATTATACTCAATGGGTTTAAAAGTATATAGTTCAGCTATAGTATTTACTACCTTATTTCTATATTACCTTATCTATAGGTATAATATAATATATTAACCCAGCCTTCGATGTCTTTGTACCTAAACTATTTTTATTTATAAGAATTGTGAAACAGCTTTTAAATCAGAGTATTGTGGTTTGAAACTCCATCATGTCCTGTTTGTTAAAATTGTATACTTTATATGTTTATATCAACTCCTTAATGTTACTTATTTTGTATACACATTCTTTTGGAATGCAACCTGGATTCTGATCTTTCTGATTTGTATTTTCTGTATTTTTTCGGTTGTAATCTGTTATGTGTAAATAAATGAAATAAAATAAAAGAATAAAAATATATCTTCGTTCTATTGTAACTACGACCATTGAGTATGTTTTTCATCTAGTTCTAAAATAAGTAAATATAATTTGCAAGTGAGGTTGGTCCCTATCTTTTTTTCTCGGACCCTATGGCCTTTTATCGGGTTTTATGGGTCATAATGTTATTGTTTGACTATAGGTTTTAAAGCATTGTTCTCATTATCATCCGACTTCCAAAAAAGGAGAGTTCTCAATTCGACTGTATGTTTTTTTATATTTATTGAAAGCCAAGTGGTCCCATTTCAATTTGGTCCCATTCCGACAATTATTAGGTCCCGTTTTGTTAATTTGAAGTCGGTTTTTGTGTAAATTTTTGACGTGTATTTTTTTTTATATTATGTAAGTAGAACGTTCCACAATACTACGTAGGTATTGTAATATCGTTGGTTTTAAATTAAGTTCTACTTACTATATTATCGTACAGATTATAAATGTTATTAATTAAATGGATTGTTTCAATTTTATTTAATCACAGACCTAACTTAAAGTTATTGCCAGCTGTAAATCTATTATAAACACTGGCAGGCATTATGTCATGTTATTAATTTTGTTTTCATAGTACAAAAGAAATAGCTATTGTTAATTTTTCTGAACGAAAGTTCTGATCGTTCGGAAAAGGCATTCCTTGTGTTATTTAGTATTATTATTGTGTTCTCGTATTCGTCGTCACCAAACGATTAAAAAAAAAATTAAATTCTCCGTGTCAAGTTCGATTTGTATTGTATTGTTCGATGTTGAATAAATTGAAGTCTTATTACTTTCTATACATATTTTTGTCGCCGCGCTTACTTAGTATAACCCGTAAAACATTTTACGATTTCATTCTTATACAATGAATAAAATTAAAAGCAGTTTAAATCTAGAAAGTTGCAACCCTTCCAGATATAAACAACGCAACATCGATCTTCTAAACGCACCCCTTACAAGTACAGCCCTTTTTTATGAAACATGCATAATTAAGTGGTACTGTTGGTTGTTTCAGCTCGGGGCCTAGTTTGCGAGTGTCTGGGCCCTGCCGCCTGCCCTAATGGTGCTTCGAAGGGCACGTGCAACACTCAGCCAGGCGGATACTGCTTCGTGGCAGTCGAAGAAGTTTATGATGAGAACTACCGCGTTGTCATCGACAGGACCGCGGGTTGTCTACCCCCTGATGAATCAGGATTTATGCAAGTGAGTTCCATCTTATCTGTTTCTGTAGGTATTAAACTCCTCTGAATTTGTGTGGACCATATGGCGTTAAGCAGATTCGATGTCTTGACTTATAAATCTAACGAAATGTATCCATGACTAGATAAGGACTATCAGGATATTGTACGTACGGTTCTGACAGTATAAAAAGCCACCGCCAACACCAAATGTGAGTCAGCAGCACCATCTCTGTTGTCTACTTTCAACGACATGTCGTTGAAAGTAGACAACAGACATGTCGTTGCTGCCCATCTCGTTAGTACCCACACACTGCAGACTTATGTCGCTGTGCGGGATCTAAATGTAATCATTTAATGTGGAAATTCGAAGTGAAGATTTCAAATTAATTATCATTCTAAACATTTCCTTTTTTTCCACTTTCCAGTGCAAAGGCTCCGAAGTGCCACACCGGAACCCTAAAATGATACAATGTTGCATGGATTCGGATATGTGCAACGTGAGGCTCCAGCCTCGCCTGGAGGATCCCATACAGGACCCGAGCGACTCCGGGGGAGTTCGCGGGGGCGACACTAGCACGCCCACGGTGCTGGTCGCCGTAGCGCTGTGCGTGGCGCTGGTGGCGTTCCTGGCCGCCTTCCTGCTGCTGCTGCGGCGACACCGGCGCGCCGGCAAGCGTCCGCCCTCGCCGCCCGTCGTCGTGCGCACCGCCGAGGTGTCTTCCGGCTCGGGCTCCGGTCTGCCGCTGCTCGTGCAGCGCACCGTCGCCAAGCAGATCCAGATGGTCGAGTCCATAGGCAAGGGCCGCTACGGCGAGGTGTGGCAAGCTCGCTGGCGCGGCGAGCGCGTCGCCGTCAAGGTGTTCTTCACCACTGAGGAGGCGTCCTGGTTCCGCGAGACCGAGATATACCAGACCGTGCTCATGCGACACGAGAACATCCTCGGCTTCATAGCCGCCGACATCAAGGGCACCGGCTCCTGGACGCAGATGCTGCTCATCACCGACTACCACGAGCGCGGCTCCCTCCACGACTATCTCCAGACGGTGGTGCTCGACACCGAAGCGCTCATGACGATGGCGTACTCGATAGTGAGCGGCCTCGCGCACCTCCACATGGACATATTCGGCACCAAGGGGAAGCCGGCCATCGCGCACAGGGACATCAAGAGCAAGAACATTCTAGTGAAGCGGAACGGGCAGTGCGCGATCGCGGACTTCGGGCTGGCGGTGCGGTACGTGGCAGAGCGGAACGAGGTGGACATCGCGCCCAACACGCGCGTGGGCACGCGGCGGTACATGGCTCCCGAGGTACTGGCCGAGCGGCTGGACGTGGGCCACTTCGAGGGGTTCAAGATGGCCGACATGTACTCGCTGGGCCTGGTGCTGTGGGAGCTGTGTCGCGCGTGCGCGTGGGGCGGGCGGGCGGAGGGCTACGCACTGCCCTACCACGAGCTCGTGCCGCCCGACCCCAGCTTCGAGGACATGCACGAAGTGGTGGTGGTCAAGGGCGTGCGGCCGCCTCTGCCCGCGCGCTGGCTGGGCGGCGAGCCGCTGGCCACTCTGGCCACCGTCATGTCGGAGTGCTGGCATGCCAATCCGCCTGTGCGGCTCACGGCGCTGCGCGTCAAGAAGACGCTCGCCAAGTTCAACTCCGTCGTCACCATCAAGCTCGTGTGACACCCGCCTTGTGTATAGACTGTTGCTGTGTGTGTACGTTGGTGCCTGTAAATATGTACTCTGGTAGATATGTACGCGGGGGCGGTCGCGGACGCTCGGCGAGAACGACCCGTCCCCGTGTACGTTCGGAGTTCAGTTCCTCGGTAATGTTCTATTTATTGTGCGATTCGGTTTTGTAAATCTTCGCCGTGAAACCCCATCGATGTGAAAATTTAAATTTGACCACCGTTATTGTTTAATCTCAGTGTTGCCACAGTCCAGTGTGGTATAAAAACAACTTATGAAAGTACCTACATGTACTGTGATATTGTAAACACTTATGAAGTTTTAAGTCAATAATGTCATTGTGTGTAGGTTATATTCGTAATTGTACACAAAATTCGATTCTACTTGACTTTTAACGCCCTATTTAAGAGCTATGTATATATTTATCGATTATTTATTGTATGACACTGGTCTGTGGGATTGTTATGTTTAATCTGTTAGCGGCTCACGTTAGTGCAGCAGTTTGTATAATTAAGATCACTGACTTATAAACGACCAGCTCTGGATCATATAAGAGATCGTCATCTGATCATTATTTCTAAAATGTATGTATTTTTCTATGACGTTATTTTAACTGCTAGGTCAATATAAGTATTAACTCCAAGATGGCCTACTTTACCTTACATTATGAGCAAATCAACAAAATATAAAATGTTTTCCTTACATACAAGTAAAAATAAAAAACGTTTTGTTTTAAAATAAATTAAAACCTAGATTGACTACTTACAGACTTTTACGAGGTAAAAATGACAGATGACGTTACACTTACTAATTGTCGATAACGAAGTGACGTGTTCACTGTGTTGTATTTTATTGGTTTTAGATTATGTTCTAAAAGTAAATATTTTTTTTATTTTATTATTGAGTTATGAAGTTTTTTTTATATATTGATATTTTGTTGTCTTCCGTTCGTGTAAGCAATTGTAATGTTTGTAATAAGGCAGCTAAACGAGAATGTAAAGTTGAAGAAAATCCAGTCGAACCTACTGCTCAGTGGTGATTTGAGCACTGTTTTACTAAAGCTCTCGGATATCCGCTTGTAGACTTGCGAACTCTTGCGAGATTTTTGCGGCTGAGTTGACTTTCATTGACTAATTTTAGAATACGTCAATGAGAGTGCCCAAGTCTACTGTCTATGCGCGGACATCCGAGAGGTATGAACAGACGCGTACGTCCACGTATAGGCTATAAACTTGCGTACCTGTAAATTTGGCAGTCCGCCAATTAAATGAGATTTTCGGGACTGAACGGATTCTCATTGGCTCATGTCGGAATCTACAAAAGTCTTTTGACTATGCGTGGTCATCCGCTTGATGGGAACAAGACTTTATTTATTAATTAGACTGTAAAAACAATGGCGACGAAATTAAATGAGATCACGGGATCGCTGCCGTACTAGTGTTGTACCCGACGCTGTTCTAAAACTGTCGATATAATTTGATATTTTTATGTTTATTGTTTTGTAAGAGCAGCAACTACCGCGGCGTGGTCGGTGTTACTGTGATATTTTGACAATAAGACAAAAACATTGAATTTTATTTTACAGAATTTTGACGGATAAGCCCAGAATTTGAAAAAATAAATAGTATATTGCTATAAAAAATAAATGAAAGTAGGTATGTAGCTATTAATTTTTGGGCTAAAATCACTAAAACCATGTGAAAAATGATGGTCCCCGTTTATATCATCACTTATTCAAAGTGGTGATATAAACAGGGTCCAAAGGGCATGGATGCGTAAAAGCAACGTGTGGTTGAAACGGGCCAACAACCCATTACATAACCGGAAAGTGTTGATGGGTGACTCTGAGTCATCGGAGGAGGAGTCTGATAGTGATGGGGACGCTAAAGACTTGGAAGTCTGCACTAAACCCGGTGGGATCGGGAATCTCGCCAAATTCAAAAAGGTCGCAAGATCAACGTACGATATGTTCTTCGGTACCGAGACCGGGAACGCCAAACAAATCGAGGAGGACTATTGGAATCGTGTCAAGTTCGGAAAGGAACACATATGTGTATACACGGCTTCTATCGATCCCGGTGCAGCGGGCTACGGCTTCCCGAGAACTATAATGATCCAGACAGCAAAAGTCCCTGGAATTTGAAAATGCTGAACAAAAACCCAGCGAATATTCTGCACTCTCTGAAGTCAGTTTAGGGTGTGACGACAACAGCACTGAACTTGGGTAGGGTTTACTCAACGGGTTCCTGTCACAAAGACCCACAAGGATTACCCTGGATAGAGTACTTACATTAAGGACTTATAAAGTATGGTACGCCATTCCTGAGCGTCTAACGCCAAGTTCCGTGAAGCAACCAAACTGCTCGACCCGACCGTTTGTCAAAACAAATCCCTATGGCTATCTAATGACATATCGATGGTATCACCGAGCTCGTTAAAGGAAAATGGTGTAAATGTGTATAGGTTGGAACAAAACCGGGGAGAATTTACTACGGTAGCTATTACCGGGTACACTGTGTCTGAATCCACGTATTACGCCTCAGAACAATATCTTGACGATCTAATAGCCACTTATCAAGAAACTTACCATTGTAGTGAACCAACCACGTTTTCATTAGAGCAGCTCTTGAAATGTTTGATTGAACCAAAATCACAGTACTTCGCAAGATTGAACCAGTTGCAATTGCGAGATTCTCTGCGGAGATGTGCGACCGCACCTTACTCCTAGAGAAGGGTGTTGTACTAAAACGGCGGCCATGAATACCAGGAATCCCAAGTGCAGACGCGCCAGACAACAGCCTAGCACAAGTACTGTTTCAACATCAACAGAGTGCCACATTTGTAGGTGCATGCTGTACCTAACGAAGGTGTGCTATATCTCATCGTTGAGACCGCTGTGTGCGGAACATGCTTTGATTGTACTAGACAAACCTAAGTACTCCAATATAGACATATCTACACTTGAAATGGAACTGATGTTTGAGGATACTTTGATACAAAGTCTTCTCTGTAAACTCAAGCGGCGGATCCAACAAAATGCATAATTTATTATACTTTTGATGGATGGCACTCGGAGGAACTTTCTACACATTTGAACAAAACATCATATTTTTAGACAATTTACTCAAAAGTTTACGTCAAATATAGTACCTACCAATGATTAATTAATTATAAGTCACAAGGCAATTAAGGACCTGGCCTTGACTTTCTTAATTTATTATGAGAAATGTTTTAAAAAGCAGAGAGTCAGCTTTAGACTGTATGGCATGCTCTTACGTCATGATAGTTTGGGAATACCTAAACTAATCCATAAGATTGCTTAATATCTTTTGAATGATAGGTACTACTGTGTAAACGAAGGAAGATAAAAAGGGTGCACTGTGTCTGAAAGCAGGTATTCTGCCACAGAAAGAGGTCTCGGAAGTGAATATAGGTACCATACACACACACACATAAAATCAAGTCTTTATTCCCCAAGGCTACAGGCGTTTCATTACGCCAGTCGTTTACGTAGTTTCGGTCCCCAAGGCTACAGGCGTTTCATTACGCCAGTCGTTTACGTAGTTTCGGTCCCCAAGGCTACAGGCGTTTCATTACGCCAGTCGTTTACGTAGTTTCGGTCCCCAAGGCTACAGGCGTTTCATTACGCCAGTCGTTTACGTAGTTTCGGTCCCCAATTCACCACTATTTTTTGATTACTGCGATAATCTCACCAGTAATTGACGCGATTGACATATTATCAAAGGCCAACAAGAAGAGTAAAAGAAAATGTAAACATAACTACCATTTGCTAAATTAAATTGCGATTGCGAACAATCATTATCTCTGTCCTTATCACTCGTACTCAGTAATGACGAGAGCTGTCTTTGCGTATTTCATGGTACAAGTAAGCATTTAGTAACAAACATTGTCGATAGAATAGGGGCTCGTGGTCTAGTGGTAACCGACAATGTTAACACATTGCAAAGGCTAAGCAACATCGACTCAGGCCGGTTTTAAGATGCCTCCGTGCCTCGGTAGCCACGTTAAGCCGTCGGTCCCGGTTGTCATACAGACATCTATGGCAGTCGTTAGGGGTAGTTGGAGCCCTTAATCAAAAATCCTACCGGTCTAACTGAAACTTTCGGTCGATATGGCCCATGGGTTGTGGAGGTCAGATGGCAGTCACTTCACGGAAAATATCGAAGTTCAGCCGAATCGCAGTTAGTGGAAAGCCGACACCAACTGAGTTGGGAAAAGGCTCGGTGAACGATGATGATGACTTATTCAAAGTGAGACTTTATTTTCATTTATTTATTCACTGAAATAGAATATTATTTTACAAAAACAAAACTTATATGTGTATTCTTTCTGTCAAAATTTTGTAAAATAAATTGTTAATTTTCAAAATTATCTACAGTTTGTGCATTTTATGTATATTGATAATAATTTTTATAAGTGCTGTTATTGTACTTAAACATAAAACAATGGAAAAAGACTAATAAATAGTTGGATTGTGTATTGTACTATAGTGAAGTTTCTTATGATGAAGCCTTGTAACTATTAGTATTAAAATGAATAAAATTTGTTTTGTGTTGCGTCGTACGTGGACCGATGGCTTGACTATGATTGGCCCAGACATGGCTCATATATTTTTTTAATAACATGTGCGATAAGGTTTTACTCTTTACTTTTTTGCATAAACTACACAATCATGCTAAGGAGAGTAGGTTCTAACTAAACTATTACCTCTCAATTTTAGTTTTGGACGAAAATTGATGATGTCCCTTTAAATCTGCGTTATTATTGGTTGAAGTTGAATGTTATGTTGATTTCAGCTATCATAACATTCAAGGAATAATACGCTAGAGGTCGACATAAAATTTTCATCAACTAAGTTTCACAATAGGTATTTTTAATGTTGATAATGATTGAAAATTAAACATAAGCAAAGAAACTTTATGTAATATTCTGAGATTTAATTTCTGGTTATAAGTGCTTAGTACTTGCTGTTGTTGATGAAGTGGCACATTAAAGAAAACCTTTGTGTTCCTCGTATTGATAATATTCACAATCGTATACTGCGTTATATGAAAGTCGGTGTTCAAGTCAGTCCAAGTGCGTTTAGCATTTACTTGTGCGAGAGCATCCTGTACAGTGTTGTGTAAATATAAGCAGTAGATATGTAACATTGCATAGGTATTTACATGTTTAGTTACAAATAAAAAATTAATGGACATAGATTATGTCGTTTTCATTCCTGCCTCCGCCATCTTGATTTGAATTCTAGCAGTCTTAAAAAAAAGGAGGCCATCTAGGGTGCATGCCGGTTGTGGCGTGTGCGTTCGCGCAGCGGAATGTTGTTGAATTTAAAGATATTAATTATGCAGACGAAATTGTCCTGTAACTCATTAAGTACTAACGGAACATCATTGATACTTGGTAAGATGTTGCAGACACTTACAAGGTTTGTATAAACGTGAAAAACTAAACCCCAAAGTGCATACTTTACGAACTAAGATCTAATAAGCGTATTTTACGTTTATATTTTTATCTTTTAAACCACACACACACAAATATAAACAAATTCAAAACAACGTATGTAAAAATCTACAGATCTCTATATAAGCGCTTTATATGAAAACTAACAAATGGCCAAACGTTCGCGTAGCGGAAACTTAAATTTCTCCGAAGTTTATGCATGCACAAATTTTATTCATACATACACAATTACACACAAATTTTTGGACACATTCTTTTTCTTCTAAGTCTATAGATTAAAAAAAGTTCCGCCAGGACAACGTTCGCCCAGCGGAATCAGTTTTTGGCGAATTTCTCCACAATGGCTGCATGCACAAATTTTTTTTTACCATACACATTTACACGACGTCATACACTAAATATCTGCATAATTAAAATCTTTAAATTCAACAACATTCCGCTGCGCGAACGCACACGGTTGTGGCACAAAATAGGGAATAGTATGTAAGTACCACACAGCTCACACACGTGGCCAAAGTTCGTCGGGTCCCACTGGAAATACCTCCAGGCGTACCAGGCAGAGGCCCGGCAATGGACGTAGAAGGGGCCGAGAGCGCGCGGACTTAAAAATTTTGTAGGTACTGTTGTGGCGACATGGGGAGTATCTATACACTAGGTACTAGAAATCTGTTCCTGCTTGCCTTGTGGATGTGTCATGGATATCATAATTAAGAGTCAATCCCCTTCTACTGTGTGGGATCAATAGTGACTGATGAAATGTGGGCATATATGACAGCCTCTGACTACTATTCCTTCTGGAATATAGACGTAATTCTATGTACACCAACTGGGTTCGTCAATAAAAAACCTTCATCAGGTATTGTAGGGCGAGTGTTCACGTTCATCGAATAGAACTCTCATTGGCCGATTCCTGAATATACCAATGAGATTGCTGATTTTAGAAACCGCCAATGAGAGTTGTGTCCGATGAATGTGAACAGTGCTTTAGCACGGGAGCAATTTGTATGCCGCCTTACTAGGAATCGTGATCTCGGTACCTGTGTAGACTTGCACTTCTAAAGCTACAAATTCCGGAGTATCCTTTAAATCTTAGCCTATTTAGCCCTATTTATTCTTAGTCTATCTTAGCCCCCCCCTTTTATTTTTTCTGATTCACCGAGGTCTAAATTCAGTTATGCGTAGTATTGTGTTCGGTTGCGCTGTCTTCCCGCTTTGAATTTAAAGGTGAATTTTGTTTTAATTTCAAAATTCTAGGTGGATAACCCAAAGAACTCGCAGGGAACTTCCTGTTTCTAAAATTAACTGTCAGTCACCTGTCAGCAAATCTACCTCTTAATATGTAAAAATAAACGAGTTATTCAAGAAACAAAATTATTCCCTTAATTTCAAGATGGCGTATTACGCAACGAATTGAATACCATGCAATCAATTCTAATTTAGACTGCTAGCGGCATTTACTAATGAATTCTAAAGAAATATTGTTCCCAAAAATAAAAACAAACGAGTTACATAATAAACAAAATTTACTTTTTAATTTAAGATGGTGGATAACGCAATTAACCTAATATCACGAAAATTTAAATGTGATTTTCCTAAGAGAAAACTGTTAAATTATTTATTACCTTCACTAATGCAACCTGAGAGAAATGTGTGTGTATTAATTTTTTTCTAGGTCCTGACGTTATTCAGTTGTATTATTGTAATATTTAACCTTGAAGGTCACTGAACAGACTAAAATAAATGTCATCTACCCTCCGTGTCTCCTAGGTAACCAAGATAACCTAAGGTCAGATTACAACTAAATGAACAAAACAAAGTATTTACTTAAAATGATATTTATTTAACTTATTTATATTCACAATACCACCCACTCATTTAGTGACAAACCTAAATCAGTCATTCTCTCAACATATATTTTCTATCAATTCAGAACTAGCATGTCTGACATTTAGTGCTTTGTTGCTGCTGAGCATTGGACAAAGTAACCTATGGCTAATTAATAAGGCGCGTATCTCCTGGAGGGTGAAGGTCCTCGCATACCAGGCCTGGAACAAAATAATACACCGTTGGTTACAGCAGAAAGATTTAAAATATTTAGAAATTATAAATAAAAAAACCGAATATCATGGGCGGAAAATAATATTTATGAAAACTCCTAACTTTTAAATTACAAGAATCAAGATTTAGTTGGAATAAATAGATTTACGTATCAATACAAGGAATCTGAAAGTATAACATGTGATCGGCTGGAAGTTTACCAAGTTGCTTAGTTGCTTAGTTGCTTAGTTGCTTAGTTGCTTAGTTGCTTAGTTGCTTCTACCCAACGTCAGTCTGTGATAGTAGTTTGTATTGTTAACTAAGTATTTATATTGAGTTTTTAAACTGTTGTATTCAACATGTTAGAATCTATCTTTATTTGAGGCTATATAGATAACACTGTGAAACAAATCTCACCTTCTATCATCAAATGTGTCACGGCTAAAATCTTCATACATCCTGTAAAATAAAATAAACATTAGCATATTACATTTATAATGAATATACATATTATTATTGTAAGACATTTTATTGTTCTTCACCATATAATTATGGTTTCTAGTATTCTATGACTAGGAATTAAGTCAGATTGTTAAGACTACTAACAGACGCTCCGAATTGGTCGGGCCAAACCACCCGACCACGACCAAATTGGAACGTGTGTAGGGCGGTCAGCCCGACATAATTATTATTAATACTGGTCGGACGTGGTCGACGCATCCGACAAGCCGACCATCCAACCAAATTGCTACGTGTGGAGCGTTCCTTCCGACCAAATGTAGCTCAGTCGTATTCGCGACACAGCCGACGGAGGACGTCAAATGAACGACGCGGAGAGAGCGCGAAATAATAGTGAACATTTTGGAATTACATAAAGACTTTCCTTGTCTGTGGGACTTAACCCACAAGAACTATCTTTATATATATATAATTCTACTGTACGTGTGTATGTCCTGAACTCCTCCTAAACGGCTGGACCGATGTTGATGAAATTTTTTGTGTGTGTTCAAGGGGATGCGAGAATGGTTTAGATTCACAATTTGGTTCTTTTTTTTGGCAGCACAAAGTCTGTCAGGTCCGCTAGTTGTAATATTTAATTGTATATTACAATTTAATATATAAGTATAATTCTCTTTTTTTATTTGGGGCACCAATGTACCTTACCTGCCACAACTATAGCGGCTATCGCTTGCTTTGAAAGAGCAGGTGGCATGCTTTGAATATATAGATGTACTAGCTGATCGCCCGGTTTCCGGTTCACACACGGTGGGAAAACATTACCGGGATAAAAAGTAGCCTATGTTACTCATGGTGAATGTAGCTTTCCAATGGTGAAAGAATTTTTGAAATCAGCACAGTAGTTTTTGAGTTTATTAATTACAAACATACACACAAAAACAAATCTTTCCTCTTTATAATAGTATAATATAAGATATAGATATAGAAAATCAAAGGTGGCATGACGTCTGTACACTACTACAGAGCAAGGCAACTAACGGTTGGATGGCCGACCGTCAGATTGTCTGTAATAATGTTGGATTGGTTGCTCCGTCGGCCGCGATTTGGTCGGCCCCGACCAAAGCGTCTGTTAGTACTTAAAGAGCTATCAGACATAAATGGAAAAGAGCTTTTTCAAGTTGATTCTCACCCTCTAGACATCTGAGGCCCTTGCGGTGGGCTTCGTCTGCTGTACATAGAGTCATACGAAGACCTCATAGCGCCCATACCGCTGCGCATAGGAGGTAGACTCGGCATCGGGGGCATCGGCTCGCGGCGCAGGGGCGGAGACGCAAAGTCACCGCGCCCGCCGCGTGATGCACCAATGTCTAGTCCGCGGGAAGCACCCACGGGATACCTCCGCTCAAACATGTCACGGGGAGAATCAAACCTTGCGCGGTCATAATATCCATCGTAAGGATCCTGCACATAATAAAACTTGTATTACAATAATGTCAACCGGCTGAACAACATATCATATTACAGATCATGTAGGGAATGCAACAAATAAACTAGCGAATGTAGCATCATCGAGCCCGACACATTAACTCGACCTGGAATAGGTACCGCGTGCGGAGACTGTATCTGCGCCTCGGCCTACGTGATGCATCAGAGACGGTCGAGAGAAACCGGCGGATCGTATAGTATAAAGGAGAGCGCGTTACCCCAAATCCTCCCATCATGCGATCGCGAAGGAACGGCGGCGGCGGCGGCGGGGGGTACGGGTCGCGGCCGAAGGCACGATCGCGGAAACCGTTCCGGTCGGGGCCCATAGCCTTGGGGCACTCCTTGGACCAGTGGCCTCCGCGTCCGCAACGGTAACACTGCTCGGGGTCGCCCATGCCCGGTCGCTGACGGACGCGGCTCGTCGATATCTGCACTTTCATGGGTTGCCCGTCGACCATCATACCGTTCAGCTCTTTGATGGCCTCGTTCACATCGCCCGTCGCGTCCAGGTGCACGAAGCCATAGTTACGAACGATATCGCACTCGACGACCGCGCCGAATTTCTGAAACAGCTCGCGGACTTCGGGCGCGCGCGTCTTGTCCGTTAGGTTACCGACGAATATTTTGGTGGTTGGCGTCGTTGGTGCCTTTCTACTCTTAGCCGCTTCTATTTTTATGGCTTGACCATGAACCATCTCTCCGTTTAAATTCTGAATGGCTTCGCGTCCCATTTGTTCGTTTTCCATGTGCACAAAACCGTAATTTCTGACGATATCGCATTCTACGACCGTACCGTATTTTTCGAATAGTGGTCTAAGATCGGCGTCCGTAGTTTTATCGGAAAGATTCCCGACGAAGATTTTGAAAGTACCGGCGCCCGGCATTATATATTCTGAAACGCATACATAATTTGTCGCAATGAGTCGTCAGCTACAATGACAATGGAAGTTGATGAGCGAAGTTAATACCGACAAATTAACATATTTAAGGATAAAATATATAATAAAAGTAATACGTACCTTACCGTAACAAAACTACACTAAAATAAACCACAGAAAAGTAAACTAGCACCCAGTTGATGAAATTTAATTCCACACTACAAGCACAATGCTCCACAAAATGGCGGCTCGTACCAATAAATAAAATGAATTTTGGAAAGAGCGATGACAGACACAGAAACCTAGCTCTGCGGAATTGAGAGAACAACTGAATGAATGATGATGAAAGACAAAAGGCATCGTACGAAAACAAAGTCATGCTCATTCACTTCCATTTCCCTTAACCATAGATTATGATATATTTTTTTTAGAAAAAGGCAGAGAACGTCATTTGTTACAGCCCATTCCATGCACAATGTACATGGCAATTCTGTCTAACAGACAAACCTTAATAAGTTAGTTAGTTATCATGGATTACAAATAAAAGCAGTAGTATGTATATATATCAATTCAATTACTTTTTATTACACTGGCTCGAAATTTGATCTGTGGCCTGGAGTAATTCCATTTCTCAGGCAGAGTCTCAACAAAAAAGGAAAATGGGGCGTTTTGATCAAGGACTATTGCAAACCCCAGAAGACGACGATGCTTCGATGCTTCTCAGGACCGGAAGGCTGGCTATTTTCTGGCCCAAAGAATAAGTATCGCCATCCAACGTGGCAACACAGCCAGCATTCTGGGAACCTTCCTGGCACAAAGGCCTTTGAAGCCATGCCAAAAATTCTCAAAAAAAAAAAAAATGGGAACATTCCCAGTCGGCAATGACGCGGAGGATTTTTGTAACGATATTTTGTAATGTAAATATTTTTAGTCTATAATTATGTTTATTTTGTATATTGTAATTCTTATTGTAAATAAATGCATTGTCCAAGTTCAAAATAATATGTACATCATCAGAAGACGACTACCTAACTAAAAAAAATAATGACATTGAAATGACAATACAAGATTAGTGTCAATGTCAATTGTCTGTTGTTCCACTCATTCATTCATTCACATTTCTTACAGTCTGCTGCTGTCGACGTCTTTCTTTCTATAAAAATACGTACTAAGTTTTGTAAAAAAATCCCTAGGTTTATTTAATATCTCAGTTATCGGTGTGTTGTGTATAATCTGCGATTCCTGCCCGAGAGTTCTTGCCGTTTAGTGGAGGTAAGTCATACTTATGCGTACATTTTTACTAATATTTAGATCGAACGAAATTATTAATTTATCCCCGCTGTTATGTATATTTTGTATTGACTGTATCTGTAATATTTCAGTGTTTTATGGAACTCGGCACGTTTACAAATGACGTAGAATAGTTGTTATACATTATTTTCGGCATTTAAAGTACCATAATGTTAATATTTTGAATTAAATGACATACATAGGTTAGTGTAGGTAATGTTATTATAGATATATTGTAAATGAAACCGGCCGTTCTATGACCTCTACGTTCGCACATGCATGCACTCCAGTTTCTCATAATATTATTAGCTTACTCATCACATGAAATTCTTATACCGTTGTTGATGTGTGGTATTTTTCCTTTGTTTTGGATTTGATGTTATTGATCAACTGTATGTTACTGACCAAGCCACTGGAGCAGTCATAAATTGTGTTTTCCATATTATTTAGTATACTCTAGTCGAACAGTAGACTTTGCATACATAAATTGAGCTTTCTGCTCCATATCCTCCCAATAAAAAACCTCACGATTAAATAAATATTTTAAATCAAGGAAAACTTGTGCCAAATTTCTTAGAGATCGAATAAAAAATGTGGCCACTAACCCGGAACAGATGGATATAAGCAAAATTGTCTAATCTGGAAATGTAGTAGTTTCACTCACTTCATTTCATCGGTCAATTATTATAATATATTACATACAGTTCTTTGACGTAAAAGATGTGTGGAGGATCATGATAGTCAATGTCAAAGTCAAAATATTTTTAATTAAAATAAGTAATAGTCCAATCATTTCATTACCACACTTCTGAAGAAGTGCAAGACACTTGATAGCGTAAAGGTAGATATGCGATGTTATATAACTCCTGGCTGTTGTAATTTGGGATTAGATTACAGAAGGGCCACTAATTTTCTTTTGTACAACTTTCTCTGCAGTAACAGTCCCTATTATGTGGGACCAACCAAGTTATTGACATATATGTGTGTAAATCACCTGTGCTTATCCTCTTATATAGCCTCTTTCGAAGTGTTAGGTAGAAACAAATTATAAGTCTACATTTCATTAGTTTGACAACTATGCGTTACTAACTACCTCGTTACTTAATGTATTGTAATTTTATACTATGTATTAGATGAGAGTGGCCGTGAGTTTTATTGCCATGTCCTTTCTCACAGGCTCTACCTACTGTCTTGCAAATCTGGCAATAAATATAATTATAGAAGCAGTTTTGACTGAAATTATATCCTTCATAACTGACTGACCTTCAAAATTGTTACCTAGTAACCTAATAGAATAAATATTTTTTTAATTTTCAGTAGGTTAATTATTCGGGATCCCATTCATTGTGGCTTTTCTCAGTTTGCCGGAGCTTTGTCTCTAGATAGGCAGGTGCACCACTAACAGATGAGACTTTCGCTCAGATCCTATTTGCATTGTTGTGTGTTTGTAATAAATTAATAAAAAACTATTAGATCAATTTCAAAAATTCTTTGCAGGAATGTTACACTATCTCTATCTCTTCTCTACATATTACAAAGCAGAAGAGTTTGTTTGTTTGTTTGAACATGCTAATCTCAGGAAGTACTGGTTCGATTTGACAAATTCTTTTTTTTGTTGAAAAGAGTATTTATTATCGAGGAGGCTATATAACATCACGCTGATCTATATCATTAGGAGCGGAGTAGCAGTGTGATATGTTTCAAAAACGGGGAAAAATTATTTCTTTTAACAACTTCCGTTGCGTGCGCTGGTCAAACGGTTAATGTTATGTTAAAATAATGTAGTAAAGAATTGTTCCTCTTTAAAAGTTCTAAATAACAGTCCGCGGTAGCCATATCCATCTATCTATCTTTTAAGGTTAACTCACTTTAACTTTTTTTTTGAAAATGAAATACGTACTAAAATAATTATTTGCGAAGCTAGATGTTATTACGGGTGACGCGACGGGAACAACAATTACAAGCGACGGGAACGGGAACAATTCCATATTATCACGCGAGCGACCGCTAGGTATCTCTACTTAAAGGTCGGTTTACTACAAACCGTTATAACGTGTGCAAATCCAGGATAAACTAGCGTACCAGCAATCCAGTGATATCACTGCCGCTTGTAGGTACCTCAAGTTAGCTGAACCTAAAGTTTTTTTACATTTTCACACTGGCCAGAAGGGTTGGCATAGTTTTGTGTCGAGTTTTTCCTTCTTATTTGATTCAACCCGGAACCTCGGCGACGGCAGGCGCATACATATACCACTGCGCACCACCGAGGCAGTCCAGGAAATCCAAAAAACCGGACCCAACATCCAAGCGGCAACTCCATACAACACTAAGTAGGTCTCATTACTTATATTTACTATTCATACATATAACCTTCATACATAGCCTCCTATTGTACAAGTATAGCGAAATGTCCTTCAAAGTTAGAACCTACATCGTCACAATACTCATGAGACTTAATTCAATACCTAACTGTGACCATACTAAACCCTTTTCCTCGGAGCATCACTACGTAAATCAATGCTCTTTCCAGCTAGCTCCTAGTAAACTTACATTGCTAGTTTATCTATACAGTTTTAGTATACCACGCGTTGTGAGGCGTCAATGAATGGAATACATTGAAATTGGTCGAGGTTGTCATGTCCAGTGTCTTGGTTTGCAGGGTATGAGCGAGAGGGTGTGTGAAAGGGACGCGCGACGCTCGATATCGCTCGGTATTGTTAGGGCGTCCCGCTCCCCGTACCGCGTTCAAGAGGGTTATGTAATTTACTTAGGCTTTTAAATAAACGTTTTTCAGGGCGATTTGTAATTTATATTTATAAGTATCTGATGTGGAATAATTTTCTTGTTAATGTGTATTGGGATACCTTCATTTAGCAATTTTCTAAAAGGCATTTCAGCCTAAGCAGAATCGGGATATTGAGGCACTTAATCTATTACAGAAAAGGGGTGTCCACAGTGTGGTAAATACGCAATGTGGAACCTTGGTAAAAGCCCTAAAACCTTGTAGAGCACACCGTTGGTGCATGCGTCCACACTGTCGCATGTCGTAAACTATTTGGATGCCACATGTGGAACCTCGTCAGAAGGCTTGTGGAGGGCACCATTGCATTGGTGCGCTCGCAATGGATGGCTTTGCGCAACTAACTGCCTTTGTGTGGTTTAAAACGAGCGTTTACACTGTGGTGGATCACGGCATCAACACGCTGTTGACATCGCGCGTACACAGAGCATCCACAATCTTGATTTAAATGTTTTTACTGTGGTTTATACTGTTTTAAACCGCCGCTCGATGGAGACTGTTGTAGATAGCTTGCACATAACATTGTGTGTATTAGGAAATCCATTTTACGCTAATACTTAAAACTTTCATTCTCCTCAGAAAACGGGATATTCAGTCATTAGCATTCTCGGTAGCGGGTATTTTAACCGCGTTCTTCGTGGCTACGTCTTACACCTTCATGAGCAATCGTAGGAATGTATCCTGCTACTACAATAATTGGTTCGTGATATACACAATTTTACACACGATATACTGTACGCAACTCCGTGAAAGGAGGATTTAAGCGTTAACCTTCGCTTACTTCATCGATGACGTAGGATTATGGCTCCTTCACGGTTGCGTGATACCTATGCGTGATACGTTTTGGAAATGGACTTTTCTTGTTACTTTCCTGTGCTTAATGATGTTTCGTAATATCACTTTTCTTGACTTATGTAATGAGCAGATTTTGCCTATATGAAAATTGTTTAGAAAATATGCCAATACGCTAATGAGTGGGAACCAAGGAGTTCGTGAACACTTGACGTGTATTACTTACATGGTTTATTCTTATATACGACACATTAGCTAGGATATACATTACAGGGAGGCCTTACTCGAGGACCACTGGATGTCGCAGGTAAGCAATTTCATCTACATTATTACCCCTGCGAACTCGCTTGCCAATGTATGGGAACCCAGTTTCTCAGACAAATATCATATTCGTATCTTCATGCAGAGCTTCTGCTTATAATTAATTAATGTTTACAAAAATACAACCTGTATCTATAAAATACCTTTGTGGACCTGGAATACTCATCTAAAGCTTTAAATTTCAAGGAAGCTTCCTTTACATTAAAACAGAATTGTACTACGGAACCCTAAAAAGCTTGTTATGTTAGGTTAGGTTAGAACTGGCTGAATGACTAGTACCTATTAAAGGCCATAAAAACAAAAGTTGACGAAGTGAATCACGAATCAGGTTGATTTTTTCCGTTATACGACCAAAACCGTGGCATGATTCATGTTGGACTACATTCTTATTGGAACGTGGTCCAGCATACCTAGCACAGCCACCACCGTAGACTTAAATTGGTCAACATGGTATTCAACTAATAATTATTTCGCAAAAAAATTGTTAATTGGTGTCACGTAAAACGTAATCGAAAATTATAAAAAAAAACTTATACCATGCATTTATTGAAAAACTGGAATTTATTATAAACATACGAGTGTGCATTGAAAAGTAATCGGCCTAACCAAGAAAATAAATGCATAATAAATGAAATATATTTTTATTTTTCAACGTAATCACCATCAAGTTCAATGCACTTTTGCCATCTTCCCTTCCAAGCATTTAGACCGTTGAAAATAAATGATTCTTCCTTAGAGTCAAAATATGCGTCTACTGCTGCTTTGACCTCGTCATTTGTCAAAAATGTTTGACTTCCCAAGTGCTTTTTTAGGTTAGGGAACAGAAAAAAGTCTGACGGTGCCAGATCAGGTGAATAACGTGGATGCGGTAACAGTTCAAAGCCACAGTTGTGAATTTCTGCTATTGATTGGACAGACGTGTGAACACGAGCGTTATCTTAATGAAACAGCACTATTCTTCTGATCATTCCTGGACGTTTTTCTTTTATTTCCTCTCGTAAACGACGTAGTAAGGTGCAGTAATAATCAGAGTTTATAGTCTGACCCCTTTCAAGATAATCAACCATAATCACACCCTTCGAGTCCCAGAATACTGAAGCCATCACCTTACTTGCCGACAAAATCGACATAGCCTTTTTGGGGGGTGGTGAACCAGGTCTTTCCGTGTGCGTTCGCGCAGCGGAAAGTTGTTGAATTTAAAGATTTTAATTATGCAGATATTTAGTGTATGACGTCGTGTAATTGTGTATAGTAAAAAAAAAATTGTGCATGCAGCCATTGTAGAGACATTCGCCAAAAACTGATTCCGCTGGGCGAACGTTGTCCTGGCGGAACATTTTTTAATCCATGGACTTAGAAGAAAAAAAATGTGTCCAAAAATTTGTGTGAAATTGTGTATTTATGAATAAAATTAGTGCATGCATAAACTTCGGAGAAATTTAAGTTTCCGCTACGCGAACGTTTGGCCATTTGCTAGTTTTCATATAAAGCGCTTATATAGAGAGCTGTAGATTTTTACATACGTTGATTTGAATTTGTTTATATTTGTTTAAAAAACAGATTTAGAAAAAATCGTAGGGTTTAAAAGATAAAAATATAAACGTAAAGTACGTTTATTAGGTCTTAGTTCGTTGCGTTGCCTGAGGGCGTCAGCGTAACTTGTTACGCCGACGATACCCTCGTCACGGCGCGGGGAGCAACGCACCAGGAGGCAACACTCAAGGTCACGACTGGGGTTGCTGTAGTCGTGGGTCGGATACGGCGGCTGGGACTGGACGTGGCACTGAATAAGTCCGAGGCTCTGTGTTTTCACGGACCTCGGCGCGGGCCACCTCCAGGATCCAGCATAAATGTAGGGAGCGTTAGCATCGGCATCGAGCCCTCCATGAAGTATCTGGGACTCGTACTCGATGGCCGGTGGAACTTCGGACCACATTTCCGAAGTTTGGTCCCCAAAGTGACGGGGGCAGCAGCCGCGCTTTCGCGACTGATGCCTAACTTAAAGGGACCCAACGCTTCCTGCAGGAGACTGTACCTGGGGATCGTGCGGAGTATGGCCGTATACGGGGCTCCCGTATGGGCGGCGAGACTGACGGCCAACAACGCTGCTATATTGCACAGATCGTTGAGGACCTTGGCCGTCAGGACAATAAGAGGGTACCGCACGATCTCTCTAGAGGCTGCATGTCTCCTAGCCGCGACCCCTCCATGGGACCTGGAAGCGAGAGCCCTTGCGTCATTGTTTCAATGGCACAAGGAGGCGCTGGAGCGGGACCACAGGCCTGCGTCTCGAGAAATCGAGGCCCAGCGGTCCCATCTCCGCCAGGATCTCATGGAGACATGGAAGGTGCGACTTGAGCAACCTAAGTGGGGAACCACCACCATCGCGGCGGTGAGACCGATCATGGAGGACTGGCTGCAGAGGCAGCACGGTGGCCTCACGTACCGTGCGACACAGATCATCACCGGGCACGGAAACTTTGGTGGGTATCTGTTTCGCATGCATCGTGAGGTCACACCCGCGTGTCAACACTGCGAGGCTTCCGGCGAAGACACGGCATTCCACACGTTGGTGGAATGCTCAGCGTGGGCAAGTCAGCGCCGGGACCTCGTTGTGGGCCTGGGCGTGGATACTCTCTCACTGGAGACCATGCTACGAGCCATGGTCTCTAGCGAGAGCCAGTGGAACGCGGCCGTTTCCTTCTGCGAGCAGGTTATGCTCGTGAAGGAGACGGCCGGAAGGGCGAGGGAGCGTATCCTCCCCGCTGAGTTCCGAAGTCTGCGGCGTGGGCGCCGCATACGTGACTACGCCCAGGACCATCGACCTCCATGATCGGGGCCTGAGGACGATGGATTAGCAACCCACCGTCCCTACAGAAGCAGGCTAGAAGGGCTGCGTGATGTGGGGCTTCACCCCATGCACGCCTTCACTCACCGACGCGGGATAAAACCAGACCCTAGAGATGCGGGGTAACACCCGACCACCACGCAGTGGCCACTCAAGTGACCAAGGTCCGCCGGGTGCCACTGGGAATTCTTTCAGTATCTACCGGAGGCACTCGGCAATGGACGTAGGTGCGGCCGCAGCCACAAGCCGCGGATTAAAAAAAAAAAAAAAAAAAAAAAAAAAGGTCTTAGTTCGTAAAGTATGCACTTTGGGGTCTAGTTTTTCACGTTTATACAAACCTTGTAAGTGTCTGCAACATCTTGCCAAGTATCAATGATGTTCCGTTAGTAATTAATGAGTTATAAGACAATTTACCATGAATAGACCACTGTTTACAAAGCAGTCAACTATCATGACGTTTAAAGGAATTGCATAGTAAAATGTATTCCAATAATTAGTGTATTAATTCAACTACTCGCGTGCAAAATTTCATCTCATTAAATTCAGTAATTAAAGAGAAACAATTAAAATACTGACAAAGCACCGAAAACCTACATAACCCGACCAAGTTCGGATGGCTACAAAAAAGCGGCCGTGCAATATATTTAGGTAACATTCTAAAATTTACAGTATAATACCCGGTATTGAATTGGTACAGGTGAAAACACAATTGTTGTTTCGATATAATTTATAGGTCATTGTTCATTGTGTCATGTTGAGGTTATTTTCTGTATTTGCTATTCATTTAGGAATATTTTCTTGAAAATACCTTTTTTATACCAATGTTTTAGTTTATAACACTTTTTAAATGTTGATTTATTTTTAGGTATATAAGGCAGACTCAAATCTAAACAACTGAATAGTCTAGTTATGTGATCTGTGATTTAAATTTTTATTAAAGTTCGAAATATTATACTTACCCTCATATTCATTATCGTTTATTAAACCTATTTTAGTTAAAACACATTTTAAGTCTATTGCTTTCTCTACCCAATGACATGAAAATTACAATGACAGAGTATGTTAAGCAAGCGTTTGTTAACGTTAAGTTTTTATGAACAAGGGACTAGTCATGACAAGCGCCTCAGCTGCGCTCGTCAAAATACACGCGCCTGTGCGCGCACATGAGTTGTATGCAAAGTTCTGCCTTTACTGGCGCGGGCGTATTTTGAGCGCCCCGGGCACGCTTGTCATGACTAGTCCCTAAGAGGGTTAGAAATTTTTAGGTTATTTTCATTCATTCATGCTCACGGCTGTTGTTCCAGAAGAGGTAGACGTGACATTTCTGTGACACCCACATTTCGCCAATTTTTGGGTTTCTACGTAACAGGTGGCGAGAAATAAATAATAAATACATAATTAATGATATTTTTGTACACGGATGTTTAATTAGAAAAGTACTTGTTAATTGAAGATTTTAGAACGGGGGCTTTTCTCTCGTACCATAATCGCCTCACAGAGGGCACCACTGTAGAACGGGGTAGTGGAGCGGGGTACACAAAGAAGTACTCGTAGGATGGGATTCAGGAAATATAATTAACAAAAAAATATAGCCTCTGACATCCGGCTTTCCTACGAGCGCCCTCAAGTAGGTATATAGCACCCAGCAGGGGTGGATGGCCATATACCGTCCTTGAATCAGTCCTAAGAGGAGGTATCCAGCACACGCTCCTAGTCCCTACTCGTAGCAAGGAAATCACAACAATATCAATAATATGTAGGAGAGGTCATTGACCCTTCGAGAATCTTGACACCGACTTCTAAATTTACCCGTTGCGCCATCTAGTTACGTCTTCGGTACTAACTCAGTAGTACGAACTAGAATGGCGAGTGACGCAATCTGTTAATCTTCGGTGGTAGTCTCGTTACAACACTCCCCCTATCTCCATGCAGTCGTCCCGACAAATAGGAGATGTACGGTTACTAATATTATATGTTCTTGGTCTGGAGACGGTTCCGTCTTCCAACATTACGTCAGTGCTGACGCGTGATACACTTCGCAGAGAATCAGCGTGGT
Source organism: Nudaria mundana (assembly GCA_963556515.1). Taxonomy (NCBI): domain Eukaryota; kingdom Metazoa; phylum Arthropoda; class Insecta; order Lepidoptera; family Erebidae; genus Nudaria; species Nudaria mundana. The sequence continues at coordinate 1,433,577 of OY748305.1, read as the reverse complement.
GGGAAAAGTGTGTCATCCACTCCATCCAGCTCATATTCTTCCTCGAAATCCTAGGCTAGTTCTTCTATTATAGCAGGTATCCTTAATTTTCGTCCAAAATTAGACTTTTCCATAAGGATCCTCTTCTTCTCAATGAATAGTGAGTCTTCCCTTGTAGTAACACTCGTAGCACGTAGCAGCAGATGACGTCACGGACTTCGTAGTCGCCGATGACGATGACGTCACGAACTTCGTAGTTACCGATGACGTCACGAATCCCGCAGCGCTGTTGATGTCACCAACAAGAGAGGCCCACCCGTTGGGCTGCCAGTGTAGAACGTTGTCTTTTCTCTGGTACCATAATCGCCTCACAGAGGGCACCACTGTAGAACGGGGTAGTGGAGCGGGGTACACAAAGAAGTACTCGGAGCGTAGTTTAAAGGTAATATAATAATAATCAAAAAATATAGCCTCTGACAGCCGGCTTTCCTACGAGAGCCCTCAAGTAGGTATATAGCACCCAGCAGGGGTGAATGGCCGTATACCGTCCTTGAGTCAGTCCTAAGAGGTCACATGGATACTCAAGCAGTGGTTGAGGTATCCAGCACACGCTCCTAGTCCCTACTCGTAGCAAGGAATTCACAACAATATAAATAAAATGTAGGAGAGGTCATTGACCCTTCGAGAATCTTGACACCGACTTCTAAATTTACCGGTAACGCCATCTAGTTACGTTTTCGGTACTAACTCAGTAGTACGAACTAGAATGGCGAGTGACGCAATCTGTTGATCTTCGGTGGTAGTCTCGTTACAAGATTTATTTTTATCGTAGATAGTGGCGTCATTATTAAGAAAAATATTTGTCAATCAAGAAATGCAATTGTTTTAATTTTTCCTAACGCTTGTGTATTGAAGTTCGATATATTATACTTACCCTCATATTCATTATCGTTTATTAAACCTATTTTAGTTAAAACACATTTTAAGTCTATTGCTTTCTCTAACCAATGACATGAAAATTACAATGACAGAGTATGTTTAGCAAGCGTTTGTTAACGTGAAGTTTTTCTGAACAAGGGACTAGTCATGACAAGCACCTCAGCTGCGCTCCCGATACACTCAAAATACACGCGCCTGTGCGCGCACATGAGTTGTATGCAAAGTTCTGCCTTTACTGGCGCGCGCGTATTTTAACGCCCCGGGCACGCTTGTCATGACTAGTCCCTAAGAGGGTTAGAAATTTTTAGGTTATTTTCATTCATTCATTCATATGCTCACGGCTGTTGTTCCAGAAGAGGTAGACGTGACATTTCTGTGACACCCACATTTCGCCAATTTTTGGGTTTCTACGTAACAGTTTTTTTTGGGTTGTGGCAACACTACGGCTAACATCTGTTCGCATTTCGTCTTGTATTTATTTTAATTTATTATTAATATTTTCGATAATTAGTGCTAAAATTCATCACAAAACATAATCTTACCATTATCAAAGTGTATCTAAAAATCAGTGTAAAATAAATAAGAAATTAGTGATTTGCGTACTGCTGATTTTGTTTTACCGGCTAAAAGTCAATGACTGTTTGAAAATTTTAAAAGTGAAACTATCAACTCGGATTTAATTTGATTTGAGTGATTTTTATACAGGTAATCGTACTAATAAATAACTACTTATTATCGTACCTGTTAGTTTTTGAAGTTGTAGTGTATTTAATCAGATTCTTTTTGACATTACTTACGTATTTATTTGTGTACTTAGTGTATTCATCAGGTAGCTTTTTAGTATCTAAGTCAGTATAAATTTATAATATCGTAATGCCAGTCACACGTAGCATGTATTCTGCTCGCCGTGATGAGGCTAAACAAGAAGATATCTTGAGAAAACTTGACCTGACATTGAAGGAATTAGAGGTATCCAAAACGTTGATTAAACAGTTGCATAGGGAAAGAGATGAAAATGAAAATGAACTATTAGATAGCCTAAATAAATACGACTTCATAAAAAAGCAGATGGCTGAGATGCACACAGAGAATAGGTTAGTGTTAGATGAGCGGGACAGATTACAAAATATTGTGACTGGGTTCAGAGAGTGTAGTGACGAGTATGAACAGGGTCTCAAGTGCATGTCAGTCTTGGAACAGGAACTGCACGAAGCCCACCACCTCATTTCCCACCTTGAGGCTGAGAAACGTGACACCATAGTATCCCATACCCATAACTTGTTTGAGGAGTTAGTTGATAGTGTGCCCAGCCTTGTTGCTACTGAACCCAGCTTAGAACCCACAATTACTATAGATTTAACAAAGGATGATACCTTAACAGCTCATTGTTCCAATCACAAGATGGGCATAGTTGAGTGCAGTAGAAACAAAATGAAGAAATATGTGAAAATTAATAAATACATAAGAAAAACACAAAAACTTATTAAAAGACAAAAAAGTATGTACAAAAAAGTCAAGTATATTAATGAGAGAAGGCAACTAGGCGATGAACTTGACATGTATTCATTATTAATTGAAAATAATATCTCTGATCATAATAACAATATTTTAAAGTTAGAATCAGAAATTAATAATTTAAATAAATCACTAGACATAATGACTGACAGGTATTGTAATGTTAAAAGTGAGTATCAGGAATACATTCTGGCCATGAAGGATCTTATGAGTCCAAATTCCACATTGACATCAAACAACCATTTAATTAGTCCTGAGCCGGTGTGTAAGTCCTCGTTGACTTCAAACATAAGCCCTTCACTTGAGTCAAACAAGAAACCCAGTGGTTCCTTCACCAAACAAAATATGATTAAATCTTAAATAGTGATGTTTTGTGATGAATTAGGGAAATCAATGGGCCAGTTACTTAGTTCATATTTAGAACTGTAACATTATTAACTTACTGTAACATTATAAAAAAAAATAAAAATTGTAATTTAATCAGCAGCTGTACACTTTTAATTTTGGTGGGAGATAGGGGAAATGCAGACAGAAATTTAATTGTAAATTGTTTAGAATTACTGAGCTTATTAGATGTTAAAAACATTATTTTATTCACACTTCCTTATAGCCGTAGCTTGTCACAGGCCGAAAACAATCTTAGATATTTTTTTATTTTTTTTTATTTTTTTTTTTTTTTTTTAGTTCCGCGACCAAGGCCGCGGCCGCTCTAACGTCCGTTGCCGGGCGTCTCTGGTTACAAGCAGAACGTATTTCCAGTGGCGCCCGGCCAATCTTAGATATAAGCTAAATCAAACAATACATACATTGACATTTCATAATCCAAATAAATTCCATCTGATTGACACTAACATGTATTTAGAAAATAAATTGTTATTGACAGAAGATAAATTCTATTTGAATAGATATTTTAAGAGACAGATAGCATCTTCGCTATCATATTTTATTAGTTATTCAGCCAAAAACTTGGCTAAACAATCTGCTTTTATTGAGCAGAAAAGTGACAATGTTTGTCTTGTGACCTTGGAATCTGTTCCAAAAAAGGGTGACAATAATTTAAACTTAGTTGTAGGACAATAGAGGAAATCCCTAGCAAATTAAATTTAAGGACAAAGGAAAAGTCTATGTTCATGAATATTATTCATCAAAATATTGAAGGCTTTTCTGGCAAAGAGTTAGAACTAGAATTATTTTTAAATGAAAAACGTATCCATGTACTTTGTTTAACTGAACACTGGTTAAAAAACATGAACTCTTAGTTAATATTGATAATTATAAAATCATTAGTGCGTTTACTAGAGATTCCGCTATAAGAGGTGGGTCTCTCATTTTAATTAATGACAAATTAAAATCAAAAGACCGTAAAGACGTAGTAGCACTCACAAGTGAGCGAAATATTGAACTATCATGTGCAGAGCTAGAACAATATATTATTATTAGCGTCTATAGACCTCCTTCTGGAGATTACTACCTGTTTGGATAATGGAGGAAGCCTTAAAAAAGGTATGTAAATGTAAGAAGACTATAGTTGTATGTGGCGATTTTAATATTAATATTTTAGCAAACTCTCAGAACTCGCTAAGGTTCCTCAACCTTTTTAAATCTTTTAACTTACAAAATCTTTTTTGTGAACCAACTCGCACCACAGCCACATCAGCTACCTGCTTAGATAATATTTTTTCTAACAGCGATGCAATACATTTAGATAATACATTTTATAAATTCAGATCATGCAGGTCAGTTAGCTAGATTTAAGTACCAACATGTTCCATTATCAAAAAAATTGTTTGTAGACCAATCACAACTTATAGATTAGAAAAAATTAAAGAAAACATTAAGAATAAAGTACCTCTTTTGGAGTTGAATAATGATAAAAACCCGAATGATCATTACGGAGATTTGTTCGGAGTAATCAAATACGAATGTGATAAAATATTAAAAAAAAAAAAATATTAAAATATTCACTAAAAAAACAATAAATGTAAATCAATTCAAAATTAAATATAGTGATTGGGCAACGCCAGGAATCTATAAAAGTAGAAGGAAATTATATGAATTATACGAGACAAAGGCATCTACTAATGAGCCACAAGTAATTGAACAGATTAAAAAGTACTCCAAACTATTCAAAAAAGTATGTTCAACAGCTAAATCTAATTATATACGGGCTAAAATTGAAAAATCTGATAATAAAACGAAGGCAATATGGAATGTTATTAACAAAGAAACTTGTAAAGCAAAGTCACGTGATCGATCCTTCGAGTTAAAAATAGATGATAAACATATTAAAACTGATTCTGAAGTGGCCAATGCATTTGAATCTTTTTTCACAAATGTTCCAATCACCACTACAAATAAGTTAAATTCCTCAAAAAACGTAGCCAATTCTCTTCTTAAATCTAGTGTTGATAAATGTAGAATTAACTTTGATCTTCTTTTGACTTCAGTATATTGACTCTGTCACTATACTTAAAACTTTTAAACAACTAAATATAAAAAATACCGAGGATCTTTGGGGCATTTCAACTAATATAATAAAATCAATCAAGCCTCACCTTGCATTAATATTCAATAAATGTATAGATGAAAATCAGTTATAAATAACCAAATAAATAACCAAACCAAAAAGTAAATAATAATAAATAACCTGGCAACACTGCTACAAAACAGTCACATTTTTTTCTTGAGGAGCATTTACTAAAATATTTTACCTTTAATCTACAATAATACAAAAATATCATTCAAAACATAATAAAAGTACAAATATATATCTATAACAAAAAAATCAGCATAAAGAAAATCCGGAAAAAACACAAACAAATATTTTATAAATTATAGTACACTTTGACACATTATGTCAGTGTAACAAACTGAAAATGATAATATGAAAATAAGATGATAATCAAGAAAAAATATAATGTTGACCAGAGCTGGCGCCAAAAAAGCACAATTACCAACCCCGGACTTGTCGCACAGCTCCGCCTTACAGTCGTCGACAACTGTGACTACTGGTGAGGCGTCGAGCTCAAGCAGCGACGAGTTTTTCTCTCCGCCGACGTCGCCTCTACCTGTACGTCGGCAGGGGAGAGGCCGGCCACCGACTGGCTTGGGACCCCGAGGCCCTCCGGCTTCGATTACGGACCCCGCTACCGGTGGTAATGTGCACCGCATTCGATGGAACTTCGGTATGAATGAAAACGTGATGCGGGCATATTTTGTGGCTACAGAGGGGGGAACTAACCTCACTGCGTACCGTGTTCGCATGCTACCTCTGTTTCAGGTACTTGAACCAGATGTCAACGTATCGGCACAACGCCTATCGGATCAGGTGCGCGCCATACAACGCTGTCACCTGTTGGATGACGCTACACTTGAAAGGCTACGCTTAGAAGTGTGTAGTGGTATCACGCCTTCTTCATTGCAACCATTACCTGTGCCATTACAAAGTAACCGTAATGAAAGAACGCAAGAAAACATCATCTCACATGTTGGTGAAGAAGTGAGTGATGCTGCTATACCTGTAAGTACTCAATACAATGAGGAATTAAGGAGCGCTTTGGAGCGAGCGATTGGTGAGTTTCAATCTGTCCCTATTGAGTGTAGACCGCGGCTTCCGCGTTTGCCCACACATAAAAAAAACGTGGCGCTAGTGTGTGCCCTAGACTCGATGTTAACATCGTTTTTTAACAACTGCAGAAACATTACTGATGCCCATTCCATTCTGTACTGTGCAGCTGTTGCAGTATGTCGAATAGCTGGTGTTAAATTTTTTAAACAAGAAACAGCTATTCGACCAAAGCCTGCTGTACCAGCTTGGCAGTGCAGAATTGAACGGCGCATCAACGAGGCTAGGGTGCTCATTGGCAAGCTACACTGCTTCAGGACGGGCAATACACGCCCGAGAGTCATGCGCTTTGTGACCCGTGCATTCGTGGGAACTAATATTAGGCCCTGTGAATACTCTGTTCGGGTCACAGAGCGCATCGATTACCTGAAGCAGAAAGTTTATGCGTGGGCGAACCGCATAAGGCGGTAAAAAAAAAAAAGAGTGGACAGATACACTCAGAATCGCTTGTTCCAAAAAAATGAGAGGTGGGTATATAGAGGGTGGGAGCGACCTAACTCGGATGTGACTGATGGGAGTCTACCTGATGCTGTTTCTACAGTTAACTTCTGGAAAAGCATCTGGTCGACGCCCGTCAGTCATACACAGGATGCGTGGATTAGGGATGTTGAGCGGGCGTGTGAACCAATTCCAGCTATGGAACCTATAACCATATCTGAAGAAGATATTGGTTGTGCAGTTCGTTCGTTGCCAAATTGGAAATCTGCTGGACCGGACGGACTGCACAACTTTTGGTTAAAATGGTTCCGTAGCTCACACGCTTGCTTGGCATCTTGCTTCCAGTCATCCCTTGAGTCATCGTCGCTTCCAGCTTTTATGACTACCGGAGTAACCCACCTCCTATACAAATCTGGTAGTACCACAGACCCCAAAAATTATAGACCTATAACTTGTCTACCTACCATATACAAACTTTTTACATCCATCCTGAGAGTAAAAATATATTCACATGTACAAAACAATAACATCTTGTCAATCTCTCAGAATGGATGTAAAAGTGGGGCACGTGGTACGAAAGAGCTCCTTATTATTGACATGGCTGTTTGCCAGCAGGTACGCCGCAACCGAAAGAACCTTGCGACATGCTGGATTGACTATAAGAAAGCGTACGATTCTGTGCCTCATACATGGCTTCGGAGGGTGCTAGAGCTGTATAAAGTTGATGCAACTCTATGCACCTTTTTGGGGTCATGTATGAGACAATGGAGTACGGTTCTTGTTTATCCAGGGTGTCGTCAGGTTCTAGGAGGTGGTGTACCAATAGGGATTGAGAGAGGTATTTTCCAGGGTGATAGTCTGAGTCCGTTGTGGTTTTGTCTAGCACTAAATCCTCTCAGTACGTTACTAGAGGGTTCAGGGTTAGGCTATCGGATGCGCAGAGGGGGTCAAATTTTGTCCCACCTTTTTTACATGGATGACCTAAAGTTATTTGCCCCTAATGGCCCCGATTTGATGGCTTTGCTAAAAGTTACTGAAACTTTTAGTAAGGCCATCAGTATGGAGTTTGGGGTAGATAAGTGTGCGGTCATGCATGTAAAAAGGGGCGGGATTGTGGAATCTGAAGGAGTCAATCTTTCAGATTTCACACGATATGGGTCGCTCTCCGCAACCGAAACCTACAAATATCTAGGTATGTCTCAAGCTCTGTGTATTGCTGAGACTGACATGAAACAGAAGTTGCAGGATCGTTTCTTTGGCCGCCTGAAAAAAATACTGAAAAGTCTTTTATCAGGCGGTAACAAGGTGCGTGCTGTCAACGGCTGGGCCATGCCAGTCTTAGTTTACTCTTTTGGCATACTTAGATGGACTCAGACGGAGTTAGAAGCTCTGGATAGGAAGGTGCGTTGTCTATTGACTTCATATCGAATACACCACCCACGTTCGTCAGTAATGAGGTTGTATATACCACGGAAATGTGGGGGTCGAGGATTTTTAAATGCCAAGACTCTCCATAACCGTGAGATATGCAACCTTAGAGAGTATTTCCTACAGGTGGACGTGGATGTGCATCGAGATGTTGTGGCAATAGACAACGGACTGACCCCGCTGTCCCTTGCGAAAGAGAACTGGCGCAAACCTGTAATATTAAGTGTATCTGATCGGAAGGAAATATGGAAGAGCAAGGAACTGCATGGTCGATTTTATCGGGCTCTAAATGGGCCCGATGTTGATTCAATAGCATCGGTATCCTGGTTACGATTTGGTGATCTCTTCGGAGAAACTGAGGGTTTTATCTGTGCAATCACTGACGAAGTCGTGATGACGAATAACTATCGGAGATTTATTGTCAAAGATGGGACGCTAGACATCTGTCGGGCATGTCATCGTCCCGGAGAATCTTTAAGACATATTATCTCTGGTTGTTCCCGTCTTGCGAACGGTGAGTATTTGCACAGACACAACCAAGTAGCCAGGATAATCCACCAGCAACTTGCTCTAAAGTATAATCTTGTCGACGTGGAGGTACCTTATTACAAGTATGTGCCCGACCCAGTTCTTGAGAACGGTCATGTCACATTGTATTGGGATCGATCTATTATCACTGATAGGACTGTTATAGCTAACAGACCTGATATAGTGATAATGGATCGATTAAAGCGCCTTGCAGTAATTGTCGATATCACTGTGCCACATGACGAGAATCTCGTGAAAGCAGAAAAAGATAAACAAATTAAATATTTAGACCTAGCTCACGAGATTGTCGACATGTGGGATGTGGATTCGGCGATTATTGTTCCGAAAGTCGTATCTGCGCATGGTCTAATAGCCAAGAGCCTCGACCTCCACCTACAGAGGCTCGCGTTAGGCAGCTGGATCAAGGGCTTGATGCAGAAGGCGGTTCTGTTGAATACGGCCCGTATTGTGCGGAAGTTCCTGTCTTTGGAGCCCTAACCACCGGTAGCTTGGTCCCTGTACCCGATGCCGGTGGGTTACTGTTTTTTATATTTTTAAATGTATTTTTTTATAAATCTATTTAAAAATGTAATAAATATGTGTTAAGTGTTAATAAAGAGAATAATAATAATAAATAAATAAATAAATAATAAATAAAATAAACCCTCAGTAAAATTTTTGAAAAAATAATATTTAATCAATTGCTTTCACATTTTACAGACAATTAGTTACTTCATAACAAACACTTTGGTTTCACTAAAGGCAGGAACACAACGGATGCAGGAGTTGCACTTGTGAAACATATATTTGATGCTTGGGAGGATGCCATTGGTATATTTTGTGATCTATCAAAAGCTTTTTTATTGTGTTGATCATGAGACTTTGCTACTAAAATTAGGTTATTATGGTGTTTCGAACAGCTCACTTGGCTTACTCGAGTCTTACCTCACTGGTAGAGTACAAAAAGTAAACATTAATGGCACCGACTCTTCTGGCGCCTCATTAGTCATGGGAGTACCCCAGGGCTCGATATTAGGACCACTTTTATTTTTAGTATACGTAAACGATCTTCCTTATTTCACTAAAAATCTTTGTGAGATAGTATTATTTGCTGATGATACATCATTAATTTTTAAAAGTGATAGACAAAAAGTAGCACTTGACGATGTAAATAATACCCTTTCGAAAATATTGCATTGGTTCACAAGTAACAACTTGCTGCTCAATGCGAAGAAAACAAAATGTGTAAAATTTACTATGCCCAATGTTAGACAGGTGGATACTCATATTACTATGAATAATGAATTAGTTCAAATAGTCAATACCACAGTTTTTCTTGGGATAACTCTAGATAGTAAACTACAATGGGGTCCTCATATCACAGCCTTGGCAGGAAGACTTAGCTCAGCTGCCTATGCGGTTAGAAAGATAAGGTCACTGACTGACGAAAAAACGGCACGATTAGTTTATTTTAGCTACTTTCATAGCGTTATGTCATATGGTCTGCTGCTGCCCACAGCAATATCTCAATATCGGCATCTGAGCCCCAGCTCAGCTGCCGATATTGAGACAATATTCATATTACAGAAACGAATACGAGCAATCTATAGACTCGGACCCCGTGACTCGCTGAAAGAACTATTTAAAGAAATTAATATTTTAACAGTTGCTTCTCAATATGTTTACGACAACATCTTATATGTACGGAAGAACATAGATCTCTTAAAAAAAATTCCGATAACCATAGTTTTAATACAAGAAATAAAAATAAACTGGCAATGACAAAAATTAGACTTCATAATGTTGGTAATTCGTTTGTAGGCAAATGTATAAAAATTTATAATAAAATTCCTCAGGATTTGGTTGACATGCCTCTTAGTAAGTTTAAAATAGTAGTTAAAAAATGTTTGATGATGAAAGGCTACTATAATGTAGACGAATATCTTAATGATAAAAATGCATGGTCACCCTAATCTTCTGTTGTTGGCCACTCGTATAATATAATATAAACTAATTGTAACAATGTAAACAAAACAATATTAAAAAAGAAAATGGATAATCTACCTGAGTTTCTTGCTGGTATCTTCTCAGGAGAATCAACTTACCGAACCAGCGAAAGTATCATTTTCTAATGGTTATTTATGTACTTACTTAATTTAGTATTTTTATAATATTACTTGACAAAATTGTAAAATTTTGACATTCATATGTGCTCTTTATGTGCCTAAACTGAATAAATGAAATTGATTATTTGATTCTTTGACAGGTGGCGAGAAATAAATAATAAATACATAATTATTATATGTAATTAAAGATATTTTTGTACACGGATGTTTAATTAGAAAAGTACTTGTTAATTGAAGATTTATTTTTATCGTAGATAGTGGCGTTATTATTAAAAAAACTTTTTTCAATCAAGAAATGCAATTGTTTTAATTTTTCCTAACGCTTGTGTACGCAACTGTACCACATTAATAAATACTATACTGGAAGGTTAAGAACGTTACTTAGATATATGGCACGACTGCTTTTTTGTAGCCATCCGAACTTGGTCGGGTTATGTAGGTTTTCGGTGCGTTGGCAGTATTTTAATTGTTTCTCTTTAATTACTGAATTTAATGAGATGAAATTTTGCACGTGAGTAGTTTAATTAATACACTAATTATTGGAATACATTTTACTATGCAATTCCTTTAAAACGTCATGATAATTGACTGCTTTGTAAACAGTGGTCTATTCATGGTAAATTGTCCTATAACTCATTAATTACTAACGGAACATCATTGATACTTGGCAAGATGTTGCAGACACTTACAAGGTTTGTATAAACGTGAAAAACTAGACCCCAAAGTGCATACTTTACGAACTAAGACCTAATAAACGTATTTTACGTTTATATTTTTATCTTTTTAACCCTACGATTTTTTCTAAATCTGTTTTTTAAACAAATATAAACAAATTCAAATCAACGTATGAAAACTAGCAAATGGCCAAACGTTCGCGTAGCGGAAACTTAAATTTCTCCGAAGTTTATGCATGCACTAATTTTATTCATACATACACAATTACACACAAATTTTTGGACACATTTTTTTTCTTCTAAGTCCATGGATTAAAAAATGTTCCGCCAGGACAACGTTCGCCCAGCGGAATCAGTTTTTGGCGAATTTCTCCACAATGGCTGCCTGCACAATTTTTTTTTACCATACACAATTACACGACGTCATACACTAAATATCTGCATAATTAAAATCTTTAAATTCAACAACATTCCGCTGCGCGAACGCACACGGTCTTTTCCACTGTTTTGATTGTTGTTTTGTTTCCGGTGTACAGTAATGAACCCAAGTTTCGTCCATAGTAACAAAACGATTCAAAAAATCACATTCATCAGCTTCAAATAACTCCAAACAGTCGCGTGCAATAGTCAATCGCATCCTTTTTTGCTCAACTGAAAGCAGTCGCGGAACCCACCTCGCAGACATCCTTGTGGAAGCCCAACACGTTGACTATTATGTTTTGAGTACGTGGTTCGTCTTTCACACCCTCTCTACCACGCTTGAATTCTGCTATCCATTTTTTGACGGATGAATATGAAAGAGCGCAATCCCCTAATGTACTGACCATATCATCATGGATGGCTTTTGATGACAGCCCCTTCTTAGGTACTTAATGACGGCACGCTGCTCGATTTGCTCCATTTGCGGAAATAATGTCAGATTGCTTTTTTAATAAACTTATAAAATTAAAACTAATTATCGCACACGTTTCAAACTTCACACAATTAACAGGTCTGAACTGAACTAAATAATGTGGGTAGATTTGATTTTTAGTACTAAATGGGTCAGTGTTAGGCCGACTACTTTTCAATCCACTCTCGTACATACATACATATTGTCACGCCTCTTTCCCATGGGGGTAGGCTACGATCCTGGCATACTTTCGCTTCTTCCCACTTTCCTAACTATATTCATAAACAGACACTAATAGATAGTAGTAGGTAGGTACATACATAAGCTGCAATGTATTATAACACAAACATCTTCATTGTATCTTTTATCAGATAAGATTCACTTACTTATGTATCGTCACTTCCGTTGTGCTGGGTTCCCTATCGTTTTGTTGATCATATTATATCATCACATCCGGCTTATAATTTTGTAGACATACAGACAACGAAATAAGATTAGTAATTTTTGTACTTCGGACGTAGGGCTTAGAGGATTGTTATTACGAGTATTATAATGCCCGGTGTTACGTGGGATTAGCGAAACTACTGGCAAACTTCTACCTACCTCATTAGGGGGATATAGGCGTGGTTATATCGATGTACGGTATTGGGCTCGACTGATGGTGTGACGGAGGGCTCGTTTGTAGTGACCAAACTCCCAGTCATATCAGGTGACTTACGATTGGAAAGTAACTAAATGCAATACCTATTGAATATCACTGTCTGTTCTGATCAATTTAAAGACCTCTTAAATGAATAGGAAATCTCAGAGTTTTTTAAGACAACAAATATAAGCTGTAGATGACGTTCCTTACTCATTAAAAAGTTAATATTCCTGCTGACTCATAACCGTAACTCTGGCATTATTGAAATCTCCGCCAAATCTAAAAAGGTGCGATTACGTGAACTCTTATAAGTCATTACAATATACTGTAATACAATTCTAGCAATAGTCAGTGTTTCTAAATAAATTCATAATATAAATTCAAGGTTGCCGAACCACGCACTCTTTCCTCCAATTTCGGTTACCTCCGGTTCCTTTCTAATTCAAATGTATCGGTTTGAGTAAATCTATGACGTCACTCAGCTACTTATTATGTTAATATTACAATTAAAAGGCCAGTCCGTGTTACAAAACTTATAACACGTCAGGATTGTTTTCAACATTACACTTATTAACAATATTAGTATTGTTTGAATATTTTTATGATAGCAAAAACAATGGTCCCGGTCGGGGTCCACACTGATAAAGATTTAACTGCTTCGGTGGCGTGGTCGGTAGTGGCATCGGCTTTCGACTCCGGAGTTTCGGGTTCGATTCCCGGGTCGAATCAAATATGTGTGATCCACTATAATGTTTGTTTCGGAGTTTGGGTGTTTTCTATTAATTCAAAAGACACCGAGGTCATGGGGTTCGAGCGCTCGCCGCCTTCATATAGACATCGCTAAACGGCTGATTGATGCTTCTCAGGAGCAGAAGGCTGGTATTTTTCCTGGTTCAAAGAATATGTATCGCTATCCAACGTGGCAACACAGCCTGCATTCTGCGAACCTTCCCTGAAAATCTAAAATATGTTTATGTTCATATTTAAGATGTATATTGTAATTAAAGTGTAAAGAAAGCACTTTGCTATATCTTGTCTGCGAGGATCTCTCGGTGCGTAATATCGAGATACGGTAATGGCAATCACCTGGCTTACTTTATACTATTACTCATCGCTTACAAGATAACGAGTCGACCGGCACGCATTCTTGATTATTGAATCATTGACTTTTTTATCTCCGCAACCTGCCTACGTTCGGGGAAACTAAGCGCAGGAACATCGCCCTGGCAAACACTTAAAAGTTCTCACCAACAATAGTAAGCTTGTCCTATCACATATAGTGTATTACGCTCAGGCTGCATATATTCTACTAACTGATCGCCGCAGCTCCGCCCGCGTGATTTAGTTTACTCGTTCCCGGTTCCCGTGGGAACCGGGATACCGGGATAAAAAGTAGTCGTATGTTACCCAGGGTGAATGTAGGTTTACAATGATGAAAGAATTTTTGAAATCGGCACAGTAGTTTTTGAGTTTATTCATTACAAACATACAAATCTTTCCTCTTTATAATAGTACTCGTAGTATAGATATAGATTTAGTGGTTTGTAACATCTGTCCTGACTGTTCTATAGGGCCCGGTAAAGGCAATAGGCTTGCCCCTTATTAAGTAAAAGCAACATAAATTTATTTGCAAAATGTGGGTGTGTAATGCACCTCTGCCTACCCCTTCGGGGATACAAGCGTGACGTTTGTCTGTCTACCATAAAACCTAGCCAAACCGTCCGAAACTTTTGTTTTTAAAATTTTCTTCAATGAAATAATTTGTCGAACGTGAGTTTTATTTTTAAAATCAAAACTTCCGAATTGCCAGACTGCACGTCGTCACGTATTTCGCATACTTTCGTTAAATTATATACAAACTGTGCCAGAAAAATCGGCGCCAAAATTCCATGTCTATGTAACTATGTTATATACTTTATGTGTACGATTAAAATGTATATTTATACATATATTGTGATTAGACTAAAAATATTTTTTATTTTTATCTGTGCGTAAAGTAATCCGGTTTGAGGTAGTAACCTTGCAAAATATTGCGATACATTTTTTTCTTCAGTTTGTAAATATAGTTTTGGAATTGGTGTTCATTTTAATAGAGTTTGATTATGATGAAAGAAAAAGTACAAAAGGCAAGATTACAGTTTACATTTTTCCATTTTCATTTTTTGTTTTAACTCATAATAACTGAGTATTCTTCCAGCTAAACCTAGACAAATACACAATCATTGAGTGAGTCGACTTCACTATGTTTCATGTTAAATCCCGTTGTAGACCAAACACACGTAGCGCAAACCCATTCACTAGAGTAGCGCAAGTGTATCGTCACTTGTACTACTCTATATAACAATTGATATTGACTTACATACATGGCGGCACACTTTAAGTTTTGCACTTCTAGCTAATCGGAACTATTTGAATTTCGAATGTTATATTTTTTTAAACGTTGCAACCTTATTTATTTATTTATTTATTTATGTACACACATGAAAAATAAAATAAGAAGAAGATGAACAATAAGGATAGATTGAGTACAAAGGCACCACTTATTTCATAAGAAATCTCTTCCAGTGGGCCAGGGGAAGGAAATGCTTGATAGAATAAGTCTTATGTGTGCGTAGGTGGATCTATATTACACAAATACATATATATATAGATATTTACAGATTAGGTTATAATAATAATATATAGGTACAATATATATACATGAAAATACATATATACAAATATATATTAATAATATATATACATACATACAGATATTTAAGACAGAGAGGAGAGATAGTGTTCCTTCACTTTCCTTTTAAATGTAAAAATAGTGTTGCAGCGTTGTATGTTCGGCGGGAGCGAGTTCCACAGCCTGACCGCATGAACAGTAAATGAGTAGGAATAGAAATCGGATTTGTGAGAGGGACAGGTAAGGCGATATTGGAGATGTGACCTACACGGGGCATCGGGTGCGATATTACTTGACAAAATTGTAAAATTTTGACATTCATATGTGCTCTTTATGTGCCTAAACTGAATAAATGAAATTGATTATTTGATTCTTTGATTCTTTGACAGGTGGCGAGAAATAAATAATAAATACATAATTATTATATGTAATTAAAGATATTTTTGTACACGGATGTTTAATTAGAAAAGTACTTGTTAATTGAAGATTTATTTTTATCGTAGATAGTGGCGTTATTATTAAAAAAACTTTTTTCAATCAAGAAATGCAATTGTTTTAATTTTTCCTAACGCTTGTGTACGCAACTGTACCACATTAATAAATACTATACTGGAAGGTTAAGAACGTTACTTAGATATATGGCACGACTGCTTTTTTGTAGCCATCCGAACTTGGTCGGGTTATGTAGGTTTTCGGTGCTTTGGCAGTATTTTAATTGTTTCTCTTTAATTACTGAATTTAATGAGATGAAATTTTGCACGTGAGTAGTTTAATTAATACACTAATTATTGGAATACATTTTACTATGCAATTCCTTTAAAACGTCATGATAGTTGACTGCTTTGTAAACAGTGGTCTATTCATGGTAAATTGTCCTATAACTCATTAATTACTAACGGAACATCATTGATACTTGGCAAGATGTTGCAGACACTTACAAGGTTTGTATAAACGTGAAAAACTAGACCCCAAAGTGCATACTTTACGAACTAAGACCTAATAAACGTATTTTACGTTTATATTTTTATCTTTTTAACCCTACGATTTTTTCTAAATCTGTTTTTTAAACAAATATAAACAAATTCAAATCAACGTATGAAAACTAGCAAATGGCCAAACGTTCGCGTAGCGGAAACTTAAATTTCTCCGAAGTTTATGCATGCACTAATTTTATTCATACATACACAATTACACACAAATTTTTGGACACATTTTTTTTCTTCTAAGTCCATGGATTAAAAAATGTTCCGCCAGGACAACGTTCGCCCAGCGGAATCAGTTTTTGGCGAATTTCTCCACAATGGCTGCCTGCACAATTTTTTTTTACCATACACAATTACACGACGTCATACACTAAATATCTGCATAATTAAAATCTTTAAATTCAACAACATTCCGCTGCGCGAACGCACACGGTCTTTTCCACTGTTTTGATTGTTGTTTTGTTTCCGGTGTACAGTAATGAACCCAAGTTTCGTCCATAGTAACAAAACGATTCAAAAAATCACATTCATCAGCTTCAAATAACTCCAAACAGTCGCGTGCAATAGTCAATCGCATCCTTTTTTGCTCAACTGAAAGCAGTCGCGGAACCCACCTCGCAGACATCCTTGTGGAAGCCCAACACGTTGACTATTATGTTTTGAGTACGTGGTTCGTCTTTCACACCCTCTCTACCACGCTTGAATTCTGCTATCCATTTTTTGACGGATGAATATGAAAGAGCGCAATCCCCTAATGTACTGACCATATCATCATGGATGGCTTTTGATGACAGCCCCTTCTTAGGTACTTAATGACGGCACGCTGCTCGATTTGCTCCATTTGCGGAAATAATGTCAGATTGCTTTTTTAATAAACTTATAAAATTAAAACTAATTATCGCACACGTTTCAAACTTCACACAATTAACAGGTCTGAACTGAACTAAATAATGTGGGTAGATTTGATTTTTAGTACTAAATGGGTCAGTGTTAGGCCGACTACTTTTCAATCCACTCTCGTACATACATACATATTGTCACGCCTCTTTCCCATGGGGGTAGGCTACGATCCTGGCATACTTTCGCTTCTTCCCACTTTCCTAACTATATTCATAAACAGACACTAATAGATAGTAGTAGGTAGGTACATACATACGCTGCAATGTATTATAACACAAACATCTTCATTGTATCTTTTATCAGATAAGATTCACTTACTTATGTATCGTCACTTCCGTTGTGCTGGGTTCCCTATCGTTTTGTTGATCATATTATATCATCACATCCGGTTTATAATTTTGTAGACATACAGACAACGAAATAAGATTAGTAATTTTTGTACTTCG
Source organism: Nudaria mundana (assembly GCA_963556515.1). NCBI lineage: Eukaryota > Metazoa > Arthropoda > Insecta > Lepidoptera > Erebidae > Nudaria > Nudaria mundana. Next base: position 1,415,790 of record OY748305.1, on the reverse strand, counting down.
GACGTAGGGCTTAGAGGATTGTTATTACGAGTATTATAATGCCCGGTGTTACGTGGGATTAGCGAAACTACTGGCAAACTTCTACCTACCTCAGTAGGGGGATATAGGCGTGGTTATATCGATGTACGGTATTGGGCTCGACTGATGGTGTGACGGAGGGCTCGTTTGTAGTGACCAAACTCCCAGTCATATCAGGTGACTTACGATTGGAAAGTAACTAAATGCAATACCTATTGAATATCACTGTCTGTTCTGATCAATTTAAAGACCTCTTAAATGAATAGGAAATCTCAGAGTTTTTTAAGACAACAAATATAAGCTGTAGATGACGTTCCTTACTCATTAAAAAGTTAATATTCCTGCTGACTCATAACCGTAACTCTGGCATTATTGAAATCTCCGCCAAATCTAAAAAGGTGCGATTACGTGAACTCTTATAAGTCATTACAATATACTGTAATACAATTCTAGCAATAGTCAGTGTTTCTAAATAAATTCATAATATAAATTCAAGGTTGCCGAACCACGCACTCTTTCCTCCAATTTCGGTTACCTCCGGTTCCTTTCTAATTCAAATGTATCGGTTTGAGTAAATCTATGACGTCACTCAGCTACTTATTATGTTAATATTACAATTAAAAGGCCAGTCCGTGTTACAAAACTTATAACACGTCAGGATTGTTTTCAACATTACACTTATTAACAATATTAGTATTGTTTGAATATTTTTATGATAGCAAAAACAATGGTCCCGGTCGGGGTCCACACTGATAAAGATTTAACTGCTTCGGTGGTGTGGTCGGTAGTGGCATCGGCTTTCGACTCCGGAGTTTCGGGTTCGATTCCCGGGTCGAATCAAATATGTGTGATCCACTATAATGTTTGTTTCGGAGTTTGGGTGTTTTCTATTAATTCAAAAGACACCGAGGTCATGGGGTTCGAGCGCTCGCCGCCTTCATATAGACATCGCTAAACGGCTGATTGATGCTTCTCAGGAGCAGAAGGCTGGTATTTTTCCTGGTTCAAAGAATATGTATCGCTATCCAACGTGGCAACACAGCCTGCATTCTGCGAACCTTCCCTGAAAATCTAAAATATGTTTATGTTCATATTTAAGATGTATATTGTAATTAAAGTGTAAAGAAAGCACTTTGCTATATCTTGTCTGCGAGGATCTCTCGGTGCGTAATATCGAGATACGGTAATGGCAATCACCTGGCTTACTTTATACTATTACTCATCGCTTACAAGATAACGAGTCGACCGGCACGCATTCTTGATTATTGAATCATTGACTTTTTTATCTCCGCAACCTGCCTACGTTCGGGGAAACTAAGCGCAGGAACATCGCCCTGGCAAACACTTAAAAGTTCTCACCAACAATAGTAAGCTTGTCCTATCACATATAGTGTATTACGCTCAGGCTGCATATATTCTACTAACTGATCGCCGCAGCTCCGCCCGCGTGATTTAGTTTACTCGTTCCCGGTTCCCGTGGGAACCGGGATACCGGGATAAAAAGTAGTCGTATGTTACCCAGGGTGAATGTAGGTTTACAATGATGAAAGAATTTTTGAAATCGGCACAGTAGTTTTTGAGTTTATTCATTACAAACATACAAATCTTTCCTCTTTATAATAGTACTCGTAGTATAGATATAGATTTAGTGGTTTGTAACATCTGTCCTGACTGTTCTATAGGGCCCGGTAAAGGCAATAGGCTTGCCCCTTATTAAGTAAAAGCAACATAAATTTATTTGCAAAATGTGGGTGTGTAATGCACCTCTGCCTACCCCTTCGGGGATACAAGCGTGACGTTTGTCTGTCTACCATAAAACCTAGCCAAACCGTCCGAAACTTTTGTTTTTAAAATTTTCTTCAATGAAATAATTTGTCGAACGTGAGTTTTATTTTTAAAATCAAAACTTCCGAATTGCCAGACTGCACGTCGTCACGTATTTCGCATACTTTCGTTAAATTATATACAAACTGTGCCAGAAAAATCGGCGCCAAAATTCCATGTCTATGTAACTATGTTATATACTTTATGTGTACGATTAAAATGTATATTTATACATATATTGTGATTAGACTAAAAATATTTTTTATTTTTATCTGTGCGTAAAGTAATCCGGTTTGAGGTAGTAACCTTGCAAAATATTGCGATACATTTTTTTCTTCAGTTTGTAAATATAGTTTTGGAATTGGTGTTCATTTTAATAGAGTTTGATTATGATGAAAGAAAAAGTACAAAAGGCAAGATTACAGTTTACATTTTTCCATTTTCATTTTTTGTTTTAACTCATAATAACTGAGTATTCTTCCAGCTAAACCTAGACAAATACACAATCATTGAGTGAGTCGACTTCACTATGTTTCATGTTAAATCCCGTTGTAGACCAAACACACGTAGCGCAAACCCATTCACTAGAGTAGCGCAAGTGTATCGTCACTTGTACTACTCTATATAACAATTGATATTGACTTACATACATGGCGGCACACTTTAAGTTTTGCACTTCTAGCTAATCGGAACTATTTGAATTTCGAATGTTATATTTTTTTAAACGTTGCAACCTTATTTATTTATTTATTTATTTATGTACACACATGAAAAATAAAATAAGAAGAAGATGAACAATAAGGATAGATTGAGTACAAAGGCACCACTTATTTCATAAGAAATCTCTTCCAGTGGGCCAGGGGAAGGAAATGCTTGATAGAATAAGTCTTATGTGTGCGTAGGTGGATCTATATTACACAAATACATATATATATAGATATTTACAGATTAGGTTATAATAATAATATATAGGTACAATATATATACATGAAAATACATATATACAAATATATATTAATAATATATATACATACATACAGATATTTAAGACAGAGAGGAGAGATAGTGTTCCTTCACTTTCCTTTTAAATGTAAAAATAGTGTTGCAGCGTTGTATGTTCGGCGGGAGCGAGTTCCACAGCCTGACCGCATGAACAGTAAATGAGTAGGAATAGAAATCGGATTTGTGAGAGGGACAGGTAAGGCGATATTGGAGATGTGACCTACACGGGGCATCGGGTGCGTTCATGTATGAGAAACGCTCCCGTAGGTAGGACGGATAGGAAGGATTGTGTAGAACGTTAAACAGCAAACACAATATCCGAGCATCTCTACGAAGACGGATCGGGAGCCACTTGAGTTTCTTGCGATATTGTGAGACGTGATCGTATTTACGTAAATTGTATATGAATCGGATACATAGATTTTGCAAGCGCTCAAGTTTATTTAGGAGCTCCTCGGTGGCATCCAAGTAGCAGGCATCCGCATAGTCCAGGATGGGTTGAATTAACGTCTGCGCAAAAGAAATTTTGATATCCAAGGGCAAGAAGCTTTGGAGACACTTGAGAGTGTGGAAGGTGAAATGGACCTTTTTACTCACTTCGCCTACATGAGCGTTCCACGTCAAATTGCAATCGATTAAGACCCCGAGGTTTTTGGCGACTTCAGTATACGGAATGGTAGAGTTATCCAATACAACCTTCTTAGTAATAAAAAAAAATAATTGGCGGGAAATCATTTGTTAATTGTTTTTTATCACACATCAAAGTTCTACGTATGCAACGAAAATGGAATTAAGTCGAAAAGATTTTAAAGCGATGATTTTTTATGATTTTAAAAGTTCTGTCTCTCTCACATCTACATGACGAATTTCGTGAAGGGCGGCCTTCAACTGCCGTCAACGAAAATAAGGTGGCTACTGTTAAGCGGTTAATTGAAGAAAACCCGGGTATTGCCTATGAGACAATTCGAGGACTATTGGGGATTGGTATGAGTCAAATCTGGAAAATTTTACACGAAGAATTGAAAGTTCGGAAACTTTGTTGTCGTTGGATCCCTCATGAACTGACAGCGGAGCAGAAGCGGGCTCGCGTGGAATGGTGGTCACAGATGCTACTAAAGTACGACCGCGAACATTCTAATGCTGTTTATGACATTTTCACAGGAGACGAAACGTGGATTTTGAACCCGAAAAAAACCAGAAATCTTGTGAATGGGTGTTTGAAAATGAGAACAAGCCAGCAAATAAAAAAATGATCGCGTTTTTTTTCTCAGCTACGGGTCCCATCTGTACAATTCCACTTGAAGATCAAAAGAGTGTTAATGCCGAGAGGTATTCTACCATTTGTTTACCGAGGGTGTTAGAAAAAGTTCGCGAAAGACGACCCAAAAGCCGCGTTCTCCTTCATACGCTTCACAACGCTTCACAACGCTTTTTCACACACGGCCAACAAAACAAAATCATTTTTAGCTTCCAAAAAAATACAACTCGTCACCCATCCTGCGCATAGCCCCGACCTAGCTATAGACCCTGTGATTTCTGTATTTTCCCCAGAATCAAAGATTTGATGAGAGGTTTTACTTTTACCAACTCTGAAGAGGCAGTGATAGCGTTCAATCAGCACGTAGAAAACATGCCTTCAGATCTGTGGTCCTCCTGTTTTAAAAAATGGTTCGATCGCATGAAACAATGTTTAAAATGTAAAGGAGAGTATTTTGAAAAGCAATAAACATAATATTTTGGCTTTAACATGTTGTTTTTTTACGTTACGCAAAACTTGTAGTGTGACCTACGTATTATTGTAAGTACCAAAAATACCAAAGAGTCTGCCAAAACTTCTGTATTTACGCAGAATGCTCGTTGGTATGTCGCAGTGCCCCCCTGGGGAGGGGACGGTGGCACGTGGAAAGTCTCATTATAGAACCACGATTTATTTGGCTGTTTAATTTCACAATTCGACACGTGACAACGGCATTCTTCTTCCGGTTTCTTTTAAATTTGAGGTGGTACAAAGTTTGCTGGAAACAGCTAGTAAGTATATCGATAAAATATTCTCCAGTTTTAATAAAATATGTTCTTCAAAGGACCTTTGTTGAGAGGAAATCTAAAAGTTATATTTCAAAGCAATGAGTTTGCTTAAACTAGTCTTAAAATATTCAGATAGAAATTATAAACAGATCACAAAAACTGATGTCATCGGCAAATCATCATCGGGAATTCACCACGAAGCAATATCTAAGATATTACCGTGTCGGACATATTTTGGTAATCAGAAATTAAGTTAGATCAGATGGCCCTAGGATGTCGTAAAATTAAACAAATTATTAATCCATATTTAGTACTAATTTGATCTCAATAATGAGAAACAACAAACTGAAAACAATCTCTCGAGTTTATTAAGCACGGTTCGAATGCAAAGTTTTAACAAGGCGCTCACTATCAATGAACTCAATTAACAATACAATAAATTCCCGTCATGTACCATCGGAGTTTCAGCCATGTGGGGGTTGGGAGGCGTCGGGGGAATGCCTGAAGGGGGAGTTCGATTCTCGCAGCCAGTGCTCAACGTCATTCTCCATTGATCGCGTAGTGTGACGTCATGTGTCCGCCGTCGTATACTGCAGCAGTGGCATAGTGTGAGCCTTCGCACCTTCGCCCGGGCTGTGTTCGTATACGCACATACTTGTAGTTATTGTTAGCCGAATCTAGAAAAGAAGACCGGCCAACCGTGACAAAAGTTGAACCGTGAAGAGTTCTATAACATCATCTGTACAACATTACTATATTATTACTTAACGACACGAAAAAACGGCAAAAAATTAAATTGTTGTTTCCAACTTAAATAGTTATTTGATTCTGGTTTAGTACGTTTAAGTATAATCATCTGTGAAAAAAATCAACATTGAGATACAGACATGGAGTCTATGGTCCCATTTTTCGTCTTTGTTTGCGGCTCCCTAAAAAGGAATAAACCCCTTTTAGAGCTTCTGTTGCGCTGCGCATATAGTTGAAAGTTATGCAATAACTCTCTACCAAGCACCAGATGGGTGACAATCCAAACTGGTTCAACAGAATACAGACCAGTGTGTCTAGTTCCAGTTCCTTACGTTAATTTGCTCGAAATACGTTCTCGTATGCCTCCATACATTTCACACAGTTCCTTGACGTTACCGCTAGGTGCGCTGGTGTGAAATGTATGGAGGAATACGTAAACGTATTTCGAGTTATAAACATAAGGAATTGGTACTAGACACTCAGGTTTCGGACGGAACAAACTTAATCGTTAATATATTTCTCGCGAATTGTTCCGAGAAATGATACAAAAATAAAATTGCAACTGGGGAAAACCACTCAGCGGATATTCGTGTTTTTGATTGCAAGTTTGTTTCACAATATTTAATTACAAGTAGTGAACTCATAATACTATATACCTCTTATATTACTTTCCGTCTAGTCCGAGACGCCCAGCACTTTAATTGGCTGTGCCATAGCGGCTGGCACGTAAGATTTTGTTGCCTTTCATCTACATTTTCATTGGAATGCTACTTTTTATTAAATTCATTCGGCCATTTTTGACAAAGCCCATTATATGTGTGCCCGGTGACGGCAATAGGCTTGTCCCCTATTACATAGGACTAAAAATACTGACAAATTGTGGGTGTGTAATGCACATCTGCCTACCCCTTCGGGATATAGTGTGATATGTGTCTGTGAGTCTGTGTCTTTTAATAGTAGTAGTAATAGCATAGCAATAGAGTAGTTAATATCTCGGCCTCTGATCAGGTGTCCTGTTTCCCACGATATTTAGTGCCACTTGATGACTTTATTGATTCCTTAACTGCGAACTGTTTAAATAAAATAATGATGAGTTCTGGTTATTGAGCAATAAAGGTGCAATAAGTAAGTTGGTTGAAAATACGACCTCCGTATCACTACCGCAGAGGAGGGTTCGAACCTAAAGTCCTATAGTCCAATTTTGTAAATGAGTTTTATAAGTACTTTTTTTGGGAGCAAAGCGGCTCTACCAACATCTTTAGGGCCCCAGCGACCTCACCTGCTAGTGGCGCACCTGCTGATCAACGGACGAGGCTCGTTAATTTACAGTACCTATGGAGTGGTTAGTCCGGGGGGTACCACCTTGCAGCTGTGCTAAAGCCCCCCAAGTACGTTAGGGGTTCAGCAGCTGTACCGCCGGGCCCGGGGCGATGTATGGTGCAGCAGGCATGGGACCAGTGGAGGCGAAACGGAGTCTAGTGTGGGAGGTGTGGGTCATTCGCCGGCCAGGGAGACCCTTAGCAACGGCGTTGCCGCGGCCGCCCGCAACACAGTCATGGGGCCCGCCTGGGACCAACCACCCCAAGAGGCTGTCCCACATGTTGCGCATAATCCTGATGTGGGATCGCCGCTCCGGGTGGTAACCGGTGTGGGGTAGCGGTGGCCTTGCATCAGGGGGGTTTAGGAGCCCTTCCGTCCGGCGAGTCGACTCCGACCTAACCACACGGTTCTAGACAAAGCTTAGCCCCTGCGCTTTGTCACTTACTGCTGCACCAAATGTCGCACTGTCTTCACGCTTCTTCTTCATATACATTATGGCAGTGCAACATAAAAAATGTAAACGTTCCACAGCGGCCCCAGGAAACCCCACAACTTCACTTTTCGAGGTGGAGTTCACTAACATGCGAACCTAGATGCCGTAAAAAAAAAAGTGGTAATTTGGATTTCTTCCCGTTCCCGTCGTTTGGAATTATCGTTCCCGTCGCGTCATCCGTATTAACTTCTAGCTTTGCAAATGATTATTTTAGAACGATTTTTCTTCATATATATGCATAGGAGACTTTATTTTAAAAGATAAGTAATTATATAGTAAAAATATTTACATTACAAAATATTGTTTCAAAAATCCTCCGCGTCATTGATACTGGGAAGGAATTTCATTTCCATAAAATATGTTATAGTTAATTAACCTTAAAAGATAAATATATGCTACCCTTGCCGGTTTCTGTAACTTTAAATCCAAAAGCCAGAACCTAGTGTTTTACTTAATTTGAGACAAGATGGCGATAATTGTTCTAATTTAAAATCTAAATTTGGCGTAGGTATAATTATTTTCTACGGTAACTAAAAATCATCTCGTTCGTTAAGCCCTGAAAGGCTGCTCTGTCGTCTGCCCTGTTCTGCTGAGGTGAACGAAACACCTACGCGCCACTCAGCAAGGATAATAACCTTAGTCACGACCTTTCATCTCAACTAGGGGTTAGCACGTTATTATCTTATTTTGCACAGATAAATCTGTCGCTAAACTTTTTGACCGCTGTGAACATTGCTGATGGTTTTGCTGTCAAGAGAGTCATATCCTTAGTGATTTACTAATGATACACATAATCACGCCTGTTTGCCTGTTGGTAACAGAGGCAATAAGTCCATTTGCCACTGAGCGGATACTTTTATATAACCCTAGCTTCGCCTGCGACAAGTTAAATACTAAAACCATCCTCGATTCTATATATTTATCTATACTTCTATCCATTAGTGAAACCAGCATGAAAATCAGTGCAGTAAGTTTATCGCGAACAGACAGACGTTGCGGAAGACTGTTTTATAATATGTAGTGATTTGCGTTGATCATCAAGTGTACTGCTTGCAGGAGAGGTTGGGTTTAGGCCAAAAGACCTTGGAGGAATTACTTTACTGATCTAAAATAAGTAAGAATTTTACAGTTTCTACGATATCTTTGGTCGAATATATCGATTAATTCAAGTCGCCTATGCCATGCTCTTAGGGCAAAGTTAAAAGAAAACAATAATAAGAAATTCCAGTAAAAGTTTCGCGGATTAACTACACAACCTTTTGTGTAAAGTTCAGGCAGGTCAAAAACATTAGACAAGGGGTGTAAAAGTAATCTTTCGCATCAGGTTCAGGGAGGTCATAAAGATTAGTGAAGGGTGAATACATCATAAAATTTAAATTGAGAAAAGGGTTACATAATGCTAGATCACTCTCACGAATCACTGTAGCGTTGATAATGAAAAACTAGCTGTAGCTTTGTGTGGGGATGTTATTCGGTTTATTCCCCACCCGTTTGGGGAAATAATGGGTGGGAATTGGGAGGTAAGAGCCCTCTGATATTCAGAGAGACTGTTTTATATTCAGTAGAACGGGTGGTACTTCAACGGTCGAGCCCTGTCTGCTCGTACTCCGAATATGGCTTTGTTTATCATATTTTAAGCATTCTTAATTATATTCAGGGTATCTGAATCCCTCTGACTGCTGCTATTCTATTTCGTCTGTATGTAACATCTGTCCTGATTGGTGTTTTGGTTTGAATTGCAGAGTAGTTATAAAATTTCTACATTGCCCGGTTACGGCAATAGGCTTGCCCCCTATTACTTGGGACCAGGGGCGAAGCTTCATAAGCTGAGGACTGCATGCCCGATATATGCGGTAACAAACAAAAAAAATGAAGCAGTTGAATTGAGAACCTCCTCCATTTTTGAGATCGGATAAAAATCAAAGTTAAAAGCAGTCGAAATGAGAACCTCCTCCATTTTTGAGGTCGGTTAAAAATCAAAGTTAAAAGCAGTCGAATTGAGAACCTCCTCCATTTTTGAGGTCGGTTAGTGAAGTTAAATTAAAACTGATTTTTTCTATTTTATTTCATGCGCTATTATCACTACAGGCATACCTAATTGTTCGCGGTGGCTGGCTAACGTCCGGAGTTTTTCATTATATCGGCTACAGAGTGAATAATATCGTTTTGAATTGTAAATGATAAATAACTCGGCCCGGGTTTATCGCTCTGTTGATGTTGCATATGCTTTTCCAAAACGCTATCATGTTTCGATAATAATGAAACTAATTCTAAAAAGTTACCTACCTCTATTTAATGAATCTTTGGACTCGTCATGTCATCTAAAAGGGAATTCTTGTTGCGCTAAATGACAAAATACATCTACAAGTCTTTGAAAAATACTACGGTTTCGGTCAACTTGCTGATTGTGTTTTGAAATTTCTTCAGCAAATTGGCGTGACAAGTGAGTTTTACTTACATACATGAAATAAACAAATATGGCGTTGGTTTAGGAGAAACAACTAACGACTTTCTGTGATCAAAACTTAATGATATTACCCTTTGGTCTTTTAATAAAACGTTACAGCACCTCAAATCATCACAAGGCACAATTTCTTCCATATTTAACACTCAAATAAACTAATTCACAACTTTTAAACAATAAAAAACAATTTTGAAATAATCACCCACTCTAAAAAGCAATACTGCGCGAAACAGAAGTAAACAAACGCGAACATAGCATAGGTCGCCACGCAACCGATGTGCGACGAACTTCAGAGCAAAAATCAGGCTTACGAGCTAGTATATTTTGCTATAACAACCTACTAAGTGTTGTGGTATGCTAGCGAAAATATCCATAGGTGTGAAAGAGAAAATGCAAGCCCGATTATAACGGGCATGCATTGCGTCTACTTACAACTTGTGCGAGCGAGATGGCATCCGCGCGCTCAACACCGTACAGAGTACCAGTTAGTCTTAGTACAGCCACAACGGCTACTGCACAACGCATAAATAGAGGAACGTTTCGTCGGTAGGTGATTGACCCTAAGCGCGCGAAATTTATTTTTTAAATAATCGTTTTGTAGGCATTCTACATGTTTTAGGGTCAATATTAATATTACAATACACAATATTATTTTATGGTCAATGGTACAATATTATTATGGGAATTCCGGGCTTATGGGAATGTATGGAACATTCGCCACTGCTTGGGACCGACGATATCACTGGCAAAGAGTGGCTGTGTATTGCACCACTGCCTACCTCTTCGGGGATACAGGCGTGACTTTATTGTATACCAATACAAATTCAGACAGGCATACTGTCTGAATTTGTATTGGTATACAATAAAGTTTATTCTATTCTAAATACATTTTATCCCGGGAATGTATTCCCTCAGGAATCGGGAACCATAAAACTACTCGACTCTTGTAATGAATAATTGGTATTTCCATATTTCCAATTTTCCACCCAACTGACATGCAAAATGGTTACCAGGCATCATAACTTACAAAGTTATTTCCATATTGTCAATAAATATTCATTTGTAATTATAATATCCCATTTGTCCCAATTATTGCATTTTATCTCTACATTATGGTAACTTAAAATTGTAAACAGGCGTGTCGTATTCGCATAATCTAATGAGGTTAAAAAACAATATGTGACTCTTGTCGACGTAAATAAAAATGGGTTCTAAAGGGTCCTTATCAAGATCTTACGAGTCCAAGTCAATCTCACTTACACCGCTAACGGATAGACCGGACAGCCTGTGGTATATTTACCGAGAACGGCAATATATCTTCTAATTCGAGGGGTCAAGATAAAGACGGTTAAGCCGGTGATACATTGGTGAGTAAAACCGATGGTACGCTCGCAAACCAACAGTCTGAACGGGTTATGCGCACTTTGTCCCATTCGCACTTCGTCCTCCGTTCGCAAATGGTCCCATTCGCGGTTAGTCCCATTCGCATTTGGTCCCATTCGCAGTTCGTCCCATGTAAGTAGTTTGTAAGGGAAGAGGCAGGTTTAAGGACCGAAGTGGGTGGGATCAATAATAAAATATCAAATTAATTACATATAGATAGTTTTTTTATTTAATTTCTGTCAATCTCATCAAAGTGAAGAAATCATCAAAGTCAGAAGTGTGTTTATTTATTTAATTACAATACAGAGGTAACAAATCATCTATTGTTGGACATAGTTGGACATTCTCACACAACGTCATCTCGCCCAAACTAAGCTATAAGCTTGTGCTATGGGTTGAAAAGTTAAAAAGTTGAAAATTTACGGATTTTTGGGTTTTTCTCGTAAACAGTGAATTATATCAAAAATTGGTTGTGAGAAAAATCCAAAAAAATTTTCAACTTTTTACCTTTTCAACCTTGAATAACTTTTATAGCACAAGTCGGATCGATGGGAACTTTTCATATTTGATTTATAATGATGTACTTAATACCTGCACCACTTTGCAGCTCTATACAAATTAATGCAACCTTACAATTTTGTTCCGAATATTTTAACTGGATAACTCTGTTAGCTACCTGATTTGAGATTTCTTTTTGAGATATATGTGGGAGACTCGGTAAAATAAAGCTACTTACGAAAAATGAGCTTGCTGTTAATCAATATTTTTCAATGTTCTACGGCCCGTGTACTAATAGGAATGTGCGTGAGTTAAAACGTTTATGGGATAAGGTAGGTTTAAAACTTTTTTGAAGAGATCTCTACTGATTATCTAATTAAGGATTTGTATTTGTCGCCACAATATTCCTTAGTCTGGGGTACCACAATTACGGATCAAAATATACACATTTCAGTTTTTCTTTAAAGATTTTTGCTTTTGAACGGGATTTAACACGAACAGAGCTTATATTTACACAGCCATCTATGGCCTGACAGTTCGACCTAGATGCACAAGCCGTGGTCATATACTAAAAACAAAGTGTATGCAAAATGATTTTTTCAAACCTCCAGCAAAGTTTAAGTAAGTTGTGCTAGAAGCTGGGTTCAAGCAGTTCAAGTAGACTGGACTTAACATCAATGCTTTATTCATTAGCTTTAGGACATTTAACTTAATTTTATCTACGGGCCACTAATACGAACTAAAAGATGGAAGACGCTTTTCAGATTGATATGGAGCAATGATCCGCTCTAAGAACATACCAGCGTTGACTAAAGTCACGTTCAACCAATTATATCGCAAATATCGTTAGACTCGATCGATTAGTCGACATAAAGTGTGCCTACTACGAAGAGTAGCTTGACGTGTCACGAGACAGATTGGTGGGTAACGGGGGAGGCCTTAGCTCAGTAATCAGCAAAAAAAGTTATTATGCAACAAAGGCTTTCTAAAAAATAATGAATATGGTGCAGGTCAACAGCCCTCTGCCCCAAGCGTGAAAACATGTCGCGTGTATTTTGTAGAGTTGTATGTTGGTATGTGACTACAATCGACAGTTCTCGTGTACCTAATGTTGCTATTAAAATTAAACTTGCTTATGCCTCCGACATCACATGTAAAACATTTCACTGTTTCCAACGGAATTGTATTAACCGGATAAAAAGTTTCAATCTTCACCCAGTAGGTTATTTTGGAAAAGAAACTGGTCGATGACTCGTTAAACTTAGTCGAGACCATCGGGTCTTTGCCACAAATAGTTGTAAGTTGGTTCATTAGAAAATCAAATCAAATCAAAAAAAAATATTAATACACATACATATCACATCTATATCCCCGAAGGGGTAGGCAGATGTGCATTACACACCCCCAATTTGCCAGTATTTTTAGTCCCACGTAATAGAGGGGCAAGCCTATTGTCGACATGTCCAAAATGGCCGAGCTAAGCTATATTATAATTTTGAAAATTAATTTGAAACCCATTGCCTTGCGATGAAATGTTGATGAAAGGTAACAAAATCTTACGTGCCAGCCGCTGTGGTACAGCCAATTAAAGTCCTGGGCGTCCCGGACTAGACTGGATATTTATTAATATAGATTATAAAATAACACTTATTAACGTCAGCACATAAGTATCTACTCGTATATTTAAAGCCAGATTCGCAAAGCAATGGGTGGAGCCAAGAAGAAAAGAACCTGGCAATAAAACTTCCAGAAGCTGAAGATCAATACACATTTGTCATAATATCGTCGATAATGAAGTAGGTACCTAACTTTGACAGTAACATAAAACTCGTTCTAACAGTACGGAATTAAGTATTTATTTGTCGATATTTAGTTAATCGAAATTCGACCATTTTCTATGTTATGTCTGTCTGTTAATTAGCTCATCATGTCATGTGTGTACCGGTCTAGCGACCATATTTCTTTTCCTCCACGAAAGTTGGCACAATTGTTCCTTAATTTAATAAAAAAAATCGTAGTGAGCTTTTTTTGATTGGGGTTGAAATGGGGAACAAACCTAAAGAATGTTCGCGTATATTCCACCGTATGGGCGACCATTAATCTAAATACTCTTTCTGCTACTTTATTTTTAATAAATAGCAGTTGCGAAAAGTAGGTAAAATGTCTAAAGTTTTATATTAGCTGAAAGCTGTAACTTGCCGTGTCTTGGGTCGCGCTGTTTCCTCGTAAAACGTTTAAACTGCCACCGGCCGGGACTTGTGTCACTTTAAATGAAGCCATTTTTAAGTTAGACCAACTTTTTTGCGGAGTTCACATTCTGTCTTTACATTTTTGTCACGGGAGATTTAAAATTATTTTAAACCATGTTTCGGATGAGATGTACCAGGGTCTAGATGACCTTGAAAGCAGGGTTTCGTCTTTATGTATTAAGTTTTTACCTTGGAATTAAGTGGGTATACCAGTCCCCGGAGAGTTCCACAATGGTCGCATGTCCGCGTCATATTTTAGGGTATGTATAAGAACCGAACGTTTTAAACGTTCTTTTCTCTGCCGAACGATAGTGGCTTGGAACGCCCTGCCTGCGCACGTGTTTCCTCCAACATATAACCCTGGGTTCTTTAAGCGAAGCGTGAAGAGGCACATCACTGGGTCGTCAAGTTGAGGGCCACTCTCCATAGTATTCCTGCGTACTGTGAGAGTCGCCCACAATCAGACGTCGCCACAGCTTACCATCAGGCGGGTGGCGTCAATTTGTCGACCTAAATATAAAAAAAAAGTACAGCACGTTCTTAAAATGCAAGTAGTTTCTATTCGAACAATAATTCATAGCCAAGAAGCTAATTAATTATGTCCAAATCCAGTCATTTAGTCTAAATAAAAACACTTGTTTTGTCTATTAGTTTAATAAGAATATAATTCATACATAAATTAATATGTATCCAAATTATGACACGTTTGAATGAGTAACGCAGTCTTAATGACGCAATTAGCGCGCATAATTGTATGTATATTAATAAACGAGTCAGATAATGATATGTTAAGTGCACTCTGCCGAAATTAAAAGAAATCGCGTAGCATTGTTACAAACAATATTCTTTGCATCTGTTTTTTTCGCTACGTATACGGAGATCAAAACCGGGGTAGATAGTAATCTACTTTAATGCCGTTTCTCGCGGGCATCGGAACCGAGATGTAAATCAAAGCAGGTAAATTAAAATTGTAAAGAATAGTAATCCTGCGACCACGAACTTAAGCCCTATATTTCACTAGGCGATCATGGCGGCGCAACCATTCGCCGCCACCAACAAAATGTTTGCAGCTCAATGGCGGCAACTGGTTGCGCCACTATGGCCTAAAGGCTTCGGTGTTTCCGAAGCCTTTCAGGTTTAAAAATAATAAAAACCTCGCGATTCAATCCGTAAAGTGTTTTATTGCAATAAAAAGTCGCGTATATTTTGTAAAGAGTCGAATGTTATCTGGTTATTTGTAAGTTCAAATATATGACATTTTAAACCCTCACCACTAAAAGTATAGTACATTTTAAGACTGACATCTTAAAGGAAGCCACACCCAGTGGCGGTGGCTTACCCCGTCGGCTTAAGCCGGCTAAGCTGCGCCCGCAGCTCTGAAAGCCACCGTACACAAAAGCCGCTGGCATGGCCGCGCGGCATTTGCTCCTAGTTCAGTCTTTAAGTCCTTACTCGTAGTCCGCGGCTTTCTGCGGCAAATGCCGGCGGTAAAAGTCGGTGGTAGCGCAATGTGGCCAATAAAATTTTAATTAATAAATACCGTGAAATAAAATAACGGTTTAAAACACTCGTTCTTGAAATCGGTTAGAAAAACGTGTCATCAAAATCAATATGGATCGAATTATTTAGAACAAGTAAGTGTTTGGCGACAGATGCCGCGTCGACCTTCGTCAGGGTAAAACTCTAATGGCCGCCTGTTACTACAGATGTTGTTTTTTTATTAGATTTCCGCCGTTCTGTAGAATATATCGACAGGTTAAGGGCCACATCCGTACCACTAAAATATTGCAGATGCCGTATTTACAACTGACCGGATGTCCACGGATTCGGTTGCTCGGAATAGTTTTCTAGTTCCTAATGCCCACGGGAAGACATTCCCGGGATAAAAAGTAGCCCTATATACCTACTTCTTGTAACATCAGCTATCTGCCAGTGAAAGTCCCGTTAAAATCGGTCCAGCCGAGATCTATTAAATAATGTTTAAACGTTTCTGAGTTGTGATGAAAGCTATAATTCGAATTTCAAAGCTAACTACAAAGTTGCTAGTCCGGCTATAAGTTCAGTAATATGTCTAAGCTATTAGCTCAATGCAGCTGCAGTAGTTTTGCTCGCTTACTGCGACTTCATCGCGTCGCAACTGCTTGTAAATCAATGTCCAACATCGATTCTGGACGCTTTTGAAGTATATTCTTAACTTAACTGAATTTAATGAATGAATGAATGAGTTTTTGAGTAAAAACATAGTGGAACGGAGCCAATATATTATTTTGTGAACCATAGCCATAGCCATATTGTTTTGTGAACTTAAAAAAATAAGTAACCCATCCATCACATGGAAGAGTAGGTGCTTGAATCAACTGAACGACTAAACGCAACTCTGCAGTGATTTCTTACTTGCAAAAGTATTGCAGTTTGAATATAAAATGCAATTGCCACAACCCGGTCTCTCGGGCGTAGTTTGAACTGTCGTAATGTTCCTACTGGAACGCAGAATGATACTTTAGTACCGCATAAAACTTCTGATTGGTTAAGTTAGAAGTTGATTTTTATTCCCTCGTTTCTCTATAACAACTAAGTGTGATCCGCAAATTTATGTAGCCTAATTTAAAGTGTATCTATCTAATGGGTTTTGTTTAAAGCAGTGAGTAAAGAGACCTTTTATATTTACAGTAAAATCTTAGGCTAGATTTGAAACAACGGCAGTTCCCTTTTAGGTAGAATGCTTTGACCGACTGAGCTACCAATAGTATTTCTGGACATTCATTCTCACACAACGTCATCTAGCCTAAACTAAGCTATAAGCTTGTGCTATAGGATCTCAATACATGTGTACATAGATATCACCCAAACTCCGAAACAAACATTTGTTACGATCAAATACAAATAGATTTATTTATACTATCGATTGATGGCACTTGGTCGAATCTGCTACACATATTGGATAAAACTCTTGTACTTTTCCACATTTATGTGTTATTAATGTGAAAAAGTACAAGAGATCCAATACGTGTAGCAGATTCCACCAATATACGAAGAGATTTGCCTGCAGATCTAATTGACCGGTTGCAAATCCACATCGTGTGTGTGTATGGTGGACTGAATTTAAGCTCGCACTAGTCGGCTAGAGAGACTGCAACCGGAATGAACTGATGCGATTGTATCGTGTATGTACTCAAATCTGTTCAGGCCAAACTGCCGCAACTTGATCTCCTACGATCGACCGCGTAATGTATGGTGGGCTTTACATTTTAGCTTTTCTTTCCACTCGTTGATCGCCATGTTTTATCTTACGAGCAGGCACTAAAATATCCCCCGGGGCTATCCACAGTCTGGTACATATCAAAGCGATGATTCTTCGAAGGTTTAATATCTTGGTCATCAATATTTTTCGATCACTTTTTACGAGATATTCCTTGGGCTCAGATAACATTGATTTCATTTTTTATTGTCCGAATAGTTAGTTACGAGGGTCCATCTATTATAAATTGAATTAATTTCCTAACTCTCATAGATAACCACAAATGGTGCTTTATTATATTCTAAAGTCTATGCAAGCCAGATGCCTATGTCTATACTATATGAACGAAGCCCTTATGGGCATCTCATGAGGTGAGATGAGGATGGTTTGAGCCCTGGAGAAGTTGATAGGTTCCCATAGCGCATGAGTATATAGCAATAGAGACAGAACAGAGCGAAAGTTTCATACAAACGCCCAAATGAGTCGCACCACTACAAGCACATGGGGGAATGTGTGCGTGGACACTGGCCGCTTGTCGTGTACGCACAGAGACTGCAAACGTTTCCACTACATGCGCAGAGCCAGTTGACAATCTTAAAGGACCCACACACCAATGGCCTGCAATCTCAGATCGTACAGATGGTTGATAAGATTGAAGTTGACTACGGACGTTAGTTATTAAGGTTGAAAATCGAACGTAAAAGGCCGTCTGAACGATCTGAGCCGGCAGACGAGTTAGTGTGTGTGCCGCTTTAGGCCATGTTGTTCATATGCAACTTTGAACGTTCTTAAGAAGCTTTCGCTTTGTTCCGTTTAATAACTCACGTGCCCTTAGCACCCTAACCAGGTTAATAATAACATAATAGTAGGTAGGTAGGTATATTACATAATTTCATAAGTTAAGTCACGGCGGTTTTGCAATATTGTATTTGGTTAACTTCGCTAAAGCGGCTGAAGTGGCTAAAGTTTGTTCTTCCATCTTTTCAGATCAGCCCATAAGGGCTAGTACAAAAGGTTGAACAAGTCGGGTGAGTACGAGTACATACATACAATACAACTTGTAATGAAAGGTAAAGTTTCTCAGCTTTGTTTCTCTCGTATTGTTCGAGTTTAGAACCGCCGAGAAGATTACTTTATTGAGGATTTTATCTGTTATCTATATTCTATCCTTGTGGACGCCCGCGGCTTTGCTAGCTTGGATTAGTTTTCTCCGAAAACAGATTGTCGCATAAAAGTTAACCCTATCGGAATTAAATAGCTTTCTAATTGTGAAACGTAAACTGCTTCAAAACCGGACTAGTAATTTGTACGAATCTTTAGTACAGCGACCCCTGGTCAGTTGGCAGCGGAACACCAATTTGAGAACATGCACAATCAACCCCAAACCCATAACTGAAAACTGCATCAAAATTGGAGTAGTAGTTTTGGATACAGGCAACATTGATTTGCACAAAAATCCCAAACGCATATAAATATCGTCTCCGCTCCGTCGTGTGTAATACTAATTATTAAAATCGGTTCAATAGTTTCGAGTCTATCGATTACAAAAGAATCTACCCTCTATTTTTAAAATAGTGTAGATTTATCAAACACATTACTCTTCTTCTGAGTAAGCGGCTTAGAAATTGAATTTCGTTCGTAGGAGTACAATTTTATTGCCTGGCGACCAAGTCAATAGTACTTTAATTGGCTGAGTGCCTAAAAAGTGACGTTCCTTTCTACGTAAGTTAGTGCTATAACTAAATACATTAGTTCACTAACTGTCCAGGAGTCGTATGTTGTGAGTGTTCAGGTCAAGAGCTGGCTGCTCACGACTTAAATTTAATCTATTCATGTTTAGATAGAGCAAGCTTTGCATACAGGGAACTCTATTGCTAATTTGATGTCTTATTTTCTTTTGTGTATGGGACAATTGGGGTATATAAAATCCCTTGTTGTCTTTATACACTAAATAGTTGTGTCCGTGTTTTCACACGCGTTTTTGGTTAATCTCAAAAGAAATACGTTTTGCCCGTTTTATAACATTTTACATTGCTGCTCCGCTGCTACGTGCCGTAGCGTAATAGAAATCTATCAGTATTAACTCTAATTCTTTGATCAGATCGGAGGTATCTTCTCTAAATCTTTGATCAAATCGGAGTCCAGGTTAAGAGTATGCATGACAATACTTATGAAAGTTGGAGAAGCGAAAAAAGTATGCCTACATGTTAGCAAGTATAAATAGTCATAGTCTCTGCCTACCCCAAAGGGAAAGAGGGAGTATAATCTTCGCAATTATATATTCGTATTTTTTTATAAGCTACCGACGGAGGATATTGGAACCATCAATGCAGATTGCCTTAAGGCTACTTCCGATCGATGAGCGCGTCGTCAAGGAACACGTCTTTCCGCTTCGGTTTTTTTCCCATAATCGTTTTTTGAAACTTTGCGATCAAATTTACATAATATAGACTTAGATCTGTCTGCTCTTTGGTTCTGTTAGCAAAAGGACTTCTTAACTTGTACAAAAGAAAATAAGCTTTCGACTCGTGTACAAAATTGCTTTATGTACCGATTCAATTATGCCAATTTGTACTTTAAATGTATATGCGTGATGTGTTTAACTTTCTTGAATTTGCTCTTAGTAAATTTCAAGTTTCGAAAGAAAGGCTTTTCTCTTACTTACGGTACTTCTATGGGCGCTTCGCCTTTTAGTACACGGGCCGTAGAACATTGAAAAATATTGATTAACAGCAAGCTCATTTTTCGTAAGTAGCTTTATTTTACCGAGTCTCCCACATATATCTCAAAAAGAAATCTTAAATCAGGTAGCTAACGGAGTTATCCAGTTAAAATATTCGGAACAAAATTGTAAGGTTGCATTAATTTGTATAGAGCTGCAAAGTGGTGCAGGTATTAAGTACATCATTATAAATCCAATATCAAAAGTTCCCATCGATCCGACTTGTGCTAAAAAAGTTAGTCAAGGTTGAAAAGTTAAAAAGTTGAAAATTTTCGGTTTTTTGGATTTTTCTCGTAAAGTGAATTATATCAAAAATTGGTTTTGTACAAAATTGTAGATAATAAAATAACATACAAATAAGTGCTCTCAACTGAGGTCGCGTCGGGTGGAAAACTCATTAATGTCCTGGATTCGATCACCGGGTTGGGTCCAAACTTTAAACGATCAGAAAAAATTTAATTCCTAGTTTTAATATTTTTATTGTAGCTCTGTCTCTTCTTACCCGACTGCGTAAGCGAGGTTTATGAAACTATATGGTGTTGTCCAGATTGTCCTAACGTATTACTTTTTATTACACAATAAAATATTTCATTAATTAATTTCTAAAAAGTTTATTAAAATAATGCGTATAGATGTTTTTTATTTAAAATAACTATTTCTTCAGAACACAATTTATTAATATGTGAGGTTATTTTTCCAAAGCTTTATTAAATTAATTAACAACGTTTTTATGTACGAGTAAAACTGCGATTAATAAGAATTAGTACAACTTGGCAATAAAACACTATCAACGGATTGAATCGCAAGTTTTTTTTATTATTTTTAAACCTGACGTATTCAACAGCCAGCTTTAAAAAAAATTAATTAATACTGATTCCATCCGTTATGAAGCGTTTTAATGCAAAATGAATAATCGGGTAAACAAAAAGGCAACTTGTTTAAAATAGGTAAATTCAAATTCTGTAAACAATTACGAGTATAAACAACTCCAAAGTTATTTAAATCAACTTCTCAGATAAGTTCTAACTCAACTTATTATTGAATTTGAATCGCAGTAGCACTTCTTTCTACTTTTCTTTGTGTCGGCAAAGTCAGAATGGGGTTAGGTTATGTCGCGCATACTATCGACGCAGCGCGGGGGCGCGTCAGACCGCGGCAGTCCACCCTCGTCGAGCGTCAACACTACACGACGACTCACCGACCACTCAACATACAAAACTATACGAGTGTAAATCCAGTGATCTGTGTACATTCAGTGCAATTAATCTGACAGCCACCAGTGAGTGTACGAAACCAGTGATTAAATCAGTAAATTTCTGCAATATAACCGGTGAGTTTGTATTATTATAATGTTGGCGGCGTGCTCGGACGCAAATTGGGAAGGTTTTCGGTGGTCGAGAGATGGCGTTACTGTTCCGCGCCCGTATTGCAGTTGTAATGGTTTTGTAACTTTTCTTTAGCTGAATATCGTGTTCACTTGATTGATTAATACATAGGGTAATATTGAATATAGGACTCGGAGATTCAGGTTTTTACAATGAAACGTTCTTACTTTCTATTTTAGTTAAATTTTATTAATTCTGGTATTCCTGGTTGGACAATTTGTTTGGAACTATAAAAAGCCGATCCGCCGTTTTCAGGCTTCTATTAAAAGATAACAAATATAGTACATAATTATGTAAGACATGTCTTACATTTCAAGAAGTTTTATGGACTTTACATAAGTTAGATAGTTTTTGGTACTGAACATTGGTAGTATTACTAGTTTTTTTTTTTTTTTTTTTTTTTTTATTTCCGCGGCCCAAGGCCGCGGCCACTCTAACGTCCGTTGCCGGGCGTCCCTGGTTACTAGCAGAGGGTATGTCCAGTAGCGCCCGGCGGACTTTGACCACCCCTGTGGTCTCTGCGGGTGTTTGGTCGGGACGAGAATCCCGCGTCATTGGGGTCGGGTTTTATCCCGCGTCAGTGAGTGAATCTGGTTGCGTGCTATGGGGCAAAGGCCCCGCAGCACGCAACCCTTCTAGCCTGCTTCTGTAAGGACGGTGGGTGGCGATCCCGCCGTCCTCAGGCCCCGATCATGGAGGACGATAGTCTTGGGCGTAGTCGCGTAGTCTGGGGCGGCCTGGCCGCCGACTACGGAACTCGGCGGGGAGGGTACGCTCCCTCTCCCTCCCGGCCGCCTCCTTCGCGAGCATGACTTGCTCGCAGAAGGACACGGCCGCGTTCCACCTACTCCCGCTGGATACCATGGCTTGAAGCATGGTCCCCAGCGAGAGGGTATCCACGCCCAGACCCACTACGAGGTCCCGGCGCTGACTCGCCCACGCTGAGCACTCCACCAACGTGTGGAGTGCGGTGTCGTCGTCGGAAACCTCGCAGTGTTGACACCGGGGTGTGACCTCACGATGCATGCGAAACAGATAGCTACCGAAGCATCCATGCCCGGCAACCATCTGCGTCCCACGGTACGTGAGGTCACCATGCTGCCTCTGCAGCCAATCGTCCATGATCGGTCTCACCGCCGCGATGAAGACGGCACCCCCCTTGGGTTGCTCAAGTCGCACCCTCCATGACTCCATGAGATCCTGGCGGAGTTGGGACCGCTGGTCCTCGATTTCTCGAGACGCAGGCCTGTGGTCCCGCTCCAGCGCCTCCTTGCGCCATTGGAACAATGACGCAAGGGCTCTCGCTTCCAGGTCCCATGGAGGGGTCCCGGCTAGGAGACATGCAGCCTCTCCGGAGATCGTGCGGTACCCCCGTACGGTTCTGACGGCCAAGGTTCTAAGTGGTCTGTTTAACAGAGTCACGTTCCCCTTGACCGCCAACCTATCCGCCCATACGGGAGCCCCGTATAGGGCCATACTCCGCACGATCCCCAGGTACAGTCTCCTGCAGGAGGCGTTGGGTCCCTTTAGGTTAGGCATCAGTCGCGAAAGCGCGACCGATGCCTGCGTCACCTTGGGGACCAAACTTCGGAAATGTGGTCCGAAGTTCCATCGGCTATCAAGTACGATCCCTAGGTACTTCATCGAGGGCTTGATGCCGATGCTAACGCCTCCCACATTTATGCTGGAACCTTCTGGTGGACCGTTCCGAGGTCTGTGAAAACACAGAACCTCGGACTTGTGCAAGGCCACCTCCAGTCCCAGCTGCCGTATCCGACCCACGACTCGAGCAACACCCGTCGTGACCTTGAGTGCTGCCTCCTGGTACGTTGCACCCCGCGCCGTGACGAGGGTATCGTCGGCGTAGCACTTTACGCCGACACCCCTAGGCAACGCACCCCGCAGCACCCAGTCGTAGCCGATGTTCCACAGAAGCGGCCCCAGGACCGACCCCTGCGGAACACCGCACGACACATCTCGCCGAACTGGCCCGAGCCAGCTGGGGAAAGCTATGGCCCTCTCCGAGAGATAGGCCCCGACAATACGACGGAGGTAGAGAGGCGTTTCGTGATACACGAGCGCCTCCCTAACGCAGCTCCATGGCAAGGTGTTGAACGCGTTGGCGATGTCAAGAGACACCGCCACCACCACCTTGCCCTGCGAGACTGCTTCCTCCGTCAGGCTCTTCACGCGCATGATCGCGCTCACGGTGGAGCGTCCCCGACGGAAACCGAACTGGTTATCCGCCAGGTCTGGCCCCACACTCGTGAGATGCTCGACGAGGCGTTCCGCGATAATTCGCTCAAAGAGCTTACACACCTCGTCGAGCAACACGATCGGCCGGTACCCGGACGGTGAGTCCACCGGCCGCCCCGCCTTACGGATAGTATTACTAGTTTGCCATATAAAATGTTTTATTTACGAGATACTAATGACCCTGCAAACTCAGTACTTACTTAGAGCTTTCAGACCTACCAAATATGCACAAAAATTTTAATAAAAATCCGTCTAGCTGTTTCGAAGGTGGAGGCAACAAACACTGTGACACAAGAATTTTATTTATTAGATACCTTTTAGCGTTAGTCTCGCTAATCGGCAATGGCTGGACCGATTAGGCTGATTTTGGTCTTTAAATATTCGTGGAACTTCCACACACTCTTTATTCAGAGGTGAAACGAAGTTTGCCATAATATCTAGTACATAATTACATATAATCACGTCTATATCCCCGAAGACGTAGGCATTGCCATACCTTTCGCTCGCTATAGGATTTTCTTGTAGTTGAAACCCAATTCAAGGTAACATCATATTTTTAAAAAAATCCAATGGCCCGAAAAAAAATTATCGTCATTATTTTTTAAACTAATTAGCTAATCTTTATTATTCTTTTTTTTTATGTTAAGAGGATAATGAATATTTCAATTAACGAAATCCTATCATATAATTATCTTTTTTCGATCAAATAATGTATATTTTCTCCAAGACGGGTAATCCTTATTAATTATTCCATAAGCCAGCGCTCTCAGACAGCGCTGACTTAAAAATCCATTTCATTTTAATTGCAAAGCATTTTTCTCGTAAATGCTAATAAGAGTATAAAGGATGAACTACCCCTCCGCAATTTAAAAAAAATGTAGAGATCCCAATTGGCTGGCATTACATTCGGCCCTTGTTGTTGACCGTACATGAGATTTATATGCTGTCGTTACTAAAAATATTATACGGTATGTACCTAATGCTTTTATTGCTTGGACTAGCCCGAATAGGGAATAGTACTGTTAGCGGTTAGCTCCGGGTTTGCATGTAATTTTTGAAATTGGTCAATTAATTTTTGAGTTAATTCGTTACTAGTTGATTACCGCGGCTCTGCCCGCGTGATTTAGTTTTCCCGGGATAAAAAAATTTAAAATCGGTTGACTACGAAGCCTATTCAATTGAAGCAGACAATCAAATCTTTCCTCTTTATTAGCACAGATAGATATACTTAGGTCACACTATAAGTTTTGGGTAACTTAAAAAAAACAACATGTTAAAACCAAAATATTATTTTATTGCTTTTCAAAATACTCTCCTTTACATTCTAAACATTTTTTCATGCGATCGAACCATTTTTTAAAACAGGAGGACCACAGATCTGAAGGCATGTTTTCTACGTGCTGGTTGAACGCTATCACTGCCTCTTCGGAGTTGGTAAAAGTGAAACCTCTCATCAAATCTTTGATTTTGGGGAAAATACAGAAATCACAGGGTGCTAGGTCGGGGCTATGTGCAGGATGGGTGACGAGTTGTACTTTTTCGGAAGCTAAAAATGACTTTGTTTTGTTGGCCGTGTGTGAAGAAGCGTTGTCATGATGTAGGAGAACGCGGCTTTTGGGTCGTCTTTCGCGAAGTTTTTCTGAAACCCTGGGTAAACAAATGGTAGAATACCACTCGGCATTAGCACTCTTTTGATCTGGGACCGACAGATGGGACCCGTAGCTGAGAAAAAAAACGCGATCATTTTTTTACCAACGTTTCTCGCCTGCCTCACTTTTGTTGGCTTGTTCTCATTTTCAAACACCCATTCACAAGATTGCTGTTTTCTTTCGGGTTCAAAACAATAAATCCCCGTTTCGTCTCCTGTGACAATGTCATAAACAGCATTAGAATGTCCGTGGTCGTACTTCAGTAGCATCTGTGAGCACCATTGCACGCGAGCCCGCTTCTGCTCCGCTGTCAGTTCATGAGGGATCCAACGACAACAAAGTTTCCGAACTATCAATTCTTCGTGTAAAATTTTCTGCATTGGACTCATGCCAATCCCCAATAGTCCTCGAATTGTCTCATAGGTAATCCGCGGGTTTTCTTCAATTAACCGCTTAACAGTAGCCATATCATTTTCGTTGACGGCAGTTGAAGGCCGCTTCAAGAAATTCGTCATGTAAAGAAACTCGACCTGTCTCAAATTCAGCAAACCATCGCCTCACGGTGCTCAAATAAGGTGCTTCTCTCCCAAAAGCATTTTGAAGACGAGCGGCATAGTCTTGCGGAGAGAGAACTTTTAAAATCATAAAAAATCATCGCTCTAAAATCTTTTCGATTTTTTTTTATTTTTTATTTATGA